>JAWNPK010000117.1:0-600000 GCA_035047565.1 Drosophila mulleri
TATCAATCTCATCATTAGTATTATATTATTAGCATTATGCTTATTTTCCTGATTCTTACTATCATCATTATTGTTGTCAGTATTACTAGTAGTATTATTATCTTTATCCTTGCCATATAATATCATCATTATCATTGTTCATTCGAATGATTTATAATAATTTATAAGATATGCTGTGCCGTAATATTTTTCATACATTTATTACCAAATTCTACTATATTTTTCCATTATGATAATTCCACATCCATATACACTATTTTCCTGATGGATTGAAGCCGGATTCAATCTACCATCTAAACTAGATATTGTCTATTGTGAAGGTTCGATTGATATTTTGTAGATATTTTTAGTAGTTTCATTTATTTTCAATATTCCAGAATTTTAATTTATATTACTCATATAATAACTTATAATAATAATCATATAATAATAATAATCATATAATAACATACGAATTCAGCTTATTTCAAATATATGTAAAAGCTAAACAACATTTTTTTTTTTTTTAATTTAGAAACTCAGGCAAATTCTAAAGTATTGTGTATGTGCTAGCATCGATAGAACTTTTTAGCTGCTTTATAAGTAATGTACAACAATACCTGAAATATTAAAAAAATACAAAGACTCGTATAGCTCGCTAGTAGGACTACATTTTTAGCTGTAGCTGATTTGCATAGTCGTGAGAGCCCACGCTGAATGGCCTAAAGGGACGGACGCCCATCTGGGCCAAGATCATTTGGCCATGGCACAGCGCTTTAAACGAATGTGACGACAGGATGCTCAAGTATACGATGTCATTTATTTGGCAGGAAGTCAATTATGAATTCGGCTTAATTAGAGTTGCAATGAGATATACCTACATATATATATGTATATATATAAATAAATGTATATATGTGTGTGTGTGCGTGTGTACAGTTAGTAGTTGGTCTATTGGCCACATTATCTTGGCGTATTTCGTATAACATGTCATCGGCACATGGGCCGTCACAACATTTGTTGTCGTTAATAATTTAAGAACTGACTTTGTGGCATTTTTAATGGTTGCATATATAATTTTTGTTTTCTTTCCTTTTGCATTTGTTGTTGTTGTTTTGCTTTTTACTTTTTGCTTTTGTTTTTGTTTTGTTCCCCCCGACAAGTGGCCATAACGATTTAGACGATTGACAGCTGCGAAGTGGGTGTCCATTGGTTACCTTTAACCATGGCTCTCTTGGCCATGCCGACAGTTCTTTTGCTGCTGCTGCTGCTGCTGCTGCTGCTGATGTTATTGTTGTTGTTGTTGTTGGTGGTGTTGTCTTTGCTGTTATGCAGTCCGTGCCGTTGTTAAGTTTGTCATATTTTATGGGCCGGTTACGTCCGGCTCCGGCTACGGCTCCAAGCTGCAAGCTCCAAACTCCAAGCTCCAAACTACAGCGAAAGCAACAGTCGCCGAAGTCCATTTTGGCAGCTCGACTGCCTTGGTCTGGGGCCCCCTCTGTGGAGTGATATATATGACAGGCGGATTTTGTTTTTAGTGGCATGGGTGACAATCCCTTTAGAAACTTTTATTTATTCACGCATGTTGGCAAAATGTGCCCCTTACACGCAATTCAAGAAGAGCGGCTAGTCAACTTGCGACATGGCAAAGCCAACAAGGACGACGACAACAACAGCGACAACAACGGCAACGAGAACGACAACCACGAAGACAATGAGACAGCATGAATTGGACCTGACTTTTGTACACATTGTATATTTAGAGATACATATGTATGTCTGTATGTATGTATGTGTGTGTGTGTGTGTATTAGCTTGAAGCTATTGCATTATTAATTATTGTTAATTAGCCGCATGCATTTCTTTGTGCTTTTGCAGACTAACAGGCGGAACAAGCCGGACAAGCCCAGAGGACGGACGGACGAGCGGAGTGACTGACTGACACCTAGCACAACAAATCGACTTGTAATTGTCTCAATTAATAAGGACGAAAATAATAGACAAGAAAACTAGTTTGCATTCGTTGGCATTTACGCACATGCTGTCAATATTTATATAATGGACGGGTCATAAAAGACACACACACACACAAGGGACAATAGAGAGGGCAGAGAGAGAGAGAGAGAGAGATTGAAAGAAATATAAGGCCAGAAAATATATAAAAATTGATAAAATAAGAGAGAAATAGATAGAAATAGATGATGAGAAAGATCTCCATATTTCAGATAAAAAGAGCGGGAGAGCGCACGATAAGAAAGAATGAGAAGGAGAGAATTATAAGGAGAGAATGAGAAAGGGAAAATGAGATAGAGAAATATAAACAGTGATAGAATAAATGAGAGGGAATGAGAGAGATAAAGATTTAAGGAGGGAGAGAGAGAGTGAGAAAGTTAATGTGAGTCTGAGAGAGAGAGACGGAGAGAGAGAGAGAGAGAGAGAGACAGTGAGAGACAGAGAGAGAATGAAAGAGTGATAGACAGTGAGAAGAAGAGAGAGAGAGAGACAGAGAGAGAGAGGTAATAAATGAGAGGTAGAGGTTGGAAGGTAATAACTGGAGTGTGAAAAAGATAGCATGAGAGGCAGAGACAAAGAGCGACGGATAGAGGGAGAACTAAAAAGCGGTAGTGAGTGTGTGTGAGAGAGAGAGAGTGGGAGAAGAACGGAAAAAGCATATATACGGAAGCACAGACGTCAAAGAGAGACGAGAGAGAGTTAAATAGACTCCGTTTTTATTGGAATTTTTAGTTAGCTATAGCAGAAACTATATAAGCAACAAATTCAGTCTTGCAAGTGGACAAGGAGAAGCTACATTAATTTTTATAAGGCATTGAAAGAATATTGAGTGTATTGGACATGGAAAACATATTTTAAACAGAAAAGAGGTGGGCTTGTAACACAACAGTAATCTTGGAAGAATCAAAGATATGTTTTACATTATAGAGCTAAATAGTTATTAGCTGTAAAGGTGAAATCGGATGACTTTGAAGTATTCAAAGTAGGCATGGATGTAACTTCGATTACATTTGTTAATCCAAATATTCAACACAGAGAACAAATGCGTTGACAGTTCGATAGCTTGGCAAAGTAAACTAAAGCAACCATATAGGAGTAAAATAAATATATTCTCAATGAGCTACAGACACGCAAATCGTGTTTTGACTAATTTAAAAAGTACTGTAAATAATTTAATTATGTTTATGATTAGCTGTCGAGTGCTGGTAGCTTGAGAAAGACAAAGTGCGGGCAGCCAAACAAAGGAAATCGAAAGGCGAAGAGTCAATGGACAACGTCTACAGGTAATTCAAGCAGAGACGCTTAAAGAGCTCCCACCATAAGAAATTGCCAAATGCAGCACGAAAAAAAGGAAGAATTTCTCGGATTCTGCTTTTTGGTAAGTCGAGCGGAGGCGGCGCCAGCGATCGTAACAGTAACAAGAGCAAAGAAAGAAAAGAAGAAAAAAAACGGAGAAGAGGTAGAAAGAAGAAGCCGTTGAAGACAATTGCAAAAAGGGTTCAAGGCAATTAAATGGTTTATGGGGCTCCAGTTGTGAGTGGAGCAATGTGAAAAGATGAAAAACGATCGCCGGATTTAGCGCTTGGCCCCAGGCAGGCAACAGGTTGGCTCAGTGTGACCAGAACTGCATCAAAATTTGTCACAGCGAAAGTGAATCGAAAGTCAGCGTGTTGACATTACCTTGGCAGCACCTAATCCTATTTACTGCCACTTATATATGATGAAATTGTAAGCCCTCAGCTCTGACTTAATTGCAGTTGATTCATAACCTAACCAGTTTCACGCTGCCTCCAAATGCATCTCATGAGGACCATGTCCAGATCCAATGTGATTTGTCAATCATTGGTGGACAGCTTTGTGAATGTGAACTGGCCTGGCACACTCGACACCCGTCACCCGTCGCCCGTCACCTGACAATTGGCACTGTGACACTATCACTTTTACTTAAGTCAATTTGTCATCCGATCAGTCAACAACTGGTTCGAGATATTTCGAGTTATGGCCAACTCAACAAAGCTATGCAAGCTGATTGAACTTTTTACTGATTAGAGTATCTACACTGGCCATAAAATATGTCCTCAGCGTATGGGAAACAACTAAGAGTTTTTAATTAGGGGCTGCCCGACTAGGCGATACAGCGAGGAGTGATCTGATATTCAAAATAATCTAATATTCCTTAAAATCGAACTGGACCGAAATGGACGGACGGGCAGGAGGATGAACAGACAGGTAAGTGGACGGAATGGATAAACGGATGGATGGATAGACGGACGGAATGGATGGACAGACGGACAGACGGACGGATGGATAAATGAACGGATAGATGGGTGGACGGACGCAAAGATGGACTGAAGGATGGATGGACGGACATATGGATGGATAGACAAATCGATGGATGGACAGACGGACGGATGGATGGATGGATAGATGGACGGATGGGTGAACGAACGGAAAGATGCACGGAAAAATGGATGGACGGATAGACAAATCGATGGATGGACAGATGGACGGATGGAGGGATGGATGGATGGATGGACGGATGGGTGGACGGGCGAAATGGATGTACAGACAGACGGAAAGATGGACTGAAGAATGGGTGGTCGGACGGATGCGTGGACAGCTGGACATAGCTAAATCGCCCCAAGTTATCGTTCTGATCAAGGACATTTATGTTTAAAGGTGTCTGTCACACCTCCTCCTGTTACATACACTGTAAAAACGTAATATACATATATGTACTTACAAGTCATTTTGAATACCAATTACTGTGAAATTCTCCGAGCTTTAGTTACTTATGCTTTACCCGGAATACTAAGTCCAATACGATGCTCGTGCTCACATCTCCTTAAGGCGCTCCACCTGACACCTGTATAAATCAGCAACCGCAGATTACGTCTAAGCCGAAGCAACTTGAACTGATTCCTCTCTAGTCTTGAGTCTATACATATTGCATGCAGTAGCCAGTTCTAGCCGCTGTCGGCTGACGGCTGTCTGAGCATGTCCTTGTTGAGAAGGATACCTGGGCAGCAGCAGTGCCCAGGCCGACGTGCAAACTCTCATGCATAACATGATGTAATGTGTGACATGTACGCTCCCTTAATTGGCTGCATTATTTATGAGCCAGGAGTCGGAACTTGGGCCATGGTCCATGGTCTATGGCCGTCCACTGACCAGCAATGACAACCCACAATAAAAGGGTTGACATATGTGTGTGTGTGTGTGTGTGTGTGTGTGTCTGTGTGGGGCGCTCTTCAATCAGAACGTCAAGAGAGCAAATTTTGCTTCTGTGCGGATTTGGTTGCGGGCGAAAACTATTGTATCGCTCGACTGCATAAAATATTTACGAACTCAATTTAGCATAACGAAATGTTTTTCGTCTTTTTGTTTATTAGCTAACTGACTGAAGGATGAACATGTGTGCAGGATATGCTGGAGGATATGCTGGAGTACAGTCCGGCCGGTCCATTGATTATCGAGCCAGTGGAGTTCTTTGAGTTATGTTCGTGCCGTGCAGAAACCATTAATTAAATGCCATACCGATGGCCCCTAATCAGCCAGTGTCATTTGTCTGCGCGTTGCCAATCATTTGTTCCCAACAAAATTCCGGGCAATGCATCAATGTGGGCCGCCCAGGGGAGGCGCATTGAGCACATCTATTGGGAATTCATTTCTGTTAGTTTCATAATGTGAGAGTATATACATACATACATATATGTACATATATGTATATAAATATGTATGTATATATAATGAGCGTCACTGTGCGAAGTTCTGATTCTGAGCAGACATCCGGTTGACCGTGCAACGCTTATTGCTGGTCAGTGTTGGACATTCTACAGAGACGAAGACAGCTACACTGTACAAAATCTTGCGAGAGTTTCTCAAATTCTAATTCTATCTTTGCATGGAAATACAAATACAGAAAGAATACAGTTTGGAGTTCTTTGAACTACATCGAACTAATTAAAGAACCTAGAGAAAACTTTTTATAGTGCTCGGTATTACCCAACTAAGAGATACCCTGAAGGAGGAAATGAGACTGATGGAGGGACGGGCACTGCTTGATCAACTCAACTTGTAGTCCTGATCGAGAGTCTTTATATGATTAATGGAGTTTGCCACGCCTCCTTCTGTCTGTTAGATACACTGTCACAAAAACATTGCAATAACTTTAGGCAACGAAGTTGATTGTGGATGATGCCATATATCATATATATGTATATATATATATGAACATTAATTGAAACAGCTAAATTGATCAAGTGCAAATTATCTGAAAAGACTTCATTTTTTAGCGTGTATCAACAGATATGCATTAAAATAATATGCATATGTATATGTATATATATACTGCAGTTGTCTGTCTGTCTGTCTGTCTGTGTGTGTGTGTGTTTGGGAAAACAAGTCGCGGATCGCGTCCTCGGCAAGGGTAAAAATAAATTACTTTAAACGGTTTCGAATAGCAAATTGCAGATTGTCATTTCAAAAGACATACCTTGCCACACATATCAGTGTCAATGGCTAGGGACTGTCTGTTCGCTGGGGCACGGGGAGCGGGTCAACATCACTCTCCCTCTCTCCCCTCTCTCTCACACTCCTGTCTGTATGTGTGTGCAAAACTTAAAATGACGAATGGCCACAAAACAACAAACGCAGAGAGAGAGAGAGAGACTTGTATAGGGATAAGGGTTTTGAAATCGGGATCAGACAAACTAAAGCCACGAACGGCAATAATAAAAACTTCAAAACAGCATTTTCGCCAGAATTGAGATTGGGTTGAAATTTTTATAATTGAGTTTGAGTTTGAGAGCTGAGAGCAGATTTCGTATTCCGTTTTCGCATATATTTTCGTTAATCTCTTCTTTTGTCCCAAGCGACGGCGACGGCGACAGCGACAGCGACTGCGACTGCGGTCAGCAGTCAGCAATCAGTTAGGAAGTAAGCAAATTAAAACGATCCAAAGTGGAACAAAGTGCGCGTTGCACATAAATATAGAGCTCAACTATTGCAGCAGGCAGAGCGAGAGAGCGAACAAAAAAAAAAAAAAAAAAAAACACCGCTATTGCTGCTGAATTATTGACATCTGTTGCTCAGACGCCAATCGCGGGCAACAGATTACGAGCAGCAGCAGCAGCAACAAGCAACTGGGGGCATGCCACATGCAGCATGCAGCATGCAGCTTCTCGTCATTATGCATGTTCGAACATTGTGCACACTGTATGTGTCTGTGTGTGCGTGTGTGTGTGTGTGTGTGTGTGTTTGTCTGTGCACTGTGCACTTTACTCGATATCGTTATGGCCATGTTGAGCCGGCCAATAATAAGTACGAGTGCAGCACGGCCAACAACTCCCAACTCTCAGGTTCAGCTGCAGCTTCAGCTTTGGCTGCAGACAAATGCAATTTCGCTGTCCGATCATCGATCCCTTCTGTTTTTATGCTCGCATGTGGTGCACTATACCAATATATGTTGGCGGTGGTTCGGTGGGGCAGTTGATGTTGTCGTCGTCGTCGTCGTCAATCGTCGCATCGGCTCCAGGCTGAGGCTGTGGCTCAGTCTGAAGACCACTGGCACTGACGCCCTCTCTCTGCCCCTACCGCGCCTCTACCTCTCTTCAGCTTGATTTTTGTTTTGGCCTAAGCTGTTGCTGCTGCTGCTGCTGCTGCTGCTGCTGCCATAGTATCAAGAGCGTGTAGCAAAATTCGTGCCGTGACCGCCCCTTTCAATTCTGTATTATCAGATTAGCTCTTTTCATAAGCCATTTGTTGTTGTTGCTGTTGCTGTAGCAGGCGTAATGCTATTGACCGCTAGCATTAAGTTACGAGCCAAAGTTAAGCCACTCAGCCAGCTAGTCCAGCCGAGTCAAGCCAGCAGCCATATGATGCTCTATGATGTTGTTGATAATATTAATAATAATAATAATAATAATAATAAAATTGAGAATAAAAATAAAAATAAAAATAATAGTCATAACAATAGTAATAACAATAATAATGATGCTGATCATCATCACGACAGGTGTAGCTAAGAGCCACTGCTAAATATCATAAGAGCCCAGCTTAGTCCACGATTTGGCCATAATTATGCATAACAGCAGCAGCAGCTCAGTTTAATTGAGCTTAGGTTAATTGAGCTTGATTTGTAAGCATTTTAACTAGCATTGCAGCTTGTAAGCTTGTAAGAGCATCAAGTGTTTTGTCAACTTAGTTCAACGGCATAAGCCGCTTAAGGTTAATATGAGGATAATATGTATATGCTTTAGACGTGCTTTTTGTTTTTCATGGAAAAATCTAGCCAGGTGAGCTGACAGCGGTAGTATAGCTAGAGACTTCTCTATATATAGTCTTGACGATTGTCAAAGGTTTGCCTAAAGCCCAATAAGCATCTGACATTGCCACAATTATACGTTTCTCTCTCTCTTTAATACATGTATGTAGTTATATCAGATCACAGAGCTGTCTTAAAATTATAGATCTGTTTTATAATACGCACTTTTGATCTAGCATACGCAATATCTATTGAATATTTGATTAATTTAACGTATTTCGCTCCAGTATAACAAAATAAATTGCTTCATGAGCATCTCTTCACATATATTTATGTTTATACCCTGAACCCATTGAAAATGGGAAATCAGGGTATAATGGTTTTGTGAAAAGTATGTAACAGGCAGAAGGAATCATCGCAGACCCCATAAAGTATATATATTCTTGATCAGGGCGATGAGCTTAGTCGATATAGCCCTGTCCTACTATGCGTCCGGCCGTCCGTCCGTATGAGCAAAAGGATCTCAGAAGTTATAAGAGTAAGAGAGCTGAAATACTCGTGAATACCATAGGCAGTAAAAGTTTATCTTATTTTTTCGATAACTCATCCGATATCGTTTTTATCGAGAATAATCGATAAATTGAGTACGTTTTTTCTGCCTAATTTGAACACTATCAGACATAGAGACTTTACATTTACTGTGTACATACATTTGATGGATACACACTTTTTGTAATTTACAGATTTCGGATACCACGCCCCCTTCGCCCCCAATTCGTAAAAAACCTATATCAAGTACTAGAGACTTGTGCTTTGGAATGTACACACATTTACACATTATGATTACGTTCTTAAAGTTTCATTAAGATTGTACGTCTACAAACGAAATGATTCAACAAATAAATGCTCATAATATTGCCCACACTGCAGCGCAGCCCGAGCGCAGTCGCTGCTTACTGCGCAGTTAGCAGAGCGCGGGCTTATGTGCGCGTGTGGGTGCATGTGTATGTATGTGTGCATAAAAGAAGTGCAGAATGATTAGAATATCAGCTTGGAGGGTTCAGGGTATCTCCTAGTCGAGCAGTCTCGATTAAAGCCTTCTTACTTGTTTTTTTAATTATCAAATTTGTAGCTATGTTTTAGCAAAGCTCACTTAAGATCTATTATATTTAGCTAAATATGGGAAATGAACGTGGGTTTTGCTTTTTAGTTTTTATTGTAATCATAAAATTTAATACTAGCTTATGTATAAATATTATAAAATCAATAAACAAAATATTAAACCATTGAAGATTACATCTATATTGACTATTGTATCCAATTATGTAAAGCAATTTATATTATGTTTGCATTTAAATTATATCAGAGTAGCATATCTCATATATCAGATAGGATCTTATCTTATATGTTATATTAACATTCATCATATTTTATATACCGATGTCACACCAATTCGTATAGACATATCACATTATCATATATCATATGTATACCTATATCATATTATATCATTTCATATACCAAGTCTGAAATTATCTAGAATTAAACGCGTTCTACGCCATGCCAGGTAACCTTTGTTGTTTGGTGTCAATCACAGCGAAAAGAAAAAACCTAAAATACTTATGACCCACACACACACACATACTCACACTCCCACACCTATGTACACACTCTATGGGACATTTAAGTTTCCTCTTACATTTATTAACGCCACAAACTTTCAATCGGCTGCCGCAGCCATTTGCTGTTATAGGCTGATGCGTATTGCTCCTGTTGTTGTTGTAGATAATAATTGTGTTGTTGTTGTTGTTGTTGATAATGATGATGTTGGTGTTGGTGTTGGATATGCTGCTGCTGGTGTTGCTGATGTCGCTGGTAGTAATTGTTGTTGCTGTACCGTTGCTGCTGCTGCTGTTGTTGGTGTTGGTGTTGGTGTTGCTGAGACTGCGACTGCGACTGAGTTTCAGTGTGTGTCTGATGGTAGGGCGCTGATAAAGTACCCTGATGCTGTTGCTGATGCTGTTGCTGGTATCGTTGGGCTGCGGCCGTTGTCATAGCCAATGTGCCCATGCCCATGCCCATGCCCATGCCCATGCCTACGCCCATGCCAGCTCCAATCGCATGCTGGCCGCTCTGCATCATGATTGGATGGTGGGGCTGTGCTGGCTCTGGCACGATGGGAAAGTAGGCAGCGTTCGGCTTGAAGAGCTGAGCATAGAGCAGAGCCGCCGCAGCCGGATTGCCGGTCAGCTGCTGATAAGGATGCGCATAGGCATGACTCTTGCCATGAGCCGTTGCCTTGCTGCGGCCCAGCAGCGAGTTGTTGCTGCGACGCAAACGGCCCGTTGTCTCGCCAATGGTCAGATCCTCGGCATACGGATCCAGGGCCCAGTAATGGCCACGTCCCGGATCATCGAGGGCGCGCGGCACACGTACAAAGCACGGATTGAGGCTCAGATTGTGGCGTATGGAGTTCTGCCAGACACTCTTGTGATTCTGATAGTAGGGAAAATTATCGGCTATCCACTTGCAGATGCCGCTCAGCGTCAATCGCTTCTCCGGACTCCTTCTAATGGCCATCACAATTAACGCGCTATACGTAAAGGCGGGCTTCACATCCGACACGTTATTGCTGCTACTGCTGCTGCTGCTGCTGGAGCTTGCTGTGGGGGAATTGGTGCTGCCATCTTCAGAGGACGCATCCTCGGAGCTGTGGCAGGAATCGCTTGGACTGGAACTAGTATAATATTTGTGTGGCTCTGCTTTGGCTTGGGCCTCCACGTCGACCTCGACATCGATCTCATCCAGCTGCGTGCTGGAGAGCAACGAGCGTATGGAGAAACTGGACTGGAACACAGGCGCCGTATCCATGGACATGTTTCAAATGTATAATGCTCTTCCGATGTGATGTGTCCGCTGTAAATGTTCTCAATTGACTGTGCGGTAGTCTCGTCTGGCATGGTCTATTTATTCCAGCGACATGCGTACCGGGAATCGAGAGGGAATGTGCGCAAGCTGCGGGATTACGACTTTATATCCTGCGCCATAGATTAAATTCGATTTGCCCGGCCGCCCTTGTAATCGTCGCTGGGCCACAACTGCAGATCAATGAAAGCCAAAGCCATCGGATTCATTCATTGATCCCAGCTGAAGCACACACAGCTACTTAGTTGACAAATTCGAACATTTTCGGGATTAGCCAACAGCTTTTTAAATTGGATTAATTCTACCTGCCCAACACTCCCATTCTCGGCGCCCGCACGGCTCAGATGCTCGTGGCAGAAATATCCTTTCGATCTGTTTGCTGGTCTGCCTGCCCTACCGTTTGTCAAAGATCTATCAAATCAGGAAATATTTGTCAATGTTCGTGATCTCTCGTGCTCGACAGAGAGAAAGAGTGAGAGAGGGAGAGAAAGAGAGAGAGAGAATATTGTACTTGGGCACAATAAACATTATCAGTATTTCTATTAAGTTCGTCAGTCTAATATGGGTTTTATATGCATATAATAGAGAGTCCGCTTATAACGTCGCTCAAAGGAAGACGCTATAACCGTATAGGTTTGCCCATTTAAGATTGTCTGGGAACCAGAATTTTCGTCCCAATAACCGTACGGACGCTATAAGCGGAATCGGTATAACCGGATTCTACTGTATATTTAGGTAATGTGAATAATATTCATTTTTAATACTATTATTATTGTTATTATTCAATTAGCATTGTCTATCTTATCACTAACATTACTCTATATTATTTTTGCAAAAATATAAATATTCTTTCTTTTCAGATCTACTATTGTTGCTCTAATAGTAATCATTATTATCATTGACATTATAATATTCATGATACTCTCAAACATACTTATATACTTTAAAGAATATTTATTCCGACTATAGAGTCTTAGCCAATTTTCAATTCGTTCAATGAAAATGTCCTGCAAAATATGTTTATTATTCTAATACATTTTTATGATTATTTCCATTGTAGTCTTAGAGAGCAATACTAACTAAAAATCAATAGTCAAGGTGTCAGCTTCGGAGCAGTTTGGCTATGGCAACGCTAATTAAAGCCGCTCATATGCAAGTCTTCAGCCAAACGGGTTATAATTGAACGTAGTTATAAAGTAATATCTAGGAATGGCGTACTCTGAAACTATGCTGCACGATGCATGTACATGAAATAGTTACGATGCGATTCAACGCCTCACTGACTGCAAGGTCCTCGGTAACAAATTAGTTTTGCAGTTGGCAGGAGTGCATTATCAGTTTTTTAGTTTTTTGTTTTCTTTTTTTTTTTTTTGGCTGCCACATCTGTATGGCGGCGATTGTGCGGTGTAAAACACGGTCCCGGAACCGTAAACAGACCCAAACCGTGTAACACACCCAAAAGCCCAAACCGAGAGACCGAGACCACATTTCCACCCACTGCCACTGGCAGACCAAAATTTAACAATTGCACGTTAGGGGCTAGACATAGACTGCATTATCCGTGGCATCCAAGGTGTCTATATGGCGGCGTATGAGTACTATATGTACATATACATATGTATATGTATGCTCGTGTGTGTGCACATATATGCATGCATGCATGCATGCACACATATGCATATACGAGCACATACGAGCAAACTATACTGATATTTACCTGTCTACTTGCCCGGGCAATTCCTTTGTGTACTTTGCTAGAATTATGTAATACATTTTGTAGTTGTATATGTCCCAATACACACACACAGACGCATATAAGCACATACCTTCATAGAGCAAAAAGTGTAGCTACTTGCATATACCCTGTAAAAAGTTTGCTTACACAGCTGATGGCTTGGTTTGGGCATTCATATTTCATGCGTGGATTACCTTAACTTTTATAGAGAAATTACATATTTGAAATTTAGGAATAAGAAAATGAGCTTGTTGTTTATTGTTTAAAATTAGAACGTTTTTTGAATAAAGATTCAAATATACATATATATATATATTAGAAAATCTATATTGATATATGTACATATATGCATATGGGTATATAAGGAAAAGTATCTACTAGTATTTTATGTATTAGTATTAACTTATTCAATCCTAAATCTTGTATAATTAGCAAGCTTAACTAGGATTGAAGCTGTGATAGAAAGGCTAAGCTTAAGAGGAGATTTATTTACATATTTCACATATATAGGATGGGGCCATAATAATAATCATATTGGAAAACGCTGTCACTTTTGCAAATGACAGAAAATGTGAAAACGATTTATACTCGGGACTTTAAGAAAAATATTTAAACGGGGCAGGAAAGTCAGCAACTTGACCTATACATTATATTCGTGACTTGACGGAGAGAAATAAATTTCTTAATTCAAAAAAAGCGAAATGTTTCAGTAAAAAATAAACAAGAAAAAATTAATATTTTGCCTCACCCTTATAAGTACTTATGTATATGTTTATATATATATATATATATATATATATATATATATATTGTTATGTTATATATAATATATATTAGTTTTATACGTATTTCAATAATCAATATTCGCTTTTAAGTTTTACACATTTGTACTGGGTATCCTTCAGCTGAGCAATTGTGTGGTCAGTGCTTTTGCTTGTTTGTCTTAAAAGCGCTGCAGCTAGAGCCATAAAATACCAAACACGCTCATCAGTTGTTCACAGTGTGAGCGTGTGTGAGCGTGTGTGTGCGTGTGTGTTTGTCTGAATGTGTCTGTGATTTGGGCACAAAAGTGCAGGATTACGTAGCTTCCACAAAGCGGGCCGTAAACAAAAGTTGAATTGCATCTAGAACAACATTATCCATGTAATATTGTCATATCTCCTACCTATGTGTATGAGTGTTGCCTATTGTACACGTGTATAATTGCAAAATGTATGCATAAATGTGTATATACATATACATATTTATATGTATATACATATATATAAATATAAATATATAGAAACTTGCACATATGAGTTGGAATAAAGTAGCAAATGAAATGCAGTCAGAAAAACTAAGTACAGTACATATATGCACATATGTACATGTGGATGTGTAGATGTGTGTGTGTGTGCGCGCCGCCATATGGTGGCATATGCAACTGTATGTGTGTGCATATGTAAGCTTAATGTAAGGGTAAGGTAATGTAAGCGGCAGGGAGGCGGCAAGGAGGCGGCTCTGAATGTGCCGTAGTTACGGATATGGCGTTGGTGTTGCTGTTGTTGTTGTCGTTGTTGTTGTTGTTGTTGCTGTTGCTGATGTTGTTGCTGTTGTTGTTTCTGCGTGTCCTGCAGGCTTAACGATAACATTGTGGCAATTTTATTTGCCCACAATCTGTTGTTATGCCTCGAGTACGAATACGAATACATATACTGCAGGCCGAGGCCCTATGCCCAGCAAGATAGCGAGGCAGAAAGATAGAGCGACAGAAAGAGTAGAAGGGTGTGAGAGATAGAGAGAGAGAAAGACAGCGGGACTTTGCCAAACAGGAAGGAAGAGAACGAATTTCAGCGGAAGGAAACACTAAAATGTTACTTTAAATAAATTGCACTACTCGTACACACCGTACACTCTATTATTTTCTCCTAAGGGAGGCCAATGCATTGCACTGGCAATGGCGACGACGACCCAGGGGTGACATGGACAACCACAAGCCCGGAGATACTTTTATTTATATATACATACATATATACACATGCATATATATAAATATATAGAGACATATATGTTTGTTTGTGCATATGTGTATCTACATATGTATATAGATAGCGCTGGGTAACAACAACTACCCACATGTGGGCCCAAGTGCGATTGCGAATTCAACCCATTCGATGCATTTATTTATTTGGACACCGAACGCCCACGCGGAGGCAGCTAAATTTACGAGCCATTTTAATCGATCTAAAATTAAAATCGCATGCATAGCAACCCCCTAAAATGTGCTAACCACAAGTTAGCATTTTATCAATGGCATCCTAATAAGTAGCACCGCCAGACCTCTGACCTATGCCAAACTCGGGATTTATTTCACATATCATTTGAAATGCAAACTCAATTTTGAGCAAATTTTTATAGCAAATAGATATTTGTAGCTAGAGATCATCTTATCTAAGTTTCAATTATATGGAATATCTAGTATATACTGACTTATATTGAAAGTATTTTGCTTGGTAAATACCATATCTATTTATCAGTTTTCGACATTATATATGTCTTTGTATGCTCTTAACATGCGAGCTGTCCATCTGTTTCTATGCATATCAGAGGCACCGTTAAACTATGTTCTAACTAAGGGTTTATAATTGGTATTTCTTTTGGTATTAACGGTACACATCATGTCAAACAACAATTTTCTCTTCAAGCTTGAATTTAAGTCGGAATTTTCATTGTCTAGCAACCTTAACATATCTTTGAGTACTTTGATCCACTAAGAGAAATTCAATATGAGCTCTTTATTTGCTGAGCTTTGCTGACGGATGGGTGGCTGGATGGACAAACGGACGGACAGACAGATAGCCTGACGGGGTTTCTTCCATCAGACAATTTGAATAGGCTTTTAGGCGACTGTTCTTGACATGGGCTACTGCAATCCAATCCTTTTTTTTTTGCAAACTTCTTGCCGCCCTGCTAACTTGGTAGGTAGGTATATATTTCCATCTTAGCTGCTCCGATTCGCACCCAATGTAAAATGCATTAATTGTTTTTTTTTTTTTTTTTTTTTTTGTTTTTATATTTTTCATGATATTTTATTGCAAACATATATAGCTTAAATATGAGTTGAAGGTATTTGCCTGGTTACTGTTTCAGAACTATCCCACTATATGATACTCTAGGATTCTCGTAAAAGAAGACAACAGAAAAAAAAAAAAAAAAAAAAACATTTATATAAACTAGAAAGATAGATCATATCGATACAGTAATTGGTAATCAGTTTAGTTTGCCCCATTGAAAGCATTTTGTTCTTTATCATCATCATTATCGCTGACTCGTTTTAATTTGTTATCATACAATACATACTGGGATTTTCCATACAAATCAATCACAAAAAAAAAAAAAAAAAAAATTCATAGTTGTAGTAGTAGTCGACACCACCTACCCACACATATCTATATTAAGTATGCGCTTAGAGGCTATGCTTACATAATCGAGTATCACTAACAATATATATCGTTATTAATTAATATATTAATTTGCTTTATTATTCGCTCTTCTCATCATTATCATTATAATACGTATTCTCATTATTGCTGTAATGATGATTATTATTATTATTATTATTACTCAATTCTCTACAATTTCATGCTTGTACACAAAACAACAGTTTTTATAAATACAAGTTAAAAAAAAATGGGGATTTCATTATTTTATTTATATATATATATATATGTATGTATATATATATAGAAAAAAAAAATGCTAGTTGATCCATCTAATATTTTATATTAGCCTAGTAAAAGTATTGTTTATAATGAGCGCCGGTGAGCCAAGCTGCAGTTTGGATTGCGAATACTTCCTCCTCGTCCTTCTGCGATCGATAAGTCGACCTATCGATTAATCGATTATGATTATGAGCAATGCTGTGTAGTCCTAAGTTTTAGCCTGATATTGCATGAATGAATTGTTGCAGTCCGACAACGATGCTTCAGTGATAAAATGCCAGCGCCTTGGCATAGTACGAGGTACATGGTCATGATATGCGATCCGGCGACTGCCGCTGGCCCTGTCCGGCCTCCTCGCCGGCCGCCTGCATGTGCATGTGTGTGTGCGCATGCGCATGCCCATGATTCGCCTGCGCGTCGTATTCAGGTGATCCAGATCCGGAGCCGGAGCGCGGACGCAAGCCCATCAGCGAGACGCTATCGCAGCCGCGTGCACCAACGGGCGGTGTTATCGAGTGCTGGGAATTGGAGTCGGAAGAGGTGCGGCGGCAGAACGGGCTGAGAGCACTGGCACCCGCCAGCATATGGTGCGTCAAGGGTGGGAAACGCGGCAGTCGCAGGCCGGGGAAGAGCAGCGGATTACTGGCATGATTGAGTAGCAGACGGGGATCGGTGGCCGGCATGAAACCCGGATTCGGATTCGCATTGACATTGGCATTCGGATCAGCAAATCCGACCGGCACCTGGCCATGGCCGTGGCCAGCATGGAAACGATGCTGCAGTGCCTCGAAGCAGAGCGGCATGCTTAGCCCATGTGCACCCGCACAGATGCGTGCCAAAATCTCGGCGTGAATGCTACTGGGCATGCCGCCAGCTGCGGTAACGGGGCCGCCAGCAGCCACGCCAGCACTACCGAAGGCCTTGTTGTTGTTGATGCTCATCAGCTCCAGCAGCGGATCGGGAGGTAGCAGCAGATTGTGCTCGTCACTGGTGGAGAGCAGCTTGCGATGCAAGTTGAGGTTCGAGCTGTGGCGATCGCGGCTGCGCTTCGAGGGGAAGGCCGCATTGCAGCCGTCGATGTTACACTTGTGATGGAGCTTCAGGTGGACGCTTTGGTAGTGGGTCTTCAGGTGGAAGTGGTTCTGAAAGATGTCACCGCAGGCGGTGCACTTCAATGGATTCTCCTTGTCGATGGGTACCTCTGGTTCGGGCTCCGGCTCGGGCTCGGGCTCGGGTTCCGGCTCCGGCTCGTGCTCTGCTTCCGGTTCTGGCTCGTGTTCGGGCTCTCGTTCACGCTCCGCTTCCGCCTTGATGCTGCCATTGGAGTCACGGCTCTTGTTCGTCATGCCCTCAGTCAATATAATGTTGTTGTTGTTGCTGCTCTTGCTCAAGCACTCCTCGACCGCCGCACGACCAAAGCTGGGCTCATCGTCGCCCAGCAGCTCCTGCTTGATGCGCATATAGCGATTCTCGTCCGCATCGGCGCCATAACTCAAAGCCAGCTCATCCAACGGCTCCTGCTTGATAATCGAGCCACTGGTCGTGCTCAGCGACAGATCGAGCGTGCCAACTGCCTCATCTGGATGGGCGTACGGATTCCCTGCCGTTGCCACGTCCGGCCGTGGCACAGCCTTTGGCTGCTGCTCCTCCTCCTGCTCATCGTCGTCATCGAGCTCCATCTTAATGTGCGACTTGGCCTCGCTGGTGTAGGGCGTTAGCGGGGGCGAGGGTATCGCCTTGGTGGACTCTGTGGAGCCGGTTAACACCTCGGCTTCTTTGGCTGTTGCGTCCAGCTGGGCGGCCAATGGCGCATCTGTTCCCATTACTGCGGCTGCGGCTGCGGCTGTTGCTGCTGCTGCCGCCGCAGCGGCCACTGCATCCACATCCTCCTCCTTGAGCTTGATCTTCTTGATGGACAGGTCGGCGGCCACATCGTAGTTATCCAGCGAATTGTCGCAAGAGTTCTCATCCGATTGCACGGTGCAGCGCACTGGATTTTGGCTTTTGCGTTTGCGTTTGCTCGCCGTCGTCTGGCCGAGGGCGTGCGAGGAGTCGGTGAGGCTCTGTGAGTCCTCGTGCTGTTCATCGGCCTCCGGGCAGGGCTCCGGCTCAGCTTTGCTCGGACAGGGGCTTGGCTGTTGCTGTTCTTTGGTTTGACTGTGACTGTGAATGTGACTGAGATTGTGACTCTGACTGAGATTCTGGGCGTGACTGTGACCGAGACTGTGACTGTGACTGTGACTGAGGCTATGGCTAGAGATGGCCGAGGTGGAGCGCTCGTCGCTCTCGTTGCCATTGTCCAGCATATAGTCATCGTGGCTGTGCTTGTCCTTGTCGGGAATGCTGTCCAGTTCATCTCCGACCACAACAATGCCATCCCCATCGGGATCATCGTCATCATCGTCGCCATCTCCCTCGCCGTCCGCCTCGTCATCATCGTCGTCGTCATCGGGCATGTGGATGCCCACCTCGAGTATCTCATCATCGTCATCGTCCTCGTCGCCTGGCTCGAGCGCCGTCTTGCGGCGCTGTCCCTCGTAGCGGCCGAGCATGCCGTTGCTGTCCATGTAGGAGCGCCGCAGATACTCCTGGCCATGCTTCAGCTCCATGCCGCCCATCGCATGGTGTCGCAGATCGGGCGGCGGTGTCAGCAGCGGGAAACTGCCAAACGGACCCAGCCCCGCCATGATGCCGTTCGGCGCCTGCAGCAGCAGCGGATGCGGCTGGGCGCTGCGTCCGTCATGGGGCGAGATCTTGCGGCGCAAGTGCGGCGAATGCAGCTTGGGATTCGGATTGGCGCTGTGACGATTGCGCGAACGACGCGAGCTGAACATCATGCTGCAGCCGTCCACCGTGCACTTGTGCATCTCGCGCAGATGCACCGCCGAGAAATGGATCTTGAGAGCGCCCTTGTCGCAGAAGGTCTTCAGGCAGACATTGCACTGGACGCGCTTCTTGCCGGTCACTGGATTGATGAACTGCGTGCCCAGATTGGCCGGCATTGAGCCCCACTGGCGCTTGCTGCCCGGCGAGTGGCCCGATTTGCGGCTGGCGCGCATATTCGAGCCAGACCCGGAGCCGGAGCCAGAGCCGGAGGCCAGCGCCAGTCGTGTCATGCGCTGCGATCCGCTAGCCGGCTGTGTGCCCGACGCACTGGACGAGGAGCAGCTGCTGTTCGACTTGTCCCCGGCCACGGCGGCGGCCAAGTGACGAGATTTGCTCGAGATGCTCGAATCCTCCGGTGAGGTGGGCTGTCCGGCCTTGTGATGATGCGAATGCGAGTGCTGGTGATACTGGCTGTGACTGTGGCTGTGAGCATGGCCGTGACCGTGTCCGTGGCCATGGCCGTGACCGTGGCCGTGACTGTGACTGTGACTGTGATTCACCTGTGCGTGATTTGGCGAGTGCGGCCCATGGCCGTGACTAAGTTCTGCGACGCTGCCGGCCAACGACACCTGATTGTTGTTCGATTGCTGCTGCTGCTGCTGCTGTTGTTGCTGTTGTTGTTGCTGCTGCTGCTGCTGTTGCTGTTGCGGCGGTGGCGGCGGTGGGGGTGGCGGTGGTGGCAAGTGATACGGCAACGGATGCCCGGCCATGGCCATTGCACTGAAGAACTGATTGCTCTGGGCAGCAGCCGCAGCAGCTGCCGCCGCCGCTGCCACCGCAGCGTTCTTCTCGCCCGCTGTGGTTGCCTCAGTGATGCGGCGACGCGCCTGCGCCAGCACCGCCGCCTGCTGCTGCAGATGCACGGCCTGCTGGTGTTGGTGATGCACGAAATCCGTCGCGTTCGGCGGCGCACCGAACGAGTTGATTTTGCGAAAGTCAAAGGGCTGCATATTCTGCAGATCGCTCAACGGATTCAGATGCGCTGCGCTCATGCTCGTCGCCGGGGGCGATGTGCCGGACCCAGAGCCGGTGCCGCAAATGTTGCGCTCCCGTTCACGTTCCCGCTCCCGCTCCCGATCGCGCTCTCGTTCACGTTCCGTTGGTGATGGTGAGGGCGGGTTGCGAAAGTAGCTGGCGGATAGCTTCTGATGCAGCTGCGACTGGAAGTGTAAAAAGTGAGCGTTCATGCACTGCGTCTGGGACGGCGTCTGTGCATGAGCCTGGGCCTGTGCCTGAGCCTGAGCTTGAGCTTGAGCCTGGGTCTGGGACTGGGTCTGCTGGGCAGCTGGGCCAACGGAGCCAGCGCTTAGTGCATGGCGCGTCGGCAACGGCAGCGGCAACGGCGGCGGCGAGCTGCGTCGACTGGGTGTCATAACCATGGGACAGCCGTTGGGACTTCTCACTTGCCGCTCGCTCCCAGCGGAGCGCCTGAGGTGCTCGATGTGCAGTCGATGATCATGGCCGGGCGGCAGCGTATAGCGATAGCCAAGCAGCAGACCGGGATAGTCAGATGGAGCAACGGCACCCGGGACACTGTGAGGATCTGTGTTGCGGCTGCTATTGCCGATCGCCTGCTGTGGCGGATGTGTATGAGAATGCGGATGCGGATGTGGATGTGGATGCGTGAGCGACTGCTGCGACTGATGCGTATGCTTTTCCTGCCCAATATTCATCAAGAGCGTCTGCCTTACAAGCTACCGTTAATCTATATAGAGTTGTGACAATACGTTAGACTAGACACAGATATAGTATGTTTCCGTTGCAGATCCAGAATTATTCGTTGTTCTTGCTTTGAATATATTGCGACAATTTTCGAAGCTGCAATGAGAAAACAATACCAAAAATAATGTAGATTCGAATTGATAAGTATTACAATGAGTGAGAGGGATTCAGTGAGACTGAGAGAGAGAGAAAGGAGAGAGCGAGAGCTACTGAGTTAGAGGGAAATGTAGAGATCAAAAGGGAAAGATAGACTGAGACAGAGAGAGTCTAATGAAGAGGAGGAGTGAAAGAAAGAGAGAGATAGAGAAAGAGAGAGAGAGAGAGAGAGATGGTGGATACTGAAGGTTACGGAAACAGAGAGGAGCGAAAGGTCGACTGAGAAAGAGAGAGACGGAATCTGCAAAGAGGTACATCAAAATAGTGAGAGACAAAAAAGAGAGAGAGGTAGAGATAATGAAGAAGAGATAGAGTGTAAAAGAGAGAGAGAGAGAGAGAGAGAGAGAGAGAGGTAAAAAAACGAAGAAGAGAAGTTACAAAGTCTCTGAAGCTTTCTCTCTTCTGTTCACTGATTGTTTATCTATTTCTCTCTTACTCGCTCTCTCACTCTCTCTTTCTCTCTACCCATACTCTCCCTCTCTCTTTCCCTCTCCAATCTTTCGCTCTCGCTCTCCCTTTTCTTATTCGCTTGTTCAGGTATTTAGCTTTAGCTTTATGAATTCATTCAAACATTTAAATTCTCCTAATTATTATTTATTATTTTCCATTCGCAATGTATAATTAATTGTCACATGATCTGTAAGTATAATAAATTATTTCTTTAGGGCTTATTCGCCTGGCTCGCAAGCGTTCGATTCGAATTCGTGTCTTGTCATCGATGTGGTGCACAACTCTCTTGGCCCTCTCCCTTCTCCCTTCGCCCCGCCCCTTGGCCCTTCGTTGGGGGCAACACGCACCCATCGCTGTCACTGTTGCTGTCTCCATGTGAAACATTGTCCACTGCTGATGCTCAAGGAGTTCCACCGAAACGGCCTAACGAAGTGGCCAAAAGACCTCCCAGGCGCACCACAGCCAACAGCCGTGTATTTTGCGTGTGTGTGTGCGCGTGTGCGTGTGTGTAAATATGATTATTTAAAAGAAAAATAAGAATAATGATGTGACAAATTCTGAGTGGACACTTCACGTTTTTAAGAGCGATGGTAACGATGCCGCACAGACAGTCGCTGGACACACAGAGTGGACATTTGGCTGAACGAGCTGTGCTCTAGAGTTGCCCCGGCGTGACATGACAATGTACACACACACACACACACAGAGTGAGAGAGAGCGAGATAGCGAGATAGCGAGGAAGAGGGAGAGACAAGTACCAGTGCCAATACGAGAAGAAGACGCTGACGCTCTGACGGTCTTCGTGCTGTCGACCATGGCCACTTCCACTTCAAATTCCCATGTCACATTCTTGTGCGCCGCACAAGAGGCGATCTCCATGTCGATGTCTAGCCAAAGACCGCCATGGCACCAGCCACAGAGCTAGCCAGACCCCCCCAACCCCCTCCCAGCCGAGGCCTACCCAAGTCGCAGCTCGTGATCGCGATCGCGATCGGCATCGCCATTGCCATCGTTGTGCGACTCGGATACGCAAAATATGATTGGGAACGGCCTCGTCATCGTTCAACATCGTTCCCAAATGGTAAGCAGCATTAGCCGATCATTAAGCAACGAGGCGAGTACAAATTGCGCCTAATATCACCTAAATAGGTATATCGAATAGTGGTATGCGTGATACCAACGAAAGCAACTGCGTCAACACGAGCAGCGCTGAGGCAGAGTAAAACAGACTACTGAGACAATTTAGTTTAATTTTAATAAATGAATGAATGACAGCGCCTGTTTAAACGGATCGGGAATTGCAATAAGTGGAAAAGGCAAAATTACAGCTGTACGCTATATGCTGTATGCTGTTTGCTGTATGCTGTATGCTGTATGCTATATGCTGTATGCTGTATGTTGTATGCTGTATGCTGTATGCTGTATGCTGTATGCTGTATGCTGTACGCTATATGCTGTATGCTGTTTGCTGTATGCTGTATGCTGTATGCTATATGCTGTATGCTGTATGTTGTATGCTGTATGCTGTATGCTGTATGCTGTATGCTGTATGCTGTATGCTGTATGCTGTATGCTGTATGCTGTATGCTGTATGCTGTATGCTGTATGCTGTATGCTGTATGCTGTATGCTGTATGCTGTATGCTGTATGCTGTATGCTGTATGCTGTATGCTGTGTGCTGTATGCTGTATGCTGTATGCTGTATGCTGTATGCTGTATGCTGTATGCTGTATGCTGTATGCTGTATGCTGTATGCTGTATGCTGTATGCTGTATGCTGTATGCTGTATGCTGTATGCTGTATGCTGTATGCTGTATGCTGTATGCTGTATGCTGTATGCTGTATGCTGTATGCTGTATGCTGTATGCTGTATGCTGTATGCTGTATGCTGTATGCTGTATGCTGTATGCTGTATGCTGTATGCTGTATGCTGTATGCTGTATGCTGTATGCTGTATGCTGTATGCTGTATGCTGTATGCTGTATGCTGTATGCTGTATGCTGTATGCTGTATGCTGTATGCTGTATGCTGTATGCTGTATGCTGTATGCTGTATGCTGTATGCTGTATGCTGTATGCTGTATGCTGTATGCTGTATGCTGTATGCTGTATGCTGTATGCTGTATGCTGTATGCTGTATGCTGTATGCTGTATGCTGTATGCTGTATGCTGTATGCTGTATGCTGTATGCTGTATGCTGTATGCTGTATGCTGTATGCTGTATGCTGTATGCTGTATGCTGTATGCTGTATGCTGTATGCTGTATGCTGTGTTCTGTATGCTGGATGCTCAAACTTGCAACGTCTAGCTCGATAGATGTAAGAAACGAGTATTATGCAGTTACCTATACCCGGCTGCAAAAGTTCCCATTGAAAGTTCTCGGATATACAACAGATTACTTAAGCATTGAACAATGTCACTTTCAATAAATAATATTGTTATTGACAATTGTACATGTGTCCATAAGTAGATACAGATACACACATACACTTATATATGTGTACATAGCTGCTTCTCTTTGGAGCTCGTATTGTTTCGATATTATTGTTATTACGACAATCGCCTGTTGTTTGTCGTCTGTGGGCAGTTTGCATGACATATGTCATCTCGGGCAAGTCATTTAAATACTGCACAAATTGTATTTTAATTACCACCTGTTCGTAAATGTTGTTGTAGTTGTTTTTGTTGTTGTAATGACATTTATTTCGATTACGCCAAGCTCAAAGCCCAGTTTACTTGACGCTCTTGGCTCTGGCCACTTGCCCAGCAGAGATGAACGCTGGCCAAGTTTTAATTGCTTTTGACTGAGACATATATACACATATACATATATATATATATATAGATATATGCATGTGTATATGTGTATCGTTTGTCTGTCTGTCGATTTATTTAGTTTCATTTGTCACTGTTGCCAAACAAGTTCTCAGCTGTGGCTTTGCCTGACGTTGTTGCTTATTAAAATATTTGTGTAATTATTTCAGGCGTTGCCCATATTTAACAAAATTAAATGACATTTTTTTTTTCTTAACTACGTTTTAAAGTGTGAATCAATGGGCTTCAGCTAAAAGTGTTTTTCTATAATAAAAATTTCCGGTTTTTATACTCTCAATAAATCACATTTGACCAGAACAAATTCAATAATGAATCTTTTTGACTTCCATTTGGTTATGTCAACTGGTTCTAATGAAGCACCTTTACTTTCCCTAGAAATTCATTAAAATTTCATAATTCTCAAAAAGACCACCAGAAAATTAATACAGAAATATTCATCTCTCGGCTTAGCGCTGCCAGGCCAGGCCAGGCCAGACACCAATCATCTTTATTGGCTTTATATATATATATATATATATATATATATATATAAATACTATATATATCTGTATATTTTTGTTTAAAGGTAACGCATTTCGAAGGCCATAAAGCAGAAGCCATAAATGCGTGTTAAAGTCGACCAACAAAAATTTCAAATGTCAACCATTAAGCGAACCGAATGTCCCAAAAGATGCCATAAAGACGCGTTCAGGAGTTGGCTAAGCAAGGGGGAGAGAGAGAGGGCGAGAGCGAGGGGCAGCCCAGAAGCGACAGCGTGTCGTATTCTCTCTATTTTGTAAAACTTAATTTATTAAACACATAAAAAGTGTCAACACGGCTTGCTGCATATAAAATATGTGCATATACAAATACACATATATGTACATGTACATACATACACACATACATACATATGTGTTGGTCAAGCCGGCAGCCGGCAGCTAACGCTCCAACGCTCCAATCTTCCCATGGTCTCTCTCCGCCGTCTGTGGCCGAGTCAAAGCCGCCAGCAGCGTGACCACCGCATCACTTCAGTTTTGATTATGAACGCCTCTGATCGCCTCCGACTGCCGCCGAACAAAGCTTAACAAAGTGATTTCAACAAAAATTTTATTTATTCTTGTTTTTCTTTTCTTTTTTTTTTAAATATGCAAATCGCTTTAGGATCGTTGACGGACGCCGCTGTTGCATTGCCAACAGCAACAGCTACACCGCAACAACAACAACAACAACAACATCCAGAGGTGGGAAGCTAAGGCAACAACGGAGCGCCAACAGACGCTGGCATCCATGTGAGTGCTCAATGGCAGGACATGGACACGAACATGGATACGAACAGGGACATGGGCATGGGGCAGGGATATATGGGCTAGGGGTAGGAGCTGGCGGTTTTTGGCATTGCCTCTGACACATTTCGGGCGACAAATGCATATTCATCTTCGGCGACTAAGACTGTGGCGCTACTTGTACCGGCCGGGTCCCCAGTCTCAACCGATCAGTTGTGAATGTGTTGGCTTTTTTTTCGATTTTTGTTTCTTTTGCTTTTTTGGAGCACAGCAGGAGCTGGCATTCTCCGTATTGTTCACAGCTTTGTAAGACCCTTGGCTCAGTGAACGCAATTTAGAGCCGAGCCCTGTGTAATTGAATCAAGCACCAGAGATGCTCAGCCAAGCAAATCAACAGATAGCAAATGGAAAACGAACAAACGAATGAACACGATCAGTAGGGAGGCAAGGTGTGAATTTGCCACTATGTCCTAAATATAGCCACCAAAAGGTAGACAAGTGGAGTTGAAATGCATGAGATCGATGATGACAGTGGCTCTACACTTAGTCGATAAGCAGGGGGTCACGATTATTTCCCTATATCATAGTTGGAGTCGGTTAACTCCATTTATTTAGATACTTGGATGCTTGACATGTATGAAAATTATCCTTGAAATCGATATTTATCGATAGAGAATAGATAGTAGTGTCACAATAGTATAAACAGTTTACTGGCACTTCAAATTTTTCACAATCCCATATAAAATTGATTTTGGAAGTTTGGAAGATAACTAGTCACAAACTGATATTTATCGATAACAAACCATATAATATGAAGTAGCACTTCAATAAAAATATTTTATAAGAATTTAGAATTTGCTTTAATCCTATTGATTATTACTTATGAGACAGAGAAATTTTAAATCGATACTTATCGATAAGAATACCAAATTCGATTTCAATACAAATTAAGATTATCGATTTGCTTAAATTAAATAGTAATTGTTAGAGAGCGTATTGCAAGTCGATAGATCTATACATATTTACCGATAAATATCGATTCATATTCTTGTCTATATGCTTAAAATTTCTCGACTCAAGAAGATACATTAAATGTTCGATCACAGATTGCTATTTGAAATTTATAACTAACACTGATTGTCAGGAGGTAAATCTGATATTTCGTTATTTCATTTTAATATTTTGTGTAAATCGAAAATTGTGCAAAGGCTAAAAAGGCCAAATAACCATTGTGGAGCAGCAGTTTACGCCCTCCCTTGCTGTGGCGTCATCAACCTGACGACAAATTTATGAGTTATGATACGCTCACTTGGCCACAGGTAAGCCAAAAGCCCTGAAGACAGCCGGACCCCGAAATGTGGGGGAAAGGGAAGAGAGAGAGAGAGAGAGAGAGAGAGAGAAAGAGACGGACGGAAAGACTCGTAAATACATTGCCATATAAAAAGCATTTGGTGAAGAAGAGCCAAAAGCGAAAGAAACGATGCAATACGAGAGACACAAAACGATACGAAACGATACGAACTGAACCGAACTAAACTGAGCTGAACCGAACCAAAGACAAGAGCCCATTCTTATATCTTATTTGTAGCCGGGAGCGAAACAAACGATTGATTGAAGGCAAGGCGGCGGCTTTGTTCATGTGCTACAACCATCGCATTTAATGAGATTTATATCAGTTTTTAATAGCTTTGTGACTCTATTGTGTTGGCCCGGTATCTGAGGCGCATATCTGAGGGCATCTCGGTCCGCTTAAGATATGCTACGAAACAATAAAAATTAGTCTGTTGTAACATTGTCAAAAACGCCTATGAGTGACCGGCAGAAAGGTAACATGAATGCATAAAGCAACAGACACACAACAGACATAATCTTTGCTACCAAAGCTTCAGATCAGTAAAAGGCTGCAGCAGCCATCGATACTTACATATTGAGAAACGTGCATTGGCCTCCCAAATCAACATCTGCAAATAGAGATTTTAAGTGCAAATTAGTTAAGTGAAAAATCGAAAGTTCGGTATTATAAACAATTGATAATGAAAGACGTATCATCTGAAAATCGACATTAATCGGATTTTTATCGAACTGTTAACGACATATTTTAATTGATAGTCATATCGGTAATACTTGCTATCAATTGTCTGACTGTATATCATTAAATCCAGTCATTATTTCCAGTCTTACTCTACTTTCTTTACTGGATTTACTTTCGGTACTATATAATTATCGACAGTAAAGATATCGATAGTCTGGCCACTCAATGGCCGTTAAAACGCTATTTATATTTGAGGCTGACCTAACATTTTAATATATAATTTACATATATACATCTAGTTATCGATAACAGTTCAATCGATAGTCCAATTATATATAAGTCAAACAAATATGATTAACCAATGACAGGTCAGAGGCTTTGTTTATATTTCAGCTTGGGTTAACTTTTGATTACAAATGCCGCATATATATACACACATCCAGATATTGATAGCAATGTAATCGATAGTCACCGCACACCCGCAAAAGCCTTCAATGACAATCAAAAATGCTCTGTTTATTATATACATTTGAGAATATTTTTTGCTAACACATTTGTAATGCGGCATAAAGCGAATGCCACGAAATGGTGTTAATTCAAATCAAATGACAAAATATAATAAACGACCATAAAATTTAATCCGAGTCTTCTCTAATACGATACGGCAAAAATGTGCTAAGTGCCTTGTGCAAACACAAGATCCCACGACATTCGATCGCCGACATTAAACTATTCGTAGATATTAGAGAGCTGTCGGTCGACTAGGTTCAGGAACGCTTGATGTAATAAATATGCGATAATTTGTGAAACATTTACGTTGGCAATCGATAAGTGAGTATCGATTTGTCATATTAAAAAAAAAAAAAAAAAAAAAATGCCAAGACAGAGTCAGTTGACAGCGTTTGACACAAAGTGGAAAATAGAAAACCAATTAAACTGGCTAATCAAATATTATTGTCATTAGCACTACGAAAAAAATTTAAACGGCTTATTAGCAGTACCATTTAGGTATTATTTTCCGCTGTCAAAACACTGTGCTGCCTGCCCGACTATATAGTTGATTTGATGATTTACATGAAATGGGAAAGAGTTAGACAACGTTAAAAGAGATTTCAGTTTCCGGTAAATCTGTTTAGATCTGATATAAATTCCAATTTTCACTATTATCTTCTGATCTTCCAACGTTTCAGATGAATAATAAATATAATTATTATTATTATTTAACCCATCAAAATACATTTCTCCCATTCCTGCATATTTAGAGGTCGTGCATACCCTCAGCTATTCACACATTATTTATTTTTGTTGTCCAGTGCTTCTTTTCACTGGCCTTTTCTCAAGTTTGTTTGGCTTCAAAACTTGGACAGTTAGCAGCTTAAATTCGTTTTTAACAATGCAAATATTGTATATAGCAATTAGCAGTATTATCAGATGTGTATTATATTTTTTCTAAAAAGGCACATGTCAACGTCGCAGAGGCGTATAGATACATACAATCATGCATACATATGTATGTGAATGCATGAATACTCATAAACGATTCAAATGATCAAAATGAACGAAGCAGATGATGCAGAAGAAGAGGCCGAGGAGGCAGAAGTGGAAGAGCCAACAAAATTGAATTGACAGTTGATAAGTTGATGGCAAAACTGTATGTGATTGGCAGTGGCGCACTTGACAATCCTGGCGACGACCATATGCGCCTCCTTTAGCATTGACGTTGTAATTGAATCAATAATAAAATCAAAAGGTGCTCTCGCCGCACCCTCAGCTCACCCCAGACCCTTCTACAATGACAACAGCAACTGGAAGTGCATATAGCAGCCAAGCGTGTCCGTGTCCGCGTCCGTGTCTGTGTCTGTATCTGTGTCTGTGACGGCGCCGGTGTCCGTGTCATCGTCAGCGGCGGGAACGGGGCAGCAGCGCACTTGAGCAAGGCTCGCTCGCACCCTCATTGTATGGAGTGAATTGTGGAAAGTGTTGTTGGGGTTGTCCTGGGTCTCTGACATCGGTCTTCGGATCTGGGGCTGATCCATACGCCTTACACCTTCAATCGAATGTGTACGAACAATGAAGCTTGACTAACTGACTGACTGATTGACTGACTGACTGACTGGCTGACTGACTGACTGGCCGTCGTCCCATGTGTCTGTGTGAGTGAGTGTCTCTTTTGCGTTTTAGAATTTGTTATAATGTGTATGTATATATTTCATTTTTTGAACTGTCTCCCTGACAGCCTACGAACATTTTGAGTGACGTACAAAATGATGTCGTGTTGTCGTTGTCGTTGTCGTTGCCGTTTGCCGTTTGCCGTTGTGTCGTGCCACGTCCACGTCCACATCCACATCCACATCCACATCCACATCCATATCCACGTCGACGTCCACCAGGTTGACTCTTTCAGCTGTACCGCCGGCATTTCGCATTGCTACGAGGGCCCCGTCAGTTGGGTCCGACATGGCAGTAGTGACTTTGACTTGAATGTGCGACAAGAGAGTGCGCGCGATTTTCGAGTGCGACGTCAAATCAGCTAAGTTTTTAATACCCTGTTAACAATGCGTTGACTTTATGGGTAGTCTTGGCAGAGAGCATCAAGTTGAGTCCCATCAGATCTTCACATCTTTCGAATCCATTAGAATGCATTTAGGTCTTTAGCACACATCGAGCATTAACCCTTGGCTGTGCTCGCTGATACTTCCTAATATATGGGAACGCATATGATCCATTCCGCTGACGTTTTATGGCCTAGTTGGGACTAGTGAGCATCGTGACAATTGGGCATAAATCATAATGCATCCACATAAGGGTTAACGACGAAGTTTGGCGTCGTCAACTGCCTAAGGAACGTTCTGAAGTTGTTTGGCATTATAATCTTTGCTTTTCGCGCTCGCACGAGCTCTGACACTGCGATTGTGACTGGCGACTGAGACTGGTGACTGAGACTGGAGACTGAGACTGTAACTGTGACTGCAACTGAGCACTGAGAACTGCCAACTGAGAGCTCGGACCGGGACAGAGGACAGAGGACGGCGGATGGAGGACTGCGGACTGAGGACTGAGGACTGGCATTCGCCGGTTCGCGTTTGCGTTTCTTTGAAAGGCACACGTCATGGCTGTGTCAGTGTTTATGCCGGCCGAGCGCCCGACCATGCATTATATACGTAGACAGGCGCTCAGTCAGTCAGTCAGCCAGCCAGTCAGGCAGTCAGCCAGTCAGCCAGTCAGTCACAAAGGAAGCACTTGAAAAGTGAACACGTTAACGGGGAAAAATAGTTCGTCGCCTCCTCCAAATGCCATTCTCAGCGACCGCTTCGGGGCGTATGAGTGGAAGATGGCAGAAGGTGAATTGTGTCGCCCGAAAACACTTGCGAATGCCTCTCGACTCTGTCAATCCAATCCAATTCAAAACAACAACAACAACAACAAGAGAGAAAAGAGAAAACGAAAAGAACTAACAAATTATGTAAACAATTGGTTGGTGAGGCGGTGCAATAAGTTCGAATTCGTTTGATGTGCATTCTGTCGAGGTGTTTAACGGAAAAACTGACTGAATGTCGTCAATAATAACATTTGACTGCTCTCATTTCGAATTGTTTACGATCCATTGAGGTTACATAGGGTGGCTTAGTGTTACGAATTAATTAGATTGAGAGAGAGAATGAGACTGGTAGAGCCGAAGAATCACATGTCTAGAAACCCTTGAAGAAGAGTCTTGTTTATAATTCCCATGTCATTATTGTTAATCCATATTCCTTGGATCTAGGTGATATTGGCAGGAAATGTGATGAGAATTCCACATAATCTGATTGATAGTCCTTAAAATCTGTAGGGCACTATTCTATATTAATAGAAGAACACTAATTAATTGGCGGAGTTAACCTTCGCTTAAGACCCATAAAAAACATATTTTTTAATCAACTAAACTTGGCTTGCAAACTAAATTCAAATCGAAATCGACATAGCCTTAATTTAGTCATAAGTATTTAAATGTAAGTCAAGGACCGGGTCATGAGCAGTTAGTAGATCTAATTTGTGCACACTCTCTGCTCGAGGTTAAGTTCAGTCAAGTTAAGGTCCGCCAGTCGACCCATTGAATGCTCGATTCAATGTGATGCTGAGCTGGCCGAGAGATTACTGGCTCCGGGCACTATATGTTTGGCGATGCGGTGGCTGCGGCGTTTAGGCCGTAACTAAACCAGACAAAGTTGATCGGGCTTATACCGATCGGCTGCGGATCAGCAGCTTATGCTGGTTCCACTGCGTAACTAAGCGGAAAGAGCAGAGCAGAGCAGAGAGAGAGAGAGGGAGGGAGATGGAGGGAGGACGGAGGAAGCGCGGCACTGTACAGGCGGTGGGCAGGTGGGTCTGGGCACCGTATGTGGTCGCTCTCTGAAGTCAATTCCTTGACCATGCCGCGCAAGCTGACCAAAGAGGCCTCTGGGGCAGCGGATAAAAAAAAAAAACAGAAAAAAAACGCAGTTTTGCGTCTGCAACGACGACAGCCTCCAGTTTCAACTGCAGCGCAGCGGTCGATTTTTGCGCACTCCAATCGAAATAGGCCATGGATCTGCCTGCGGTTGTCAGTACTCGATATTGTTGTTGTAGTAGCTGGTGTTGTTGCTGGTGTTGATACTGTCCGCGTCGGCGTCGCTTTTGGCCATCAGATCACACATTCCCAGGCACAACACAGCCACAGTCGCGGCCATAGTCCGTATCGATATCGCGCTGAACGATATGGACAACCGTTTGTTAGTTGTTCTTCTGCCTCCATCCACAATGGCAATGTGGCTGTGTGTCTGTGTGTGTGTGGATTCACAGTGATACTTTTACGAGCAAATGTTACCCAATCTGACGATTACAGACACCCATATCCATGGCAATTTGTTGCTATCTTATTTTCTCATCCTATCGGCGGCACGGCAGGACTCTTTGTTTTGATATTGCCGACGCGTTGATCGCCAACACCGATAAAAGCGCAAAACAGAATCAAGCTCACACACATGTGCGTGCGTGTGAGTGTGTGTGTGTGTAGGAGTATTTACGAAGACTATAGCCAGCACTCATTCATATTTTGAGTGGTTTTCTTTTTGTTATGGCCAATCACTCATTGAAACTTGAAATTCTCAGGCGTTGCCAGAATCCAAACAAGGATATTATTAATATTATTATATGTTATTACTAGAATATTGTTATTCTTATTATATACAGCATACAGCATACAGCATACAGCATACAGCATACAGCATACAGCATACAGCATACAGCATACAGCATACAGCATACAGCATACAGCATACAGCATACAGCATACAGCATACAGCATACAGCATACAGCATACAGCATACAGCATACAGCATACAGCATACAGCATACAGCATACAGCATACAGCATACAGCATACAGCATACAGCATACAGCATACAGCATACAGCATACAGCATACAGCATACAGCATACAGCATACAGCATACAGCATACAGCATACAGCATACAGCATACAGCATACAGCATACAGCATACAGCATACAGCATACAGCATACAGCATACAGCATACAGCATACAGCATACAGCATACAGCATACAGCATACAGCATACAGCATACAGCATACAGCATACAGCATACAGCATACAGCATACAGCATACAGCATACAGCATACAGCATACAGCATACAGCATACAGCATACAGCATACAGCATACAGCATACAGCATACAGCATACAGCATACAGCATACAGCATACAGCATACAGTATACAGCATACAGCATACAGCATACAGCATACAGCATACAGCATACAGCATACAGCATACAGCATACAGCATACAGCATACAGCATACAGCATACAGCATACAGCATACAGCATACAGCATACAGCATACAGCATACAGCATACAGCATACAGCATACAGCATACAGCATACAGCATACAGCATACAGCATACAGCATACAGCATACAGCATACAGCATACAGCATACAGCGTACAGCATACAGCATACAGCATACAGCATACAGCATACAGCATACAGCATACAGCATACAGCATACAGCATACAGCATACAGCATACAGCATACAGCATACTGCAAGTTCGTCTCATCAAATCTCAGTCAACTTAGGAACGTCTTCCAAGTAAATTTCCAAATATTTTCTCTTATTTTACAATACTTGGAATTGTGGCAGCTTTAAGCGACCGCTAGGCATACACTGCAAGAAAACTGTTGACAATAAATTAGTTAGCTTAAGCTTTTTGCACTCTTTACATGTCGCTTGTTCGTGGCTAAGTGTTCTCACGTTTTTTGTTACGTTCTTTATTTCCCATCGTTTTTCTGTCCTTTTTTGCGTGTTTTCCTTGAGCGCTAACCAGATGTACTTATTGGACAGGAAGGACATGGAACCATCCGAAACTCTTCAACAAGCTCAGCAGTCATCAATCAGTCAGCCATCTATATAGATATACTCGCTGTGACTGGCTACGCGGCGTTGCCTTTGCCTCACTTTTGGGCATTGTCTTTTGTGGCCCCTCGCACAACCGCCCGCCGTTCGCTCCTCCCCCCCCCCCCCCCACCGCTGCACCCGCTGCAGTGTGTAGAATTTTTCGGTTGCGTCTGAAAGGTTTTATTTATTTATTTTTATGCGGCATTACATTTATTTTCCTTTTTATTCTCATGCCTGCTGTTGTGGCGGCTGCTGCTGCTGCCAGGTGAGATGTGAGCGATGCCGATGCCATTGCTCCTTTGCCCCGCCTCCCGCCTGTCGCCACTCGCCACTCGCCACTCGCCGCTTGCCGCTTGCCTCTGCTCCTGTTCCTGTTACTGCGGCTGTTCCGTTTGCTTACTGAGGCTGAGAAGAGATAAGTGGCTTCTCTTTTTTTTTCTCTCATTTTTTGTTTGTTGCTTCTTTTTGATGTTGGCTGATCTACGACGCGGATGCGAGTGCTGAGGCGGCAAATGGCGGGGCAAAGTTTTCTCGTTCGCACATTTTATGATGGCTGAGATTGCCATACTTTTTAGCTGCTCCTTGTCCCTCCGTCTCTTTGTGTGTGTGTGTGTGTGTGTGTGTGCTGTTGAGTGATTGGATTGGCTTGGTTCGCTTTGGATTGAGCCGAGTTAAGCTGTGCTCTTGGCCATATTGATGGCAGGTGTCTCTCGTCTAACTGTTTGGCTGCCGATTCAACTTCGACTTCGATTCGTTCTTTGTCGATTTGGTTGCCATTGTTTTTCGTGTTTTCGCGTTTAGCATCATCATCCGCATCTTCATCAGCAGCATTATCATGATCAGCTTCGTTCCAACACCGTCAACCGTCGTTGTCGTCATTTTGCGCCATTGTGGCAAACAGCGGCAACTGGTTTTCTGGACATCGTCGTCCCTCAATTCCCATTCCCATGCCCATACCGATGCTCATCCCCTGGCCCTCCCGCACAACGCCCCCGCCAGCCAACAAACTGTCCTCAATCGCAACTCCATTGCCTGCGTTTGTCTTTTAGCCAGAATTGCCAATCATTCGCAGCCGCAATAAAATTACATGAGTAAAATGTGTCCGCGAGCATTCGTGGTACTTGATCGTTTTCAAGAGTGCGGTAATCGGTTTCAATTTCATCTTTATAGTGTTATGAAACTTGGGGTCCGCAAAAAGAGCTTTCGGCCAGCTGAACGCCGCCACCGACACCGCCACCGCCTCCGCCTCCAACACAAGTCACAAACTGCACTCAGCTCACTCCGGACGACAGCAACAGCTGCACAGGCGCCGTTCCATATTAGTTCAATGGGGATTAGATTTCATTCTTTGACATAAGATCTTATCATACATACAGCAATGCGTATTAACTAGCTATCGATAACATGGCTTATCGATAGTTGTAAACTAACAAATTATAGTTGATCGATATGTTTCTATGATAAATTTAAGTATTTTGTGGCAAATGTCTTAAGTTGTTATTGATCACAATATGTAGATCATCATAATGAAAAGTCGTTTGTCGATAGCTGCAGCATATTATAATCTGAGCAGAACTGTATCGACATCAAAATCGATCTTTTGTCGATCAATTATCGATACATGATTGATCGATAGCTACATCTTGTTAATCTATGGCTAATCAATATATTCATTTTATAATGATAATTTTTTTGGAAAAATTTTTATCGAAAACATATTTTGAATATATCGATATATGCAGTCGAACAGAATACATTTGTACTAGAATTTGTTGGCTAAAATATTAAAATAAGTATAAGCACATACAAATAGTTATGCAGCCTATTTTATATATTGAATTTAAAAGCTAATAAAGAAACTCGCAACAGTTGCAGCAGTATGTAAATAACTATCGTTGCTACCCAGCACTGGATTAGCCCCCTTTAACAGTAAGCCCCATTGCATTGGCATTTGTGTACATTCAAGCATGGCTAATGCCATAACTGAGCTCACTGAGCTAAGCCGGCCAACGCCGCCACTGGTTGACCAGGTGCGATCAGCATTTTAGAGACGCAGCTGCCGCTCAACGTCGCCATCGTCGTCGTCTCCGTCGTCGCCGTTGTCGCTGTCGTTGTCGACGCTCTCACACCCAACGCTTACATCCGCTGGTCAAAGATGGACGTTGCATGCCGCCAGGCGCTGCTGCAACAGCAACAGCAATAGCAACAGCTACAGCTCCTGCTGCTGCTCCTGCTCCACCATTTATTGTGGACTGCCCGCCCTGCCCGCATTTGGCGGCACTGCCCTGAGTTTCAGTCAATCCTGTGCCGCAGCCTCTGCCTCAGCCTCAGCCGCAGCCGCAGCCGCAGCCGCATCCAAAGCCGTAGCCGTAGCCGTAGCCTCTTTGCCTGTAGAAAGCAATTCACTGTAATTGCTTTGTGACTTATGGCCCGGCCCAACTTGTGCGCTCGCCGATCGTCAGTCGGCAGGTAGCCAGGGCCAGAGACTGCCAAAGCTAAAGCCCAACCTGGAGCGCTGTGCAGTCAGTCTGTCGAAATGGTAGTGGTAGTGGCGTCTTGACCTTGTCATGCCATTAAATAAATTCAAACAGAAACTAAACTCGGCATGTTCTACGACTCGCTCGTTCCCTCTCCCTCTCTCTATCTAGCTCTCTCTCTCTCTCTCTCTCTCTCTCTGTGCGTTGTCGATGTCGACGGCCCAGGCCTAGTCGTGCGACATGACAAGTGTCCGCCTAGACCCCCACCCACAGCCCGTCACCCGTTGAACCGCTGCAGCTTTAGCTTAAAGCCCAATAACCGACCCCACCCCCTTTGCGTGCTTCATCACGAGCCGCCGTCAACGGGCTGCCGTTTCTGGCATTCGCAACCGCAATCGTGATCCAGTGGCCACAGGTCTTGGCCGAATCGCCCCACTCGCACCGCACAGTCGACAGGCCCCACTAGCATTAGCTATATAACGAGTTGCCATATTTTGATGGATTCGTCTCTCAGAGGTGTAAATATTAACCAAAGGGCAGTGCGAAAACGTGCAGCCAACCGCCGAACCACCAAGCCACCAAGCCACCGAAGCCAAGCCCCATTCCCGGTCCGTCATCTTCGTTCCGCTGTCAATTGGGAAGCCTTGTGTGCGTGCTTAGCATAGTTGTTGTTGCTCTTGTAATTGGTTGAAGCTGCTGCTGCTGCTCTTGCTGATCTTCTTCGGCTATCCCAAGCTCATCTGCCAGCTTCATAGCCTGAGCAATAGAGCGAAATTAGATGTCCATTGATAGCTGCCACTTGATGTTCGCTGGGCACACACATCGTAATACCAAGTTCTTTAGCCGAAATTAGTTCAGGCTGCATAATTGTTTGAGCACAAATGCGGTAGTAGCTATAGTAGATGGATCCATTTACTCATGCTCTTCATTGTAAGTTTAACATGTACGTTAACATGCACTTGAGGGTGCTAAATTTATTTTATGAACTGCTTTGCTGGCGTTAAATGGCTGAAATCATGTACTTCTAACTCATGTTCATTGTAAATTTAACATGTACTTTAACATGCGGCTTAGCAAGTACGTTGAAATGTGTTGCATTCCTTTAACTCTTTGGCTGAAATAGCGAAATAGGATGAAATAATGGGATCTAAATTGTTTCTGTCCCATTCTAGTAGCAATTTTAAAATTTACTTTGGCATTAGCTTAAAATTTAATATATCAATTTGAGCGCTTAGCAGACATTAGTTATGTTTATGCAAGTAACATGTTTTCACGCTCCTTGCAAGTTTAAGATGCTTTTGCAGCTGTTAAGTTTCTGTCATCTAAGAAAATCTTAGCTGACTTCAATCTGTATGGGGTATGGACTGTAATTGTCTATGTCTATTCTATAGACATCTGAACTATGTTTATGCAAGTATAATTTGTTAATGTACCTTATAAATTTAACATGTACTTTAGCATGCAGTTTATAATCGATAGGCTTTTATTGGACATTGACAGGCCAACGTCAATGTTGAACTTTTCTTGTGCAGTCAAGCTTCTTTAGCTTCACTGTACTTTAAGCTCCGTTGGAGCATCATTCGAGCCTCTTTAGCAATGCTTGGGTAAAATATCAACTAAAGCTTAATCTCGATACTTTCATTTGGCATGCCCGATCGCAGTGCGCATGCCAGCAACTCTCACCAGCCAAAAAATTAAAAAAAAAAGTTGAAGAAGAAGATGAAATAATAATAATAATGATCGAAAGCACATTTGGAGAGATGTGGAATGAGGGAGAGACGGATGACTCCGTAGGAATGCATTGTCATCCCGTTGTTAATGTTGTCTTCGGCTCTGCAGCACAGCGCCAACTGCTGCCAGTTATGACGAGTGCCCCCCACACCGAGCCGATCCAAATCGAGCCAAGTCGAGTCGAGTCAAGTCGAGCAGAAGCCCGACTGCGCCACCAAGAACATTGACTAATCAACATATCAGCACGATGGCCATGGCCATAGCCACAAAGTGCAGAGAGAGAGAGAGAGAGAGAGAGAGAGATAGTGCCAGCTGGAGGGCAGGGAGCGAGCTGGCGTTGCGTGTTTGCGACCAACCCATGCGGCGTGGCAATTGCAGCAGATAATGGTGCAAAGTGCCGGCCAGATCATGGCAGGAAAAAAAGAAAATATAAAAAATAATAATAAAAAAAAAACCAAAGGGGATCCCGAAATGAATCGCATCGACGCGACATGGCTCGGCGGCAAGTTGGCGACTATCGATGCTGGATGCGTGCCCGCTCGGCATGCTTGGACCGGGCTTGTCATTAGCTTACAGCTGCCAGCGTGAGCTCAATTACAGGCGCTGCAAACAGCTCTGGAGCACTGGCATTGGAGCACTGGCCTGGGGGCCAGGAAATCGCAGGCTATTACAAAAATGTCCCAGTTCATCAATAAATACGAGTTTAATTGTGTGACACTGGATGTCACCCGATGCTTATTAAAGCGGCCCCAACGCTGGGCAGCCAACGCTCGACCTTGAGACTCACTCACTCACTCACTCACTCTCTTACTCTCGCGCTCTCCTCGCCCGGATCTATTTCCAGCGACTAATTGCAGGCCGGCAAAACCAATCGAAAATCTTATTTGGACCAAAACATAAACATAAAGTTTGCCCAGCGGCCATCATCAGCGCAGCTCGTTAAAACTTAGGCGATGCCAAGACAGAGAGAGCAATAGATATTGCGTGTGAGAGAGAGGCAGATAGTGCTGGCTTTCTTTAACAACATTTGCCCTGTTTGGCATGCGTGATAATTTGAATATAAAAGCATATTACTTAGCCCCCAGCTTGGGTTACTTGGAAAGCTGATGAGCGCGTACCATGACGACTACATCAAGCCAAACAAGAGAGAAGAAAACAAAAAAACAAAAAAAAAACCAGAAAAAAAACATACATTTCTCAGACATCAAAAATGCATAATTAATTTACATTTGAGCCCGGCTCATGTCTCTATCTACAGTTTCCCAGCCAGCCATCAGACGGCCGCCCAGAGAATTGTCAACCTGAGTCGGAGCTGGCTGAGAGCCAAGAAGCAGCTGAAGTTGATTTGGTTTTTGTGGAGCAATTAAACGCAGTTTACGATGTGAAAAGAAGCCATTAAGGTCGCGCATGTCACAAATTAGCCAAAAACTTACAAAACATTTAAGCTTTCAAGACGCCGCAACAAAAGCTAAAAGCAACAAACAGTCGAAGTCAACATAACAAACACAACAAACAATAAGAGAGGAAAAGAGGGGAGAGAGATAAAAGCAGAAGGAGAGGGAGAGAGGTACCTGAATAGCATCATCTACTGCACTGAGATAGATATAGATATAGATATAGATATAGATATAGATATAGATATAGATATAGATATAGATATAGATATAGATATAGATATAGATATAGATATAGATATAGATATAGATATAGATATAGATATAGATATAGATATAGATATAGATATAGATATAGATATAGATATAGATATAGATATAGATATAGATATAGATATAGATATAGATATAGATATAGATATAGATATAGATATAGATATAGATATAGATATAGATATAGATATAGATATAGATATAGATATAGATATAGATATAGATATAGATATAGATATAGATATAGATATAGATATAGATATAGATATAGATATAGATATAGATATAGATATAGATATAGATATAGATATAGATATAGATATAGATATAGATATAGATATAGATATAGATATAGATATAGATATAGATATAGATATAGATATAGATATAGATATAGATATAGATATAGATATAGATATAGATATAGATATAGATATAGATATAGATATAGATATAGATATAGATATAGATATAGATATAGATATAGATATAGATATAGATATAGATATAGATATAGATATAGATATAGATATAGATATAGATATAGATATAGATATAGATATAGATATAGATATAGATATAGATATAGATATAGATATAGATATAGATATAGATATAGATATAGATATAGATATAGATATAGATATAGATATAGATATAGATATAGATATAGATATAGATATAGATATAGATATAGATATAGATATAGATATAGATATAGATATAGATATAGATATAGATATAGATATAGATATAGATATAGATATAGATATAGATATAGATATAGATATAGATATAGATATAGATATAGATATAGATATAGATATAGATATAGATATAGATATAGATATAGATATAGATATAGATATAGATATAGATATAGATATAGATATAGATATAGATATAGATATAGATATAGATATAGATATAGATATAGATATATTATTCGTTTCCCAAATGCTGACTATTCAAATTTAATAATACCCTAGGAATTTCATGCCTTCTGACTGCAAATCATTTCCCAATTAGTTCTGCGCTTCCGATCGCTCAGTTTGTGGCATCTTTTCGGTGCAACCAATTGTTGCCGCACGCCCAACTAGAGACGCGGACGCTGCCGCCTATTAGCCAAGCATTTATAGAGTCATAACAGGCCAAGCGAAATCCAACTGCATCTGTGTGTGTTGGCAGAATGCCAAAAAAAGAAAAGCTGAAGAACATGTTAAGGCTGTTAATGCCAGCAAAGCTTTGATTAGCATTTCGCATTTGGCAATTGAAAGTCTTTAGTTAATCGTTTGGCATGGCCAGAACAAACCAATTGCAGCACGCAGCTGAATCACAACTAACGCATACCCTATAACTGCAAGTGCCATGACTGATCGTTGGCATTCACAGGGTATTCGCTTGGAAAATCAAGCGCTTGAACAAACGATCTTCCATTGTAGTGCGGCCAAATGTTTATTAATAATTGTGATTGGGTAATTATATTTTTGGTTTCTAATTGACCTTGCCAGAGCTGAACTGCGTCGAATGGCCAATATGCATAGATGGAGATACAAATGGAGACAAAGATGGAGATGGAGATGACGATAGCGATGGAGATGGAGATGGAGATGGAGATGGAGACTTTGCCAATCTCTCACGGCCTCGTGACTTTGACTGTGACTCTGAATTGATTTTGTATGAAAAAAATGCTGTGCATGAATTATGTACGCACAGCTATGTGTGTGTGTGTGTATAGTCAGGCTGAAGCTGTGCGTTGCCCCCTCGCTGAAAAAGCGAGCAATTTGATGTTGCTTATTATTTCAGGCCTGACGATTAAAGACTGTGAGTGGCTCTAAAGCAACAGCAAGAGCAAGAGCAGCAGTAACTGTATCTGTATCTGTAGCTGTATCTGTATATGTGTATATATTGTATGTATTTGCATTTCTGCTTCTGCAATTGCATTCGTACTCGTTGCTTTGTGTACGCGGATCGACTACCTTGAACCGCGACCCCAGCTGGCTGCGCGAGTGGCTAGCTGGGGGACTGGGGGCTGGGGGCTGAGGGGAATGGCGATCGGCGATCGGCGATAGCGTTTTGAGATTGCGATTTGACGAGATGCCAGAGCATTCAGGTCCGGGACACAGCGACAGCTAGAGTCTGACAGCACACACACACACACATGCACGCATGAATAAGTGATATATATTTTGTTTTGGTTGAGACATTGAGGCATTACGCATACGACACGCTGTACGAATCACAATCAACTGAGTGTTACGAAAGGCGCAGCAGTGCTACTTCCGGCCAACAGATGGCGCACGTGTTGGCCTGCAGAAGGGCAAACTGAAATTGTATGCCTGCTGCTGATCCTTATTTTAGGCCAATTTAACGCATATCTCTCTCTGTCTCACTCTCGCTCTTCGTCTCCCTTGCACACTCGCTTGTTTATGACTTGCAGAGAGCAAAGCAAGCGCAAAGACTTTGAAATGGCGAATTGTGCACAGAGCTTTGCGGGAAAATTCAATTTAAAGCCAGCCACAACAAAGCAGCAGCAGCAACAACAACAACAGCAACAGCAATAAATTGTTTCATTCGCGCACCTGACACATAAGCTCCGAATTGTCGTCTTCATCTGCAGTCGCGACCGTTCGACGGGATCGCATCGGATCGCATCGGCCAAGGTACAGGCAATAATAATAATAACAACAACAACAACAACAATAACAACAGCCACAACATTGGCCTCTACACGGGATTGAACATCTGGTTGGTGACTTGCTGTGCCAACGCACTGTGGTGCGAAACCCTTGCAATTAGGGCCCCCAAAAACATGTGCATATTTCAGCAAATTATTCTAAAGTGAGTTTGTTGGGGGTGCAGGGTGCAGATGGAGGCGGCGGGCTCTGCTTCTGGCCATAATCGTTGCTAGCTTAAGCACTCGCCCATTAAGTCTCTTAATTTGCCAACTCAATCTCGTGTCACAAATTGGCAGTTCGTGCGTTTGCCAGCTTAGAAACTTGAAATAGAGCCTAGGAAATGTTCTTCAAAAAATTTAAATAATAATAATTACAATAAAATAGTAATAATACAATATTATTCATATATTTAAATTGGAGCATGTGGATTTGCTGTCGCTGGAGCTAGCTTAGCTGAGCTTGAGCTGATTTCTGTTGCTGTTTTTACGAACTTCAAGACTTGGGTTATTATAAAAATTAATAAACTTATACGTATACTTCATATAACATGTGTATACTTAATATATTTCAAACCAACACCACAAATCATATTGAAATTTCATATGCGAAATAATGTAAAATCTGAATATTAATATCAGAGTTAAACTAATAGATAAAACAAATGAAAAATTATCTCTTTCTTCAGTATATATTTCATCTCATACTTCTTTCCCTTTTACATCTTATTATCCTACTTCTATTTCTTCTTCCATTTCGTCTTTTACTTCTACTTCTCTTATTTTATATCATATATTTGTTCATTTACTTTTAATTCTATTTGTTCTTCTTCGACTAGTTCTTTCCTTCTTCTTCTTTCTTTCTTCTTTCAGTTTATTCATTTTCTGAGATTTCTTCTTCTTACTTATTTTATTCTACTTCTTCGACTGATTATGATTATTCTTTTAAATTTCTACATCTTTCTCAATTTCTTCTTACTTTATTTGTATTTCTTCTTATTCTCTTTCCTATGTTACGTTAAAAGTTTCTTTCTTTTCATTTTTATACCATTTCTTTTTGCTCTGTTACTTCCACAACTTCTTCTGGTATCTCGCTCATTTCCCCATTCTGCGCCTTTTTAACGCTTTTGTACCACTATGCAGGGGCTACGGCGGCGACACTGCAATTATTGCAAAGGCAACGGATTATGAGAGCTGGCGCTGAGCAGCAGCAGCAGCAGCAGCAGCAGCAACGACAACAACGACGACGGCGACATGTCGGCATGTGAGTGTCCGTCCCCAGCAAGAGCGAAGGGCGGGGCGTGGCGGAAGGAAGAGGCGGCAAAGGAAGGGACTGTGCAACTGGAGAGCGTGCAAAACGATTATCGTCCTGGACGAGGACGAAGCCGAGGGCAATGGATAATATAGGAGATATCGCTTACATCCAAGCAATATCTCTCTCTCTCTCTCTCTCTCTCTTACACTCACTGGAACCGGAATTGCTTTCCACCTCATTATAACTCAACTGCTAATTCATGACGAAATATGTTAATTAATAGGCACAGGCAGCAGAGCCAATGCAGCTGACTGAAGCTGGAACTGCAACAAGAAGCAGCAACATGAGCAAGCCAGAGAGAAGAAGAAAGAGAGAGAGAAAGGAGAGAATTTTAAATAGAATGTAAGGAAAACATATGAGAGGATATATCTAGTATGAAAAATAGATGGACATTTTCAATTGCTTCAAATGGATTTGGATAAGAAGGAATAAAAGGAAGGGGAAGAGAAAGAAGACGAAGAAAAACAGTGTAGAGCTTCGTCATCTGATGAGCCCAATGAAAAATAAGAAAAAGAATTTGAAAAGTAAATTTGTAAAAGTATAAAAAGTTAAAGGATAAGCAGTTGATGAATAAGAATGAGAGGATGAAGAGGAATCAGAAGTATAAGAAGCAACAATCTATAGACAACTACTTACACAGAAATGGAACAAATACCATATTAACTAAAACAAAACTGTTGAAGAGTTCTGCTATCCTTGAGCCTAATAAACTTTATCAGCTAAAGGCCAAAATTAGGTAAGTACAATACCTGTGAATATGAACTATATTACATATATAAATCATAGTTTAGGCAGCTATTATCATCATATAGATTAATTTGAAGATTTTAGCTCTTGGTATCAAAAACATTTGTGGTTAATCTTGAGGAAATCTGAACTGAGAATTTCATATGGGATTTATAATTAATAGAATGTAGAACTCATTTGTGAAAGATATACATATATACAAAAATAACTATAGAAAAACATAGCTTATACAAGTTAACACGCGCCGATCAAATAGTGCTGACAACAAGTCAGCAACTTCTACACCGGACGCCGTTGCGACAGAGTTGCAGGCGAAATTAGACACCAGCACGCAGAAGCGGGCTGACCATCCGTGGGAGACGCAAGCTCAGCGGTCTGTCGGCTTGACCGACGGCAGCAATGGCTTGGACACCAGCACGCAGAAGCGGGCTGATCATCCATGGAAGACGCAAGCTCAGCGTTCTGTCGGCCCGGCCGCCGGCAGCGATGGCTTGGAGCCGCCGTTTAGTTTTATAAAAGTTTAGTTTATAATCTTCTCTCGGAAAGCTCACACGAGCAGTAAAATAAAAAGATTCAAAATAAAACACAGTCTTGTTATAATTGGCGCCCAACGGCAAATAAACCCACAAGTTTTGCCAAAACAAAAGAATATTACGGCTTATTTGTGATCTGTGCAACTCTTCGAGCCAACGCCAAGAGTCATAGTGAAAAAATATAATAAATAATAAAAAAAGAAACGAACAACAACAACAAAACAACGAAATCCGAAACCGAAGTGGAAAAAAGAATAAAGAATAAAAATAAGAAAAAACAACAAAACAACGTTGGAGGAAAATACTACGCAACTCCATCGGCCACCAACGCTCAACTAATTTGCTTTTAAAAGAAAAATTCTAAATTAGTTTCGAAATGATCATGTAAGTGAATTGCTCATTTTTTTTTAACAATAAAGAAAGAAAGAAGCTGTCTAGTATGATATGCTAAAATTTGAATAGTAAATAAATAATAGTTAACAAGTGCTTATTTCGATTCTAAAATTAAAAACTATTTCTACATCATTACATTTTCGATTAAATGTTAAAGATTGAAATTCCGAAACTTAAACATTCTGTCATCGTTTTTTCTAAATACTAAAATTTGTTGAGAATACTTTGAGTGTAAAGTGATCTCGGTTTGACATTCTAAGCGAATGCAGGGCGTAAACAGAACAGAAGAGAGCAGCGAGGACGAACTTATCGCTTCCTATTTAGAACATAAACAAAGGAAAATGACAGACGAACAAGTAGCGCAACTTGAAGCGCAAATGCGCGTAGCCCTCGAACAGCAGACAGCAAGATTCGAGCAAAAAATAAACGACCTTACAGAAAAATTCGCCCAGTTCAAGGGGACAGCTCCGCAGATAGAAGTTTACGAGGAAATAGAGATAGTACCAGGGGCCAAATGCGACGAGCCCTTAGATATAGTAAAGTCTATTCCAGAATTCGATGGAAAACAGGAAAACTATGTCTCATGGAGACAGGCTGCTTGTTCCGCGTACAAAGTGTTTGAGCCGTATAATGGCAGCTCAAGACACTACCAAGCTGTGGCTATAATTCGAAACAAAGTAAGGGGTTCAGCAGATGCGGAGCTTGCATCATTTAACACAGTGTTAAACTTTAAGGCAATCATTGCCAGGTTGGATTTCACGTTTGCCGACAAAACACCAGTACACGTGATCCAACAGCAATTAAGCACTCTTAGGCAGGGCGACCAATCATTAGCGAAGTACTATGATGAGGTTGGGAAAAAGTTGACATTACTAACAAACAAAACCTTAATGACACATGACCCTGCTGGAGCGGCCGTTCTGAACGAAAAATTCAGGAACGATGCCCTCCATACATTCGTCTCCGGACTGAAAAAAATCCCTGAGGTGGGCTGTCTTCCCAGCACAGCCTCACGATCTCCCAACCGCTCTGGCTCTAGCACAAGAAGCTGAGTCAAGCAATGAAAGAAGCATCTTTGCGGCTAATTTTGCAAAATATGCTGAAGAAAAACCGCAAAAAAACAGTGGTCAAAGGACCCAGAATTGGCGTCAAAGCAGCCAACAAGAATATGAAGGTAACTCTCAGAAGAAGAATCCTCATTTTCAGAAAGGTAACAAAGATAACCAGAGTCAGCCGAAAGTAAACAGCTCAAAACAGCGCTCTCAACCCCTAAACTCACAAGGGCGTGGCCCTGAACCAATGGAAGTGGATTCTTCCTCACGCTTTAGGCAGCCCACTCAAGGCTATAGAGGCAATCAAAACTATGGGGACCGGTCTATGAGGACTCAACAGAACCTCAATCACCTACCCCAAGAAGAAAGCAACGATAATAGCAATTACGAATCTTATTCACATCATGAAGCAGAGGCGGTCGAAGATGACCTGTCAGGAGCAGAGAGCTGTAATTTTTTAGTGGAAGCTCCCTGCTACCGTTTGTAAGACGCATGGTCGCAGGGCGAGCAATCAAACTTTTGATAGATACAGGAGCCTCTAAAAACTATATTAAACCTCTTCCCGAGCTGGCGCATTGGAAACCAGTAAATAGCCCCTTTCAAGTTAAATCAATCCATGGACACACAAAAATTGAACAGAAATGTCTCATTGACCTATTCAGTGTAAAATCATACTTTTTCAAGCTAGAATCATTAAAAGATTTCGACGGCATAATTGGCCTTGATCTACTAAAACAGATTAACGCTCACATTGATTTGAACAATAACATCATAAAGCATGACCGGGGCACAGAGAAAATTGAGTTCACAACATGTCAACAAGTGAACCATTTTCAAATTAGTGACGCGGACGTTCCTGCCGCAGTCAGACTCACTTTCAATCAAATGATTGACCGAACGATTAACGCCTTTGCAGACGTTAACGAATCCCTACCGTACAATATCAACACTATTGCCACAATTCCAACTGACAACGAACCGGTATACTCTAAGCTATACCCGTATCCTATGGGCGTGTCAGAATTTGTCAACGCAGAAGTTAAACAACTTCTGGCGAATGGCATAATTAGACCCTCAAAGTCACCATATAACAATCCAATATGGGTGGTCGACAAAAAAGGTGTCGACGAATCTGGCCATAAAAAAAAACGCCTGGTAATCGATTTTCGGAAGTTAAATCAGAAGACAACTGACGATAAATACCCTATCCCAACTATTTCGACCATATTGTCGAATATGGGTAAGGCCCAATATTTCACAACACTGGACCTTAAATCGGGCTTCCACCAAATAGAATTGGCGGAAAGAGACAGAGAAAAAACTGCATTCTCTGTAAACAATGGGAAGTATGAATTTTGCAGACTTCCCTTTGGGCTTAAAAACGCCCCTAGTATTTTCCAGAGGGCAATAGACGATGTCCTCAGGGATCAAATTGGAAAAACTTGTTACGTCTATGTGGACGACGTAATAATTTTCTCCCCCAATAAGGAAGACCACATAAGACACATTGAATGGGTCTTGAAAAGCCTTAGGGATGCAGGCATGAGGGTTTCTCAAGAAAAGTCTAAATTCTTCAAAAAGGAGGTGGAATACTTGGGATTCACAGTATGCAGAGGTGGAATTCGGACATCGACCGACAAAGTGCAGGCCATAAAGAATTTCCAACCACCGACAACATTGTTTAACCTTAGATCATTCCTAGGGTTAGCAAGTTATTACAGGTGCTTCATAGCAGGATTCGCCAGCATTGCAAGACCCCTAACGGAGATCTTGAAAGGCGAAAATGGGAAAATAAGCGCCAACCATTCGAGGAAGGTGAAACTCGAATTAAACCAAACCCAGTTAGATGCCTTTAACAGATTAAAAGAGTTGCTAGCGTCCGAAGAGGTGCTGTTGGCATATCCCGATTTTAAAAGACCATTTGACTTGACAACAGACGCGTCAGGCCAAGGGCTCGGCGCTGTGCTATCTCAGGGCGGACGCCCTATAACAATGATCTCGCGCACATTGCGAGACAATGAGATTAACTTTGCCACAAATGAGCGAGAACTCCTAGCCATTGTGTGGGCACTGAAAAATCTCAGAAATTACTTGTACGGTGTTAAAAACCTTAACATCTACACAGATCACCAGCCGCTAACATTTGCGGTATCGGATAAAAATCCGAATGCCAAAATAAAGCGCTGGAAGGCTTTCATTGATGAGCATAACGCAAACATCATCTATAAGCCTGGCAAAGAAAATCTTGTGGCAGACGCTCTGTCTCGCCAGAATATCAACGCTCTGGAAGACACGGCAGAATCTGATGCCGCTACGATCCACAGCGAAGAGTCCTTAACTTACACAATCGAGACAACAGATAAGCCGGTAAACTGCTTCCGAAATCAGATTATACTGGAGGAAAGCACTGTCCCACAACACAAGACATATATCTTGTTTAGAACGAAAACCCGACACGTTATACAGTTTTCCGATCGCAACACATTAATACAAACTCTACGAGAGGTTGTAAACTCCGAGGTGACTAACGCAATATATTGTGAACTTCCTATTCTAGCCTTCATTCAACACAATCTAGTGAAGGAATTCCCCTCAACAACGTTTCGACATTCTAAAAGTTTCGTGATAGATATATCAGACGTTACAGAACAAAGAGAAATAGCTATAACGGAGCACAATCGCGCTCATCGCGCAGCACAGGAGAATGCCCAGCAAATACTTAGGGACTATTTTTTTCCAAAAATGGGCCGTTTAACAACTGAAATAGCAGCAAACTGTCGAGTATGCGCTATGAACAAACACAATCGACACCCGATCAGGCAAGAACTGGGGAAAACCCCTTTACCTTCATATTCTGGAGAAATGTTACACGTAGACATTTACTCCACAGATGGGAAATACTTCTTAACCTGTATTGACAAATTTTCCAAATTTGCTGTCGTCCAACCAATCCGATCACGAGCAATTGTGGACATAAAGGCTCCACTCTTGCAACTTTTAAATTTTTTTCCAAAGACAAAAACAATCTACTGCGATAACGAAAAATCACTAAACTCAGAGACCATCAGGGCAATGTTGTCAAACAACTTTGACATAGTGATCACAAACGCACCCCCCTACATAGTACATCTAACGGGCAGGTCGAGCGTTTTCACGGCACTTTAGGGGATATAAGTCGTTGCCTAAAAAATGGAAATCACATTGAAGATACTATTGACAGTACCCTCCTTGCGACAATAAAGTACAATAGGTCGATCCACTCGGTGACAAAGAAACAGCCGATAGAAATTATTCATAATATCCCTACAAACGTTGCAGTGCAGATAAAAAACAACCTCACGTCAGCACAAGAAAAGTCTTTGGAGCAACATAACAAGAACAGGGTCCGAAAAGCGTACCAAATAGGAGAGAAAGTATGGGTAAAGTCTAACAAGAGACTGGGAAATAAACTTTCACCCTTGTTCACCGAAGCAGTGGTTGAAGCAGACCTTGGGACAACGGTCCTTATAAAGGGGAGGGTGGTCCATAAGGACAACCTTAAGTAAACCATTTGTAGAATTTTTTAACAAAAAAAAAAACATCCTTTTTAATAACTACACTCTTTTACCTTAGGATAAAATATATTCTAGTTTTAAAAATAGTGGCTCTGACTAGAACTGAGGCGACTTCGAGACTTAATGACTATACGCACGCGGACTACATACCTATAATAGACGGGGACGTGACAATTTGGGACGAATACGGCTACATGGGACACACAACTAACCTGACGATATACGAGACATATGTTGACGAGACATGGAACTTAATAGACGGACTACCCAAAGACCATATGAGACAGGTACTTAAGACTGACTTACAACACATAGCCACTTTAATTAGTACCCTTAACGTTCACCATAGACAGGCCAGAAGCATAAACTTGATAGGTAGTGCCCTTAAGGTAATAGCAGGAACCCCAGATTTCGATGACTGGGAGCAGATAAAATTTAAACAAGGACAATTAGTAGATGCTGAAAACAAGCAAATCGAGATCAATAACAAAATTCAAGTAAGACTCAACGAAATTTCAAGAGCTCTCAATACAATTCAAAAACCAGAAACTGAAGTCGAATATCTTTATACGACTATCTTGGCGAAAAACAGAATGATAATTTCAGACTTAGAAGATTTGATTCTCTCAATTTCACTTGCAAAAATAAATTTAATTAGCCCACTCATACTCGACAGCATTGATGTAAAAGAACTAAATGAGCAACTCACCAATGTTAGCGTAACAGACCTACTAGAGGTATCTAATATTAAGGCTTTTCAAAATTCCCAACTACTATATTTTTTAATCAAATTCCCTAAACCTAAGTTACACTGCAGAAAAATCAATATTTTTCCCGTTCAGCATAGTAATATAATAATAGATTTAGAAGAAGGCGACGTGGTGGCCGATTGCGGGACAAAAACCTTCGCCGTGCGAGATTGCGCCTCTACAGTGAGCACCACCTTCTGCAAACAAATGCAGAAAACAACATGTGCCCAACAGTTGGTCTCAGGCGGCACTGCACAATGCGCTACACGTCTTGGGCATCTAAAGCCCATAATCGTAGTCGATGAAGGCGTCGTTATCATCAACAGCGCCACTATCGACGTAGTGGGCAGCACCGGAACTAGCCAGCAGGTCACGGGGACTTATTTAGTCGCCTTCGATGACCACATCTCATTGAATGGAACCCGTTACATAAATCATCGGGGTATTCTGAGAAAAAACCAGCAGTTTCGACGTCAGGAATAGTCAACATCACACTATTCCGAGAACACCTGAGCCTTCCGTTCCTGCACGACCTGAGTTTGAGTAATCTTCGCCACATCAGTAACCTCAAGGCCGAACTGTCATCGAGGTCAATTGGTTGCGTCACTATCATTGTCTCTCTTGTCTTCCTCCTAGTTCTCGGTTTTAAAATATGTCAACGGAAGCCGACCAATGGGAAACCCGAGGACGGGTTTCAACCTACCCGGGGAGGAGTTAACACGCGCCGATCAAATAGTGCTGACAACAAGTCAGCAACTTCTACACCGGACGCCGTTGCGACAGAGTTGCAGGCGAAATTAGACACCAGCACGCAGAAGCGGGCTGACCATCCGTGGGAGACGCAAGCTCAGCGGTCTGTCGGCTTGACCGACGGCAGCAATGGCTTGGACACCAGCACGCAGAAGCGGGCTGATCATCCATGGAAGACGCAAGCTCAGCGTTCTGTCGGCCCGGCCGCCGGCAGCGATGGCTTGGAGCCGCCGTTTAGTTTTATAAAAGTTTAGTTTATAATCTTCTCTCGGAAAGCTCACACGAGCAGTAAAATAAAAAGATTCAAAATAAAACACAGTCTTGTTATAATTTACATACATATGTACGAGTCTATGCATATTATATGTAATATACATACATATATACATACATACATATATTGATAAAGCTTAGGTATTAGGGCAGTGAAAACTATTGACAGAAGCTTGAAGCTTCTTTTAAATAACAAAATACATAAAATATTGATATAACTCACGTATGCAAGAATCAAGTATATTTATATATAAATACATACATATATAAAGACAAGATCTTCAATATAGTTAGTAATATATTTAGTATATAGTAAATCCAATCGTTTTTCTTCTTTTTTGTTTTTTTGTGCAAAAGTTCAATTGGTTTTAGTCACGAATAATATGTACATATGTATGTGTGTATATATCTTTAAATGTATATCTAAGAGACTAGCAAACGCGGCGCAATATAATAAATGATTTATCAACAATTTGTCAATTTTTATTTATTTTTTGTGGCCACAACTCTGCGGTGGCGACAAAGCAAACTCTATTGTCAAAGCTGTAGTTGCTGTTGTTGTTGTTGTTGTTGTTGTTGAGTTAGCTGCAGCTGCAGGTGCATTGAGGCATTGGTGGGCCCTGAAGTTGGCGTCAAGCGTCAACGCCTGAGCGACAATTATTGCTGGCAATCAAGCATAGGCAAATCAGCGACTGCCAGCAGCCGTAACGAGAGGCAGAGCCAAGACAGTGTGCGAGAGAGAGAGAGAGAGAGAGAGAGGGAGCTCAAGACAGACAGAGGGAGAGAGGGAGAAGTAAAGTCTTACAGACTTTTTTGTTAGCACTTGAGCAGAAGCTGTATGTGTATGTGTGTGTGCGCGTACTTTCTGAAGTTGCAGCATGAATATATATATATAAATATCGGTATATATTTATATATAACTGAGCACAGGTATATATACGCCTAACAATAGCAAATAATAAAGGAAAAAAGTCAACTGCCTGTTCGGTTCTATAGCTAATTATAAGCATGGTGTAAATTTACAATGCCTGTGTTTACAGCTCACGAACAGGCGATTATATATACCAATATACATACATATATAGGCATGCCTATGCCAATTCACCATCACCATCTACCTCTATCTCTCTCTATCTCTTCTGCTTTTTCACTATTTAGAGCTGTGCGATTTGACAAAAGGCAAAGAGCGCGAGATGTTAATGTAAATATTAAGACAACTGGCAAATATCGAAATTCTTGACAGCACAAAAACACACACACACATATATATATATTGTATATATATATACTATATAAATATAGATAAATAGTCATGGACAAACGACTTTGCTCAGTCTAAAATTCATTATGTCCAGCGCAGCTGGTCAAAAGTATTTCAAAGACTTTCATTTATTTAAAGTTTATTTCACTCCAGAGCAGCAGAACTATTTCTATATTTAATCTCTGTATTTCTACCAATCTCTGGTGATACAAGGTGTTCAACATATTGAGAGAGTGAGTTCAGTTCTAAGCAGATTTTCAATTAATTGCCATAAACAAAATTGTCCAGATGAAAGTTTAGTTCTTAAAGATATTTATAGATATATAGAGAGATAAATATAGTGTATATATAGAAAGCGATAGATTTATTGAGTGAAGAGTTATTAAATGACTTTAGAATGCAAGAGGATATGCTTGGCGAACAAAACTAATATTAAAAAAAAAAAAAACAAACAATGTTTTCATACATATACATACATATATATGTATACTATCAAGAGCCTATATATGTATGTAAATTCAAATCGGTGTGCTTATTATAAGAAACTAATTTTCGATGCGATATATTAAGTAATTCTTAAGATCTGCATAAAAATGGAGCGAATAATATCGATTCATAGGAAATATATTTAAGATTTGTGCGAAGTTTATTTATTTACATATTACTAATATTATTAAATTCTATGATTTAATAGCTTACAGGCAGATAAGCAATATTTATATATGTTTCATAAATGTACCTAATACAATTACAAACTCAAATGAACTTTAAATGCCCTCAAGCGTATACATACATATGTATAACATATGCATAGCCATAATGTGTTACTCAATATATAAAGAGATTACATACAACTTATTGAATATTTAAAGAGTCTATATGTAAGCCTTGTATATATGCAATTTATATGGAGAGTATATATGTATGTACTATATAGCCCATTATATAAATATATATCTATAGCATACATATATGTACATATAAATTTACTTATAAACTCTTTAACAGTTTCGACTATGCAATCCTTAGATCAGTTTCGTCTTTTGGTAAATCAATTCAAATTACGATAATTCGTTGATATATGTAACTGTAGGTAATTACCAACAACATATTGTCTATGAGTGGTGTATACTCTAGCCATATTCCCCTATTAATATGCCTAATATATCATCTTTCTTATTACATAAATATTGTGATTAAATTCAGTGACATTCGGCACAGAATTTGTATTTATTTGTTTTTTTTTTTTCCATTTTAAGGCAACGCATTGCAAATGGATTCTTCAAAGAAATAGTAATACCTTAGCATGTACATACATATATGTACATATGTATACTATATGATCATTATACATACATACATACATACATACATATATAGATGTGTACATACGTATGTATATATCGTAGCTACTTTAAAAGTAGCAAAAGAAAGAGGAAGAAGCTGCATCGAGCATACGCCATGTAGCACTTAAAGTCTAGATACAAATCTGTCAAAATCTATATAAATCTAGAAAATATATACCAAGTATTTACTTTATGAATTACATACATACATCTATCTCTAGTTTCTTATTATCTCAAGATAATTCGTTTAAGCCAAAATAAAAACTTACCTGAGCTCTGAGTTTTATTTTTTCTGCTTTTGTTAACTCCTTTCTTAGTTAATACTCTTAGAATAGTTGATGTTGTTGTTGTTGTTGTTGTAGTTGTTGTTTCAGCTGTAATTGGTATTGTGGGTTGTTGTTATTGGTGGAGTTGAAGTTGCTGTTAGAGTTGTTTGCTGTTTGTGTTTTCGTTGCTGTTGTTGTTTTGATCAATTTGCTTGATGTGTTTGTTAAGTTAGTTAACTCGTTTAGTTGTTGAACATCGTTACACGCACTCACACTCACACTCACACTCACACACACACACATACACATACAAGCACATGCCAAACACACACGCACTCTTTTCGGCATATGTATGTATGTGTGCGATTATTGTTGTTGTTGTTGCAAATGTTGAGCATTTTCTGTTTAGCTTCTTCTTCTTTTTCTATATTAACTATTATTAGGTGTTTGTTTTTGTATTTCTTTAATACTTCGTTGTCAGCTCTGCTTCTTCTACTTCTTTGTTTTTGTTGTTGTTAGCACCTTTTGTTGTTGTAGTTGTTGTTGGTTTGTTGCTGTTAAAAATCTGATCACATCATAATTTTAATTATAATTATAATTATGTTTCTTTTTATGTTTATGTTTATGATAATGTGCCTGTTGTTGTTGCTTGTTTGTTGCAGTTGTTGTTGGCTAACTGTAAAATTAATGTTGATATTTTATTATTAGAATTTGTTTTTTTTTTTTCTTTTTGGGTGCACCAAAACAAGTTCAAATCTTAAGTTCTGTATTTGTTAAGCACAGCTGCACCCACACACACACAAACACGCATGCACACACACACACACACAAACGAATGTATATATACACTGGAACAAAATGTTTTGTTGCATATTGGGGTTAAAGAATATGTTTGCATCATTTATTTGATTTCATTTGATTTTTTTCTATATTAATTTGTTTTATTATTATTTTTATTATTGTTGTTGTTGCTGCTGTGTGCTTGTCCGTCCGCGTGCGATTTTTTTGTGCGACAGGCAGAAGCAGCAGCGCCGCCGCTTTTGAAAACGGTTATAAAATCGCACGACACAAAAATTTGCTGCGGCAACGGCGGCGGCGACGACGACGACGACGGCGACGGCTGCTTCTGCTGCGGCTGCTGTCGTTGTCGTTGTCGCTGCTGTTGTCGCCATTTTTGCTTGGCAAAACTTTTGTGCACTTTGCACTCGCTCTCGTACACACACACACAGGCACGTGTATGCATATATACATGCAGCTAATGCGCTCTCGCTCTCGCTCACGCACACACAAACACATGCACACACGGCGAGAGAGGACAACGACAACGACACAAATAACAAACACACACACACACACACACGTACATAGTCACCCGCACCCGACGCCAACGACGACGACGCCGACGACACACACAATCAAAAACTCATTCGGCTACTTGGGTGCACACGCCTCCTCGTGCTGCCAGCCCTCGGCCCTAAAGCACGCTCGGCCACCAGGCAGACCAAGCATTTCTATGTGCCACACCCCTACGCCCTTTGCATGGACTCTAACAAAAAGCCAGCCAGCCGCAGCAGCAGCAGCACCAGCAGCAAGCCGAAAGCCAATAAAAACAAAAAACAACTCGACGATAACAAAAAATAAACGAGAAAAAACGTGCCGAGACGAAGGTTTTGCGACAATATGCGACGACGCTGACGCTGGCAGCGCTGCTTGCGTTTGCCTTCGACCAATGACACTCGACGACAATATTAAAGAACACACACACACACACGCGCGCACACAAAAAGACCTACGCACACAGCGACAGCATGTACATACGAAACATGCAAAAAGCGAATCTCAAAAAACGAAATGTCGTCGTCGTCGGCGTCGTTGCGCGGCAGGAATGGGGGCGAACACAGCGCTGCAGATGCTGAGGGACAGCAAAATATGTATGTATTACAAAAAAAAAAATTCAAAAAAAAAAAACAAAATTACGCAGCCACACAGAGTACCTCAAGGCAGGCGACAGCAGAGACGACGTCGGCAGCGACGACGACGACAACACAACGACAACGACTATGTAATCCAATCGAATCGAGAACAAACACACACACACGCACGCACACAGCAGAATGAGAGGGGGAGGTAGAATAAAAAACGAACGCAATTGAAACGCCGAAACCAATCCAGAGGACGCACAAAATGACGAAGCAGAAGAGCAAAAGGCGACGGCAGCAGCAGCGACAAGCGACAAACGACGCGCGACACTTGTATATATATGTATGTGTGTGTGGCTGTGCTTGTGTTTATGTGCGAGTGGGAGCGAGAGCATGGCAATTGGAATGCAAGCCAAAAGCAAGCAGTGTAGGAATAGGAGTAACTGTCGAGTAGGTGGTGCAGGACAGCACCAGCACCATCTGAACAGAGCAGAGCGAGAACGTTGTCGTCAAACGACGAGCGCGACCCCTACAACAACAGTTAGCTGGGCTCTGCCAGCCAGCCAGGCAGCCAGCCAGTGGCGACAATTGAGGGTAGTCATTTTTTAATGCTCGTCCAGTACATAGCCAGTCAAGGACTATATACAGTTATACATGTGACTCTCTCTGTGTGTGTGTGTGTGTGTGTGTGTGTGTGTGGGTGGGTGTGGGCGGAGGGTGTGTGTGTGTGTATTAGGGGCAGTTTTTATGGCTTGTCCAAGTTTCACTTGCAGCACATTTTGTGCATTTGCATTTCGCATTTATCACAGAGTTTCCTTTTTTTCTCTCTTCTCCTTTTTCTTTGCACATCAAAAACAAAAACACAAAAAAAAAAATTATATTATTATTATTTTTTGTTTGCTGCAATTGCAACCAACTAAAACTGTAAATTCTCGTTGATGGAGCACAGTAAAAAAAAATGCATAAATAAAATAAAATAAAATATACCAAATTATTGAATAAATAATTTAAATAAAATGCAGGTCAACGAACGTGGAAATGTTTTTAAATATTTTTTCGATTTTCGTTATTTTCGTTAATTTCGTTATTTATTTATTTTTTGCAGTTGTTCTGCGCTTTTGCCGTTTTAGCGACGGCAAAACAAGACGCGCGCGCGCAACAGCAGCAACAACAACAAAACAGAAACAGAACGCAACGCAACGCAACGGAATACAACAGAACAGAACAGAACAGAACACAACACAACGTACAGAGGAAACGTACACAACAAAACGACAACGAGGAGCGTCAACGACAGCGACAACGACAACGATAGCGACAGCGACAGCGACGGTGGCAGTGGCAGTGGCAGTGGCTTGGCCTGGCTTGATTTGGCTGGGCTATGGCAAAGTCGGCAGCGCAGCCAATGCCGGTGGGGGCGACAGTGCAGCCACAGCCACCACAGCTACAGCACAGCTACGGCTACGGCAACGGCAGCGGCGGCTACGGCCGCGACGATAAAATATCGGTAAGCAGTTCAGTTCACACAAGAGAGGCTATGACTGCGGCGACAACGACGACGACGACAGCGGCGACGGCGGCGGCAACGACGACGACGACGACTGCGGCGACGATTGCGATGCGATTGCGATGGCGATGCGGCAGCGGCAACTCAACTTTACTATTTGAAATCACATCCAACGCACGTCGCCGTCGCGGTTGCTGCTGCTGCTGTTGCTGCTGACGCTGACGCTGCTGCTGTCGTCGTCGTCGTCGTCGTCGCCGCATGGGCCTGGGCAGTGTTTGGCGCTCGTGCTTGGACTCGGAGACCGAGACCCACCTAGCGGCGAGAAAAGACAGCATAAATACACACACACAGTCACGCTCACACACTCACACCGCCTCTCTCATATATTTCGTCGCATGCATAAGCTGAACGACCACTGGTGGCGACCAGCACACAAGCACACGCACACTCATACACAAATGCACAAATACATATACTGGCGCCGCAAGTGTCCATTCGCTTCTGTGCGTATGTAGTGCTCGCTCCCTCACTCTCGCTCATGCCCAGCCCATAAGCAGCGAACACACGCATACACACACACACCGTGTAAGACGAGAAAAGACATATTGGTACTGAATGGAAGAGAGAGGGAGAGTGATAGAGAGAGAGAGAGTCAAAAAACGAGCAAGCAGTTCAAAATTGAATTCAAATGCTTATTTCCCACGTTCGCTCTTAAGAGCGAGCTGTGCGCTCTTTGGTGTTAGCTTTGCCTCTCTGCACTATTATTATGCACCCTACAATTCGGCCGACTGTGAGCTGTGATAAAATGACGAAATAATTGAGGATGTTTTTGTATCATTCTAAATACTGAGATATGGTAATATAATATATATATTTTTTATATATAAATAGCTGTAATATTGTATAGCATAATTGTTCAGATTAGTCTCTACTACTACTTCAAATACATTTTTGTAGAGCATTTGGAAGCTATGCTGGCCGCTCTATTCACTGTCCAACTCTTTGTGGGCGCTGGGCATGGCTTGAATCAAGTGTGCACTAATGAAATAATTAATTGCGAGCACAAGCACAAAATTCAGCTGCTGCTCAACGCACACACACAAACATACATATATAGTGAGTAATGGGTCTATATACACTCTCATATATTTATTTCTGTGTGTGTGTGTGTGTGTGGAGCTAGCTGGACATCTTAGCTTTGAGTGCCTCTCTGTGTGTGCGTATGTGTGTGTGTGAGTATCTATTTATGTCTGTTTGGCTGTGTATGTGTGTGGATGGGGTGTCGCCGTTTTTGATGCAGCCAAAAAAAAGAAAAAAAAGTGAACACAACAAATCAAATCAAATTTAATTAAACCACTTTAAGCGATTTCTTAGCCTCAAAATGCTATTTCCATACAAATGCAAATGCATACATACATAGACATTTACATATGTACATATATATATTTATATTTTGATATATTTATGATATAAATTTATATATAAATATATACATACATATATGTAAATATATACGCTATGATCTTATTGAAATTGTTTCAATTAAATATCGAGTGCCGTCGGCAAATTTCATTGATCATCGATTAATTTAATTGCTAATAAGTTTTGTTATTCCTTATCAAATACTAAACGAAATTTGAGATAAATTTTTTAATAAATTTTGTATGTATAATGTTGAGGTTTTCTTAAATGAAACACGGTATATGTAGGTGCAACGCAATAAGTTTATTTAATACAACAAAAGTTCAGTAACAAGTACACTACTTCACGTACCGCGACGGTTTGAACTTAACTGACCGAGCCGACACACTGATATTGATCTTACACAATGAACTTACAGACTGACCTCTGGCTCGATTTGCAGCTTGCTTATATACCCACTTCTATTGCATATCGAATGTTCTGGATGTCTCCTTATGCTTCTATGTTTACGTCTAATTCATATGAAATGTATGCATGTACATAATCCAGAACATTCGGCTTCTTATTCTCGAGACAAATGTGCGACCAGCCGGCGACAGTTTTTACCGTTAGGTCAAATGCTTACTTGCTAATGCTGATGATGAGTTTTTTCGCGATCATTCCACAACACCCTCCCTAAAACTCAACATCTCTATAACAAATTTGTTCTTTATTCTTCATTCCTAATTTCTCTCTTAGATATAAAAATTTGGGCTTTGGCAAAGCTTTAGTAAAAATGTCAGCGATTTGTTCTTCACTCTTTACATATTGTACATCTATTTCACCTTTTTCAAATAAATCGCGTATAAAATGATATTTAACATCTATATGTTTGCTTCGTTGATGAAATTCAGGATTTTTGATTAGCTTAATCGCACTTATATTATCTATAAACAAGATGTAGTTACTTATATTAATGTTACAATCAAAAAACAATTTCTTTAGCCATATCATTTCCTTACTTGCTAGAGCTGCACTTACATATTCGGCTTCTGTTGTTGATAAAGCTACACATTGTTGTTTTTTACTTTGCCACGTTATTGCAGCATTCGCATATTTACACAAAATTCCAGATGTAGATTTCCGAGTTTTCTTATCACCTGCATAATCAGCATCACTATATGTCTCAAAAATATTATTATTTTTACTGTATAAAATTCCCAAATCCATCGTTCCTTTCAAATAACGAAATATTCTCTTAACTAACGTCCAGTGATGCTGCTTCGGGTTTTCTAGCTCTCGGGAAACTACATTAACAGAAAAACTTATATCTGGCCTTGAAACAACTTGTAAAAACATTAAATTTCCTATTGCTTCGCGGTAAGGTGCATTACAATTATTTTGTTCAGATACATTTTCATATAAAGAATTAACTTCTTCTTGCATCGCAGTTTGCCAGTACTCTTTATCATCAGACTTTAACGCTTCATTATAATTTAAAGGCAAGCTTTGTGTAATAAATGTAACAGGGCAACCATAAAATTCTGTCATACGAATCTGTGATCTATCTCGCAATTGCCGACCCATTTCACTATTATTATGTTCAGTTGATTCATCTTCAATTTTATTAATTTCGTGTTCACTTTCATTAGTCTCACTTTCAGAATTGTCAGCTAAAATTTCAGGTTTTTTAAACTGAGCTGTAAAGCTTTCTGGTTTAAAACATACATCTCTACTTATAATTACATCTCTCATATTTGGAACATATACACGATATCCCTTGCAATTTTCAACGTATCCTACTATAAAACCTTTAATAGACTTTTTATCTAATTTTCTCCTTTTTTCTTTTGGTACATGTACAAAACATTCAGTCCCGAAAATTTTAAGATTTCTGATATCTGGCTCTTTATTAAACCACAACTCATATGGAGTTTTATTCCCATGTTTTGTTGGACCTGTGCGGTTAATTACATAAACTGCAGTGTTTACTGCTTCTGCCCATAGAAATAATGGTAACTTAGAATTAGAATGCAACATTGATCGTGCAGCTTCAATAATAGTTCTATTCTCACGTTCCGCAACTCCATTCTGTTCAGGTGTATAAGGAGCATTAACAATATGTTTTATTCCCTTCTTATTAAAGAACAATTTAACTTCTTTATTAATATATTCTCTACCCCCATCGCTGTGAATTTCTTTAATGTTTTCATGAAATTGATTCTGAACTGCCTGAATAAAAATTTGGAGTTTTTCAAATACTTCCGACTTATGACGTATAAAATAAACTTCCCGATAACTTGAATAATCATCTTTAAAGCTAACAAAATACAACTTTTTACCAATAGACTCTACCTCTATCGGACCGCAAACATCAGTATGAATTATCTCTCGTGTCTTTGTTGCACGGTCAATATTTTTGTGAAATGTTAGCCGATGCTGCTTCCCATAAGCACATCCTTCACAAAAGAAATCATTTTCTAGAAAATCAATATTCTTATTTTTCAAATAATCGCGAACATGTCGAACGTTTTGATGACAAAACCTCTCGTGCCATACTTGTAAAGAATCACTTTCTTTCGATTCTATTTTTCTTGTTAAATTACACAATTTTGGCATCAAAACATTCGCATCTAATTTTAATAAGTTTCCAAACCTAGAACCCGTTGCAATTATTTTATTATCACGTCTCAACAAACACTGTGTTCCTTTATTTTTAATAAGACAATCAACACCCCCTTTTTGCAGCTGACATAATAGAAAATAAATTGTAAACTATTTCCGGAGCATACAAAACATCAAACATTGTCGTCGCCCTTTTATTATTATTGACATAAATTTCAATATCAATATTACCTTTTCCGTGCGCCGTGATATATTTACCGTTACCTACGCCTATCCTCAGGGGCTCCAAAAATTCTTCATAAGTAGAATACCAATCTCGACGCCTTGACATGTGATCAGAAGCTCCTGAGTCGATCACCCACACGTCATCTTCTCTGCCGTCCCTGCTCGCAATCAATCCTTTCCTCGATGATTCTCCTTGATTATTTTCCGCTTGACTTCCTGCATTTCTCCTTTGGTGACAGGTGTTGCTCTTGTGGCCTTTCTTCTTGCATATATAACACCTGTAGCAGTCCTTCTTCAGATGTCCCATCACGCCGCAGTTATAGCACTTCATAATTTTCTTCTTATTTTCATGTTCTCTTTTATTTTTCCCGTTACCGGCAACTAACGCTGTTGACTCTTCAGGTACCACTTCTTGTTCTTTTGACCGCATTTCTTCTGTCATTAAACGAGTCGTCAAATTGTTCAATGTTCTTTTGCTGTCTTCGACCGAATCCCACGCACTATGAAAATAGTTAAACTTTTGAGGCAAAGATGACAGGATTCGCGACATTAACATTGTTTCAGGCACAGCACTTCCAAGATTTTTCATCTTGCTCCACAATACTTCCAACTTTGAAATATTGTAGTCCACACTCTCACTTTCAATCCATTTGAAATCAAAAAACTGTTTCTGAATAGCCGATAAATTTTCTTCTGATTTCATATCATACACTGAGTTCAATTTTATCCACATTTCTCTTGCTGTTCTGCAGCTCACAATCAATTCCATCGGTCTTCTCTCGATAGAATGAATAATTATTTTCCTTGCAGTCTTATCAGCTTTCAAGAACCTTTTCGAGTCTGTCTCGTATGTTGCAGACTCCTGTGTCGGACACGTCAAACTACCTTCACAAACGGCAAGAACATCGTCGTCTTCTTCCAATAGCGTACGAATCGTAAAACACCACAAATGCCAATTGTCTTTGTCGCGTAATCGTTCAACTCTCATATTTAATGGCTCCATTTTCACTGTCTTTATTTAGTTACAAATTTGCCACTAATTCACTTTTGTACTTGCACTCGATTTCACACTACATTACACGTTTAGCACTGTCTGGGCCCATAACCTGTAGAGGTTTTCTTAAATGAAACACGGTATATGTAGGTGCAACGCAATAAGTTTATTTAATACAACAAAAGTTCAGTAACAAGTACACTACTTCACGTACCGCGACGGTTTGAACTTAACTGACCGAGCCGACACACTGATATTGATCTTACACAATGAACTTACAGACTGACCTCTGGCTCGATTTGCAGCTTGCTTATATACCCACTTCTATTGCATATCGAATGTTCTGGATGTCTCCTTATGCTTCTATGTTTACGTCTAATTCATATGAAATGTATGCATGTACATAATCCAGAACATTCGGCTTCTTATTCTCGAGACAAATGTGCGACCAGCCGGCGACAGTTTTTACCGTTAGGTCAAATGCTTACTTGCTAATGCTGATGATGAGTTTTTCGCGATCATTCCACAACATATAAAAATACTGATATTTTAGGATTTGAATGATAAATTTAATATTTAAAAAAATCATTATGCCTAATATGATATATCTTTATAATTATAATTATAATTTAAATTTCCGTTCAACATCTATTTTTTTTAAATTTGTTAATCTGCTGATTTAATTTATTAAAATTGCTTGTGTCATTTATGAGAAACTTATTTTCTTTAAAGTCAACTTTTTACATTTAAAGTATTTTTTTCCTTTTTATTTGAATAGGTTATTTCAATGTTATTTATGCATTATTTCTATTTAATTTTCAGGTTCAAATATATGTATGTCTATGTGATTTCATTATTATGCTATATGCATATACATATATACATACATACATATACATATATATATAACACAGGAAAATGTTTTTATATGTATTGTTTTCTATAAGAATATTAAACAATTATTAAAAAAAATATTTACCCTAATTAAATTCTTTTCTATCTTGTGGCATTTGCTAAATAAATTATTATTTTTATATACAAATGAAGCCCATTAAATATTTCGATCTTATGCTGGGGCTTCGAAAATACCGTTTTTCTAAATGATATCACATGTGCGTAGGTATATAGGAATATAATAATTAATTTCTTTGATTAGGTATTTCAGTTATAACTTGAAGATTCAGTCAATATTATCGAATGTTTGAAATATCAAAGAGATTCTGTAGGGGACTTGTGATAACTTTGAATTAACAAGAGGTTCGAAATATCGCAGGTTTGAAATAACGAGAGTCGACTGTATATAAACATACATACATACATATGTATATACATATGTATGTATCTATGTCTGTGTCAAATAAATAAGGTAAATCACTTGTTTATCTGAACTTCCTCCTTTTTGCTCTATTCTTCTTTTTGGCATCATCCTTCTGCTGCAGCTCAGCACTCATGGTACCGTTAGCTGCTTAAGTCTGTTCGTAATCGTCAACGATTGTGTTTATTTACATACATAAGTATATATGTATATGGATATATACTTATATATATGCATGTATGCGTTTATAGAGCTCTCCTTTTCCCACACGCATTCACCAGCAGCAGCAACAACAACAACAACAACAAATCGACGACAACTGCGACGTCAGCCAATGGAGCCAACGAATGCGGTCGGCAATGCCACCCTATAGCCCCACCCCACACACCTAACCCCCACCTCCCACCCCCCTCGGTGTTGCCTACTACACCGCCACCGTCACCGTCACCTCCACCTCTCACTCTAGCACACGCTGCCCACGCAACGAATGTGACACAGTGAAATGTGTCGCGCGTCGAATGTTGTCGTCGCGTTGGCAGCCGCGCCCCTCGCCGCGCCCCTCGCCGCGCCCCTCGCCGCGACGCCCTGCTGCGGCCCTACCCGTTCGAAAAAAGACAGCATTGGTCAAAGCCGAAACGGATGGCCGCGCATGGCTCTGAACGAGCGCGAGAGACAGAGAGGGCGCGCGACCGAGCGAGAGAGCGCTAGCGCAGAGGCGTGCGTGCGAGTGGGCTACAACTAGAGCGTGCCTCTCGCCTCTACACACGCACACACACAGCAATTGCCACTGTGCTCTCACTCTTATGACAATGTCGGCAAAGCAGTGCAAATGTTTTGTCGGCAGCATTACTGCTGCTCGGTCAAGGGAGGGTGCCAGCGTGCAGAGCGTGCAGGCAGAGGGAATGATTGTGAGAGGGAGGGGAAAGGTGAAAGTGTGCCTGTCAGTTTAGGGCCAAGCATTAAAATCGCAACAAAATTGCGACAATTGCGACAACTTGACCCAATAGCCAAATAAATATTTATGTGCATCAAAATGCTTATGAATAGATCATAACTGTTATTCGGAGAGTGGCACTTCAATTGCTGTGGTTGTTGCTGGCGTTGTTATCTTTGTTGTTGTTGTTGTCGGCTCAAGCTTCAAATTGGAGTGTGGGAGCGTCGCGGTCTTTTGTTAGCCAATCTGAAGGTCGTCAAGTCCAGGCCCCAAAGACTCTCGCACTTAACTGCTTCCTCTTTATCTATCTCACTCGCTCTCGCTCTCACTCTCTTTGTGCGCTTGCCAAGGATGGCTAAACCGGTTTATATTTCGTCTGCTGATTGCAATTGAGGTTTTAGCGCGCAGCATTTGAATTATCTCAACGCTTGCAAATAGTTGCAAATTATCAAATACTTTGGCTAAACGATCGTTGTTCCACCCGCAGCATCACTTTTTAATTCGTTTCCAAGATTTAACTCAACAGGGAGATATATACATATATGTACATATATAATTCGAAATTGATCAGGTGTTATATATATTACTTCGATTTCGATCTCAATCTTTCAAGAGCTACATTACTGCATATGTGTATAAGTTTGAAGACTCATTCGAAATCTTTCACGAATAAATTATTACTTCATCTAGCAATTCGAACTCGAATTCGATATTTTTCACATGCTTTAGGTGTAGAATATAACTTTTTTGTATCATTTCGAATGCGAATTCGAAATTTCTTACGAACTATTTACCATTGCACATATCGATTTGATGTCGCCTAATTTTCGATATTGTCCAAGATCTCGCTTCGCTCATAATCGCATCTCCATAATCTATAAAGTAAAATAATTCGGAATATTTGTGTAGCTTCCTTTGTGTCTCTTAGTATTTCCGATTTGCGTGTGACAGCTGTGACTAGTTCTGAAAGGCAATTTGCTTGGGGATTTGGTTGGTTCATGTTCGAGAGCGTTAATTTGTGACAAGAAGATAAATGTGCTGTGTCTCTCTCCCCTGGCCGCGCGATCGTCGCCGTCTGCTGCCGCACCTATTGCTGTTCTAACGCTGTCACACAGGGGGCGAGCACTGCCCCCCTCCCTCACTCCCTACTTGCTGTCTCGGTCTTACTGCTTATGGCCATGGCAAAGAGCATGATCAAAGACAAAGCCGAAAACGTTGCCGTGCTATTGAAATCAAGCCAAGCCACCGAAGCCACCAAAGCCGCGCCAGCCCAGGCCACAGACGAGGGAATTGACCGCAATTATGCGATAAAGATAAAAACAATGTGGTGTCATTTTTATGGTTCTTTTTCGATGTCCGATGTCCGATGTCCGATGCCCGATACTCGGGCTTAGTCCGCGTTGCGGGCGGTGCGACAGAGATAGCGCGCACACGCTGCAAGCGGGATGGCAACAAGGTGATAATCTATAATTGCCCTTTGCTGCAACAATTGTTCCTTTAATTCCACCGCCGACGACGATCCGACAGAATGTGTCCCTACTGTCGCTGCGGGTAGGACGCGGGCAGGACGTCAGGCCGAGCTACGGCCCAGAGGCAGCGGCATTTGGGTAAAACGTGAAACGAATGCGTTGACAGCTTGCGACTGTTTGCTAGATCTCTCCTTCTCATTTACACTCCCATTCTGCCTCGCTCTCCCTCACTCTGCGTCTCTCCCTCTTGTCCTTGGCCAAGTGATTAGGGATCAAAATATCGTTTATAACTCATAATGACCATGACAAATATTGAATAGGACTTCTGTCTCTTCTTCTTCTTCTGTGCTTCTTCCCCTTCCTCTTCTTCGGCTTCTTCGTCTGTTGCACGCTTTTGGGGTCCTTGCAGTCGCTGCGGTCAGCAGTTGTTGATTGTGTCGTAAAGGTCACGCCAACTGCATAGCCACATGTCGATCCCACTGTCCACACTGTTCACTCTGAGCAGCAGCAGCAGCATATGGCACTTCTACACACACACATGCACACGCACACGCACACGCACACTCACTCTCACTCTTCGTCTTCTTCAGTTAGTTCTTTTACGGCTGCTGTTGCTGCTAATGAAGCGCAGTGGAAATTGCGCGCGGCTGATAATCGCTTAATCGCTTATCAGAAATTGCGCCCATTGCGGCGAGTTGGGCTATCGGTTCCACATTAACCGCAATTAGAGTGACCATGGCACGGCAATTAATTTCACTTCAGTTAATGTTAATTGACATGGCCAGGCCCATGGCACAGTGGTGTCAAATACAACATTTCACCAAAACGTCTTACATGCCCCTTCAGTGGACGTTAGCAGCAGATGGAATGATAAGGATTTCCAGTAGTAGCACCCAGTTTGTTACCGTTGATTGACAGTCAAGTTAGACAGTCAAGCAATTGGTGTGGTTAGCCAATCAGTCAGTTAATCAGTTACACAGAAAGCTCGTATCTTGATATGCGAAATCTATAAACTTATCAACCAGTCAGTCAGACATTTAGTCAATCAGTCAATCATTCAGTCAGCTATCTAAATCATCTGTCTGCCAATAACTAAACTAGAGTCCATCAATCGATTATATAAGCCAATTGGTGAGTCAAAATGTTGAATATTTACATATTTTTGCCAGTCAATCTTTCAATCGATCTGTTAACCAATGGCACAGTTAGTCAATCAGTCAGTCAATCAGACGGTCATTCAATTAATCAATGAAAACATACTGAAAATCCATCAATCAGTGATTAGCTAGCCGGTCATCAGTCAGTCATTGATGAGGAATCTTTTAAGTAGATCACTCAATCGTAAATCAGTCAATTAGTTGAGTCAAATATGAGATTAGTCAGTACATTCATCAGTGAATTTGTTGCTCAATCAGTCATATCACACCATCAATCAGTGAATTTGTTGCTCAATCAGTCATATCACACCATCAATCTCACAATCGACAACAATCACTCATAGAATTAATCAATCATTTAATACATTGAATCGTTTACATTATCAATCCCTCAATCAAACCGTTTATCAATTAATCGATTAATCAATCACTCAATCCGTTCAATTAGTCTGTCATTCAATCAATCGAATCAGTGGTCAATCAGTAGTGTCAATCAGGTCGGTCAGGCAGTCTAGTCAGTTAGTCCATCAGTTAGTTGTTCAATAAGTTATTTCAACAGCTTTCAATCGGCACTTAATCACTCAGCTGTGTCCGTTATGCCATCAAGAAGTTATCCAACAATTCATGATAGTAAACTTTCCACTTGTCTAAACAATATCATTCCATAGATCGTCTCCCTCTGCTGCCTTCCATTTTGCTGTCAGTTTTCACGAGTCTTCGAACCACTGTGCGGGTGCATGGCTATCGCAGTTTTCAATCAACATACTCGTAAATTTGCCAATCGCTGACGCAATTGAAACGCTCTCAAATTACGAATACCCTGTATTAGTCTGTAGATAAAAAAAAAAATTACGAAAATGAGACAAAAAACAGAAAAAAACAATCCCAAAACAGATCGCGGACACGCACAGTGGCTGTCAGCTAAGTCAGCCTCATTGTTCACTTGTTTATTTTTTCGTATTTATTTTATGCATTTTCCTTATTTTTTAGCGATGTCACCTTGTTGGCACAAGGTAGAGCGCAGTCGTAGTCGTGGTTGAGAACGAAGCAAACCACACACACAAGCAGAGGACAAAAAAAAAAAAAAAAAGGAAAAAAAGGATGCGCCAATGTGGCTGGCAAAACAATGAAATTGTGAAATTTTGGTTGGGTTCAAAGAATGTCATGAGCATTTTATGATTTAATCCCCTTTGTGTGAAGCCAAACATTTACCGGATCAGGCCGAAGTGTGGATCAGGACTCTCGAAACGTAAACACCCTCGAATACACACACACACACACACACACACACACAGAGAAAGAGGGAGTGAGAGAGAGAGATAAAAAGGGACAGGATTTGTTATTTGTCGCCGCAGAACTCTTGACTGCGGCTCAGACACCTGACATGCGATTAGTGCCGCGGCCAAGTGGCCAAGTGGACAAGTGGCCAACAAGGGCTCTGGGCCGGGCGTAGGCGATCGTAGTTCCAAGTCAATGTGATTTACTTTTGACATCAGCCTGCCTCAGGCTGCCTCCCTGCCTTGCGATGCTATCTGGCCGGGATCGGAAACGCAAATGCCTCGAGTCATCAGCTGCAATGCAAAGGCAACAGCAACAACAACAACAACAACAACAACAACAACAGCAACTGCAACGTCAGACTTTTGGCTAGTCAGTTGGCTAGGGTTGTGCTGGGTTGGGTCGCGGCCAAGCTGGAGTTGGATGGGTTGATTGAGCTGGTCGATAGCTGGCCAGTTTGCAGCTGCCTAAATGGGCAGAGCATCCCAATCGAGCACATTGATTCAGGGGCCGAGCAATAGTCGAAAGTATTTCCATAGCATCTGTAAATGGGGTTTGCTCTGACTGATGGAGTTGGAGACGGATGGAATGCATGAGTGAATGATTAAGTGACTGATTGACTGACTAGTTAGTTGGTTGGCGACTGATTGACAGACCAACTGACCAAATGTTGATTTAGTGACTGATGACTGATTGATAGTGGCTGACTGAACATAACTCGCTGAAAGATGATTGATTGACTGGAGATAATTGGGAATCGACTAATAAACTAATTCATGAACTGATTGAATAAAAGTTGGCCGATTGACTGATCACATTGATGGACTGATTGACCGAGACTGCGTTTCTCTCACATTTCAATCAAAGCGAGAAACTCTAAAGTAATTCAAGTAACATTGCTGGTATGTTTTGCCTTGCGAATTGCATATTGAAAATGATTGATTTGAGCCGTGCAATGTATGAGAACTTGAGCTGCATTCAGTTCGCGGTATGCGGTAGCCGTCGTAGCTGTTGTATCAACTGCGCGTTTGCGTTTGCGATCGTGAGAACTACACTTAATTGATTTCCACATGCATGTGCCACAAATGAGTTTGCTTATAGTTCAAGCTCTACGCATGAGCGTCACAAATCCGATGTAATCTCCGAGCTGGGGAGTCAGCTCTGGGGTTTGGGGTTCAGCTTCGGGTTCAGTTTCAGTTGCTGGCCAAGCTCAGTGCGATAGATAAATACAGCGCCGAGAAAGTCTTTTTTTTCGGTTTTTGTGAAACGTCAAGCTAAAGTGTGTGTTTACGAGTATAGCGAATCGAATCTCTGGCCATCTGCCTCGTTCTACTGGCGACGCTAGTTCAATGGCGACCTGAGCGCAAAGCTTCCTGTGCCATGCCCTTTTGTATGTATGTATGTGTGTGTGTGTGTGTGTGTGTTATCTAAAAGACCAAGCTCTTGGCCTGCGGCATGTTGCTGCAATTTTTCATTATTCGTACTCTTTAAGTGATCGATCGAAATTAAATAAGAAAAGTAAGCAACGAGAAAGGAGGAAAATGCCCTGCCGATTGCCTGGCGTCCCACAATAAAAATAAAAAAAAATCATATATATATATATATATATATATATATATATATATAAGGAAACCAGCAACTGGCCCCCAAACCGTCACAACTCCAACCACAGCCACAGCCAGAGACTCTGGCACTGACCAGAGTTCTGACCGTGGCTGGGGAATGCGATGGTTAATGTGCGTTTAGATACGAAGACATGTAATTTTCCCAGCCCCATTGCGATCGGTCGCACAGCCAGCCAGCTGGACAGCCGCCCAGCCGTCCAATTGTCTGACTCCAGCTTCGATGCTGAGCCAGCCACTCAGTCGCTGGCCGAGTGGAGGGGCTGTGCCAGCTTAGTCGCACCCCCCCAAAGCCCGCCAGCCAAACTCGAGCTCTTTTGTAGTTGCTGTTGCTGTTGTTGTTGTTGTTGTTGTTGTTGTATATATATTTCGTTTTTGGCCCCGGACAGTTGTCAATGGGGCAGATCACAACAGGAACGCCTGGGGAGCTGGCTTTGGCTGCAATCGTGCACTGACGGCCTTTGATTATGATGCCAACCAATGGCCTGGCTGGCTCTATGTGCTCCATTCCCATATTGCAATATTGCTGTGGATTCGATCCTTATTACACGCTTGGCTACTGCACTGGGGACATACATAGCTTAGGCCGGGCCAACTGACTGTCTGAATAGCTAGGAAGATGCACGCAAGCTGCATTCGCCTTCAACAACATCATCATCATCATGATCATCATAATCATCATGAGCATCATCATTATTATTAGTGTAGTCATAGCTGTGGCTTGCTGTTGCCACCTGCAAAGGCACCTGTGAACATTTTTGAACACATTTTAATTGGGGTTTAGTTGTCGGAAATATTTAAATTTGATAATGGGCGGCATTAGGCGTGGGCGTGGTGCAATTAAAACTATGAAAGTGACTTGTAAGTATTGCATAAATATACATACATATACATATATGGTACGGGCTGTAGAGTATGTTAGATTGACATCTATACATTACACTTTCAAATATACGGTCACACTGAGTTGCTGCTTTTCGTTTCTTACATGAATTACATTTACAATATAGCCGTATTTAAGCTATAGCCCTGATTCATAGCTAGAATTTATAGCTTGTTCTCTTAATATTACCCTAATAGATATCCTTAAATGGAAACGGTCACACTGATCGACAGTTAGTTATCCAAAAACTATTTTCACTGCCTTATGACAGTTTGAACATTTTTTTTTTATATTTATATTTTTAATTTTTCTTGTTGTATTTGCGATCGAAGCCCCGTTTAATTAACGAATGAATCAAGCGAGATCTGCACAGCATCGCCGCATGCTGGGCTCGATTCACACATTGGTGCTCGCTGGGCTGCCCCAACTTTCCCATTGCTCTTGGCCAGCTGAGTGAGCGCAGCGACTCGCCTAGACCCAACTGCAGCGCAAATTGTTTACAATTCGAAAAATTGTTGCCGCCTCTGTTATCTGCGGGCACATCTTAACGAACACGCAGCTCCAGAGTAGCCCCAGCTCCGCTGCAGAGCAGGAGGTCCCCCATACCCATTGCCCATACTCATACTCATGCCTAAACTGAAACTGAATCTCAGCTGAACTGAACTGAACTGAACTGAACTGTTCGGAGCCATCTCGCGCAGTCAGCCTTGTGTTGTTCAGTGTTGGTTAATTTGGCATCATTCATCGTGGCCAAAGCCAAATGTCATGCAATGGCTAAGACCCCGCTTCGCTAATTACAGCCTCTTGTTTGTCCATGTGTGTGCGCCATTGTCTGTATGTGTGTGTGTGTGTGTGTGTGTTTGTGTCTGGGTGTGTGGCAAGTGCCGCAATAGAAGCTTCTGACTCCTCACGTGACACTACATCACGCAGCGTGCCAGATCGAATGCAATTGATCACCACAACCTGGGTGTCATTCTTATCGACTTTGTTGCCTGTTCCTCTACCATCCTAGCCCCATCCCTTGCACTCTCCATCTCCATCTCCATCTCCTTCTCCCCTTCTGCACTTTTGGCATTGTTCATGTCAATAGTTGGTTACCAAGGCGATCCAGCGAAACTCCATTTATATTTCAAGATTTGATGAATTATTTTTATGAGCTCAGACTGAAGATATTTCCTGAGGATATCGTACTATGGTATAGGTCAAAATTTCTTGAAAACTATGAATCGTATTCTCTTGATTTAATCAGTCGAATATTGTATGGAAAGTATTACGCAATTATGTTTATAACAATAATAATAACAGTGAATAACAATAGCAATGCAAATGCCAATGCTAATACTAATGTCCATGCCAATGCTAATGTTAATGTCAAGGCAATTCCTTATGCTAATGATAGAGCTAAGACTAGTGCCAATGCTAATGCTAATGTTACTGCCAATGCTAATGCTACTGCTAATGCTAATGCTAATGCTAATGCTAATGCTAATGCTAATGCTAATGCTAATGCTAATGCTAATGCTAATGCTAATGCTAATGCTAATGCTAATGCTACTGCTAATGCTAATGCTACTGCTAATGCTAATGCTAATGCTAATATTTATGCTATAGCTAATTACAATGCTAATACTAATGCTAATAATAATGATAATAACACTGAAAGTAATAGTGACAATGAAAAGAATAAAGATAACGATGATAATGATCATTATAGTATCAATTGGGAAAGAGAATAAATCAGAATGAGATTGATAAGCATAATTATAATTCTGATAATACGAACAACAGTCATAATATAAGTTAACCAATATGTATATGGATAATAGTAGTGAGAATTACAACAATAGGTATAGAGATAATGATAATGCAAATTTGAACAAGCATGTGTCTAATATGAATGCAAATCTCTTGAATTATGTCCCCTTCTTTTCATATATTCATAGAAACTATATCTCAGTTTAATTGCCTTTTGTCTGAGGTTCTGCACAACAGAAATTAAAGCTGTTCGGGCTGATAATCCATTCCATCGAATCGTAAAGAATTCAGCTAAGCGACAGGTCTCGCGAGAATTATGAAATTGCATGGGTGAATATTTTGCCTAGAAGGCTACAGCTGTGGCGAGGCAAACGAGTTACGAATTTAATCATAACTGGGAATCACTGACCCATTAAGTTGATGAGATCACCCCAACTGATCCACTTTGCATTTGGCCAAATGGCCAGTGTTGGCTCTGTTGACATTTCTTGACCAGTTTCTTGGCCCGTGGAGTGGCCATACAGTGTGGAGTGGTGTATAGTGTGCGCTGGAGTGGGCTCTGTAGAGTCGAGTGTAGAGCTAGACTCGACTCGCATAATATGCAATCGCCGGAGGTGGAAACAACAAAGAGATCTGTAAGCGACAACAATAACAACAACAAACACAACGGCGACGCGTCGCGACGGGGCGATGTCGGTGACGGTTGTCGACGGTGGCGTTTGCGTGTCAAGCGACATCATTTGCATAACAATGCTGGGGACGATTCAAATTTTTGGTCTCCCAGAGCAATTTTCAGACACACACAGAGATACAGAGTGAGTGAGTGAGAGACCGAGAGGGAGACAGAGAGAGAGAGAGAGAGTGAGACCCTCTGGCACCTGCTCGTACACATTTAGATATCAACGAGTACATTAATGATTTTTCAGCTGAAGTCGTCGTCGGCGTCACAAATCGCTGGCAAATACCTGCACACACGCGTATGCATATGACATTATCCAAGACACTAGCCAGCGTGAAGACCTACAGAGAGGTGGGTGTGAGATGGGGAGAGCGATGGCGAGAGAGGGGGGAGAATCCCTCTCTCAGCTGCGTTGCGATTGCGTCGCCAATGCGGAACGGAATATCGCGATCCGCGATGAGCGCGCGGAGCTCGGAGCTCGGAGCTCGAGTCTCGGCCAGCCCACAGCTGTTGAATAATTTATGCGCCACTGTTGTCAGCGGCACCTCCTCCGAGCTGAGAGTAGAGCTACGGGTACGGCCGTAGCTGCGGCGGCAATGTCGCGCTGTTGCGTCGACTTTTCACGTAACCCCGCTGCCGCAGCTTGGGGGAGAATTATTTGCGTTCGCCTCCTTGCGTTTCTAATTAAGCGAGAGAAATATTCAAAACCTTTGCCATTGTTTCAGCGATTTTCAAGTTCAATTTACATAACATTCCTAGCCGCCCCGTCGCATCGTGTCGCCCCATTTTCTATATGTTGGATGTTTTTTTTTGTGTTTCCATTTGAAGTCACAGCAACTGCTTTACTATGTAGATATTTCTCTTCATGTTGTCGCTGCTATTAAAGTCACAGCCTTGAATTGTTAATCTGCTCGGCAATGCAAGAGGTTCAAGGCCAGCGACGCGTCGCCCCCGGTGAAAGGTCACAATCGGTGCACAGATCTCGTGGATCTGATCTAGCTTCGCAGTTAGCTTTTGTAATCTTTTGCTGCCGGAAATTACGCATCGAGCTCATAATTGAGCTGCAAAATAATAACAGCAACTGCAGACGCAACAGCAATCCAGTGATCCGTAATCAATGTGCTAATCCTGCAGTGCATCCGATTTCCGAGGCAGCTGCTGCTGTCATTGGCCTGGAGTGAGACAGAGGCAGAGACCCGTTTACCCTATTATCAACTGCTGAACGCCATTTTGTATAAAACAAATATGATATTACATAACGCTAGACTAGATTTCCCTGCCATTGTTTGAATGGGATTTGCGAACAGGAAGAAATTTCATAGCACTGTGAAGAGCTCTGTCTGTGATGCTTATGATCCATAAATATCGAAATTTAATTAAATCATATGTATGCCTGGCTAAGTCTCTAGTCTAAAAGCCAGGCAAAGTATATGAATATGATTTAGCGACTTTGGAATGTGAGAAGCGAGAAGTTTTATAGGGCAAGCCGCTAGATAGTTTGTGAAGAGCTCTGTCTATGATATCGATGATCCATACATATCGTTAGTAAATTGAAATTTAAAGTATAATCAGAAGATTTGTTTCGTCATATCTTATGTATCTCGTCTAATATATGTATAAGCTGCATTTGCTTAGCAAGTTCTGATTGTGAGAAGAAAATAATTTCCTTAGGCAAGCAGCTGGATAGACTGTGAGCATGTATGATCCAAGCGAAATTTTAAAGATCATATATTATGCCTACCTCAACCTCAACAATTCAGCTTTAGCTATAACTAATTACAAATATATTAAGCTTATTTTGTCAAGTATTTTCTGATGCTAGATCACTTCTATGTTCTCCCTGGCAACGAGTTTCGACTTACTCAAAGATGAATAGATCACAGACTCTTGGGTTTAACAGTTAGTTCCACAATAGATTCGCTTGCCAAATTGTTGGATATTATAAATCTTCATCAAGTTGAGGCGAGTGCGCATAGAGATGTCAGGACGTGCATGAGTCGCATTTGGATGCCCCAAATTGAGTGGCCTTAAGTACTTGGGAATTGTCTGCTGTGTGTCAGCCGTATGCGCTATATCCTCTGCACAACAATTCAAGCAGGGAAGCAACTGTCTCGATTCCCAAATGAGGGGCTAAGTAGCGGGCCCGATGAGCCAGCGCGATGATAGGATGTGAATAGAAATGCCAGGCCAGCCCTGGCGGGTATCATAAATGATAATAATTTCTGTAAATAAATATTGTGTAATCATCGCCAGACGCCATTATCAAGACGCACACGCCTCGACCCCTATGAGGAAGCTCTGCTGCAGCATTATTATGCTGTCATTTTTGTTGTATTGCTGTTGTTGTTGTTGTTGTTTTCAAATAGAAATCCCAATTCTTGCGATCCGCTGCGACAGGCCAAGTGACGAGCATGATATTGAAGACATGGCCAGGGCCATCTGCTTGGCTCAGACAGCATGGAGGACTCGCTGTCGTCCTTTTCCACAACGTGTATTTGTATAGCAGCATTGTGCCTACGCACTTTTGCCCATTGTCTGCCTTGGCATTGGCCTCCATTGTTTAGAAACTTACGCAACATATTGTATATGGTCCTGGGCATGAGCGTGGCGTTTGAAGGGCTGAGATCTCACTCACCCTCACACACACACACACACTCGCTTTCTCTCTCTCTCTCTCGCACAGTCTCTAAGGTAAGGGTAGTCGAAATCCAGTTCACAACATATCCTCCATATGTATATATGCCTCTCATAATCCAGGCGGCAGAGTTCCCACAATGAAATACTTATAAGGTAATTGCCAGGCAAAGCGTATCTTTTCAAGTTCAGCACTTACCTAAGTAAATACGTGGGTATATAACGGACCTTGTCTGTGTGTGTGCGTGTGTGTGTGTGTGAGTGAGTGTGGGGGTGTGTGAAAAAGTTGCCATTGGCCTATATTGATAATGAGTTTGTTTTATAGGCCAGGCAAATTATTGATAGCAAATTGCAAATGCTTAAGCAATTTATAAAATCATAATAGCTATTAATATCTTGTGAAAAGATTATGTTTCGTTTTGTGCAATAGCCATTCGTATAACCATCTGTCTGAGCGTCTGTCCGACCATCTATCTAACCGTTTGTATATCCGTCCATCTCCTTCCGTTTCATCCATTCGTCCTGCACGTATATCTCCGCTATTGCAGTTAGACATTTGGAGCCTTAAAACGTATTTACGTTTTGTATCCTAGAGTATTAAGATACCTTCTTTAGGGGCGTGGGAAATAGATAAATGTAGTTTAATAGAAAAACTGTTATCTAAAGTATTAGAGAAATTTTCCATATACGACTACTAATATATGGTGAATGTATCTAGGCCCATTGAGAGCTATGCGAATCGGGAAAGATATAACCCCTACTTCCGTCCGCGAGAAATTTTCAATGAATCTATATTTGCTATGGATTTGGACACATCGGATAGGTCTCTATATCTTCAGAAGAGTTAAAGTTAAAAAAATTGACAACACAGTTTTAGTTTTATATCTCAAGTATAGCCATATATCTATTTAGTTTCTACTGCATTTTATTTATATATGTATTATATTCAATTTACAAACTGTTGAGTTTTATGCAGCTTCGAAAGTAAATGCCCCTTGCAGCTATTAAAGTGAGAGGGAAAGAGAGAGCGAAAGAAAGAGGGCGAGAGAGAGTGAGAGAGAAAGATAGAGTCAGAGGGAGAGTTAGAGCTAGAGCTGCAGAGTGAGATGGGGTGGGAGATAACGATGTCATAGTCAATTTTCTTGTGGATAGCGACACGGCATGCGAGTGATAGCGTTACTTGGAACTACATTTACACATCTTTGGGGTACGTATTCGTAGTCGTATTCGTCTTCGTATCTCTAATTAAGTCCAAATTTATGCGCGTGTTCAGTGAGGACGATGAAACAAACGGCAAACGGCGAACGGCAAACGGCAAACTGCACAGCCAAAGACGTTACCTTTACTTTGTTTTTTTTCCACTTTCAAGCATTAATTGCGACTGGACTGAGTAATAACTGCGACTACGAAATCGTAGCTAGCCAAGTGGCCGTCCCTAGAGATGAGCGCGTGTCAATTATAATTAATATAAAATGGATTCACTCTTGGCATGCATCATTTGGAAATATGAGCTGGAATATGTGATTGTAAAAAGTATTATCAAGTATATGATGTGGAATATGATTGAGCTGAGCAGAGAGAGATGAAAGAGAAAGAGACACAGTCAAATAGAGAGAGAGAGAGAGAAAGGCAAAGATTGATCGAGAGGGAGAGAGAGAGAGTGTGAGAGAGAGAGAGAAGGAAATATGTATATATATATATATATATATATATATATATATATAAATAGAGAGATTATAACACAGACAGTGATAGAGAAAGAAAGACAGAGAGCAAGAGAAAAGATTGAGAGAAAAACGAAAAAATGAGAGAAAGAGAGCGAAATACAGAACTATAGTGACAGGGGCAGAGAGAAAGACAGCTTAATAGATAGAAGGAAAACGAGACAGAACGAGAGAGAAGTTTTTATATAGAGGGATAGACATATATATAGATAGATAAATATATGAGAAATATATTAAATATGTGTCGAAATATATTAAATTTAAATATATTAAACATGTGTATATAATAAAAAGAAAGACAGCTAGAGGGAGAGGAACAGATAGATCTCCCATGACATATGTTCAAACGCAAACTGATGATCGTGTCACGCTGCCATCTCTACTTGGTTGAGCCTCCCACAGATGAGTGACGCACGACGACAGCGACAACGAATCTTCGTGGTCAGCCATTGGCCATTGGTTGGCTCGGTTGGGCTATATGGGCATCGTGTAATATAGTATGCACGGCATCGAGTATATTTAGGTACTTGTGAATGAGAGTGGTGTACACACACACACACACACACACACACACACACAACACACACATAAACATGTAGTTGGTTACATGCTCGATAGGTGCGCTGCGGCCGTGCAGAGGCGCAATATCTTGGCATAATAAATCCATTTAATATATTGTATTTAAACCGTTCGTTATGATCTCCGCGCTCGCTTCTGCAACGCCCTGATTGCTTCGCTATTAATGCAACGGCCAGCGACTGGAGACCAGCGGCCAGCGACCAGCGACCATGTTGCAGCTCTTTCAAATGTGTAAGACAGAGCCACTCCATACGACTGTACGATTGAGCGAGTGGCCATAGTCTTAGCCCGTACTCGTAGTCGTACTTAGTCACGCTCAGGCGCTCAGGCGCTCCGCGCTGTGATTAGAGGACGAATGCTTTTGGGGCCCGTCTCCAAGTACGTCTCCACCTGCGGCTTACTGTCGTGTACTCGTAAACCGAGCCCCCCGTACCGTAACAGCTGCCCGCCTAAATATGCATACATACATACATATGCATAATGCTTAGAAATGAGTGTGGCACGTTCGTTCGAGCTACTTGCGATGGATTGTTGCCAGTTGCCAGTTGTTATTGCTATTGCTATTGATGTTGCCATTGCTATTGCTATTGGTGCTTGTGTTGGTGTTGGTGTTGGCTGTCGTTTCACTTGGCTCCGATCGCTGAAAGCTAAAATAATGATCGCAGTGGCGATGTCCATATCCATGTCGATGTCGCTGTCGCTGTCGCTGTCCATGTCGATGCCGATGTTTGGTTGATGAAGCACCCATAGCCATGGATAGATATAGATAGATACCACATACATATATGTACATATGTATACCCCCAAAACCCATTCACAATTTACGACCGTGCGGCCGGGTTTCATGTGCAGTAGCCCAGTCGCGCTAACACACACAGACACACAGACATGTGCGCTACCAGTCCAATCTATTGGAATCGCTTTTGGCCATCGCATAAACTATTGCAAATCTCAACTGGCAAACGATCTTTTTTGCTGTTGTTTTAGTTTTTGGTTTTCTGGGCCATCAACTGGGGAAAAGCAAAGAAAACACCGTCTCTTTCTTAATGGTTATACGAAAGAATTTTCAGAATGAAAGTTCATTACTGAGAAATTCATGATTCCCGTAGTTAATATTGAAAATAATTAAAAATGGGGTCCACTGGAGCAAAGAATATCCTTGAAAGACAGGTAAAGTATGTCCTTTATAGATGCTCTCAACCTCATTTTCAATACATTTATAATTGTGATTGACTGACTGCAGACCTATTCATTGTTAAGGACTGGTAGAGCAATCCTCTAATAAAATGTTGATTGAAACTGATCTTTCAGCTTCAAATTAGTTGAAATAGAAGTTTAACTCAAATTCATTGAAAATGCGAAATCAGGAATTATTTCTTTTATTGAAATATGTAACAAGCAGAAGCAGGTATGGCAGATCAAGCAGTTTATCAATTTTTCCCCATTAGATCGATAGGCTGTTGATCTATCTATGCTTATTCAGCTGTTCGTCCATATATATATCATATATCATATATCATATTTTTTATGTCAAATTAAAATCGATATATGGTTTTCGATTGATCATTTAATAACGCGAATGGGCTGCAGCTCTTGATATGATCTGATGTAATGTGACTAGAGATTGATCTTTGTTAGCTTTATGTACTTTCAGTGAGCCGAAAAATGCAAGTGCTAAATAGCAGAGCTTTACGAGTGAGTCTCTGTATGTGTGTGTGTGTGTGTGTCTGTGTGTTTTGTGGCTAAGGAGAGTCATTACCATTAGCACGACCCACGACCATGACAATGAGTTTAGCTTTAGCTTTAACTGCATCATGTTGCAATCTGCGGGGCCCCCAAGTATTGGGAGCCCGGCCCCATACTCCAGACCGATGCGCCGCAGCTGATGGCAATGCGGATTCTGTTGCCAGGTCGAGCCGCAGGCCGCAGGCAATGCTGCTTAACGAGAGAGGGCAGTTCCTGATGCAGTTTATGCAGATACGTTTCAATTAGCTCAATCCGAACGTGAAAGTGTGAATATGTGTTATTTATAAACGGACTGCTGCACCGCTCTCTACGCGCTGAGGTACGTGTGCTCGCTAGCAGCTACTTAGCACTGGCTATATGATGGTGGTGGGCTCAGCCCAGCCCATTCCATAACCATTCCATGCCATCCCAGCCCATCGCATCGCATCGCAGCTCTGTATGCTGACTTTACCATTTCGAGAAGTCTCCTGTCTCCTGTCTACAGTCTCTTACTCTCTAGTCGTCGGTTCGCGTCATCTCAAACAACCCGAAACAAGTATGATTGCTAGAGTCGGCTGTGATCGACTGATCGATGCCCTCTACTGTGTCTGGAGAGGGATGGGAGAAAGGTCAGTGTTAGGCTGAATCGGTACTTACCGATCTATTAATAATATTGAATGTCATGTTGATATTTATCGATTTATCGATCTTGTGACCAGCCTGTGTTGAAAGTAGTAGACTTTAAAATAGTCTGTACTCACATGGAAAACATACAACTGCTTGATACTTATCGATAACTTATCGATCTTTTGGTTAGACATGCACAATGCATGCTACTTAGGTATGTTCAAAATGTTCCTATACAACTTTCATATACCTCTTTATCGCTTTCCGAAAGGGTACAGGGTATAACAAGCAGACAACCAGATGCTGTGGGCCTGTTGCCTCTGTTGCCTGCCTGATGCGAAAAGCCTCAACTGAGCTGAAGACGAGGCCGGGTTTTGGGAACTTGAGAATAACAAAAACATAAGCAACAACAACAAACGCAGCAACAGCAGCAATAACAAGAAAGGAGAAGGTAGTACGAGTAAGTAATAAGTAAGAAAAACTGCCTGGCGTTGAGTTAAGAGTTGGCAGTGTGAAATGTGTAATATGCAATGCAAATAGTCATAATTGCAGGCGGGCAGGCAGCGGCAATTGTTGCTGCTGTTGTTGTTGTTGTTGCTGCTGCTGCTGTTGCTGCTGTTGTGATCATTAAGCGCAGTTGTTCACTTAACGCTTGAAGGGATAAACAAATGCACGCGCAAGAAATTCTCAAAATCAATTTACCATATGAGTACAAGTGTTTTTGTTCAGTTTTTTTTCATATATATATATGTATATATATTTTTTGCGAATGCATGTGAATGTCATTGAATGGGGAAGCGCAAGTGGACAAATGTGATTTTAGCAAAATTCAGAAGAAAAGCCATAAAAACTGGCTCAAAATGCCACGCACCATTGTCCTAACCAAAGACAAAACAAAGCAGAGGGCAGGAGTCTTGGGCCAGTTGTAACTGTATGTGGTGCTCATTAGATAGACGCACACAGGAGTGAATGGATGCTGTGGATAGCTGTGAATAGTGTTTTGTGAATATACACATGAATGAAATGCATTCTGATACATACATATATGGTTGGTATACCAATCCAGATTGCAGGAGTAAGGAATACCCTATGATAGGAAGAGAATCAAACGCGTCTAAATTATGTAGGCTTTAGGTGGGATCGATTCATATAAACTATGCACTCAAAGATCTCATGGGTTTATAAATGCAATATATGATATGAATCGGAGTGCCTGTCGATTAAAGTACTCCTGATTTGCCTTTGCCTAGAACCCTCTGGGTTTAAACCTGCTGACTTCTCGGGTTGATTAATATCGAATCGCTGCAGCTTCGATCACTCCAGAAAGAGTGAGTATTACGAACATGGCTGGCCATAGGCAAGGCATATGGCTGGCTGCATCTTACATACATGTAGAGTTCGAATATCTAAGCATAATTGCGCTGCATGTCCGATTATTCCCTTATGCTACGCATGCTTGTTTGTCCGGAATGTGCATGTTTCATTGTGCACGCACACACACACACATACATACATATATGTGGGGAATGGCGGTGCACTATGGGCTATGTGGCGGCTGCATTAACATGTATCCAAACGCATATTGGAATCATCAGCAATATGGCACGACTGCGGCTGCTTCTGTTTCGCGAGATGATTGCGAGGAGCCGGACATCGAACGTCGAACGTCGAACGTCGAGCGTCGAGCGCCGAACGCATGTGGCCTACGAAGCGTGCAGCATTAAACATCATTAATTTGGAATTGTTTCCAGGAAAAATTGACAACGATGGGCTTAACCGCAACAAGGAGAGCCACAATAGCAACAGCAACAGCAGCCAGCAACAAAGAGGCGGCAGCAAGCGAGCGAGAGAGAGAGAGAGAGAGAGAGAGAGAGCGAGAGAGAGATAGATCGGCTATTGTCTACAAGCTTCCAATCAGCAAGATGTCCGCCCCTCAAATGTTCCAGCCAATGCAGTTCAGACAGTTGCTATACAATGCTTATGATGCTGGATCCTTAAGCTGTTTGCTGCCAATTGTAAGATTATTCCAAAGTTTAGCTCTTGAATGGTCATTTGTTTAATGGGTCCCTTAATTGGGCATTGCCAGAACAATCTAGCTGAGCTGGGGTACGCTCTTTAAGTGCGCAGCAGCAGCAGCCGTAGCTGACGCACGTGCGACACTCGAAGCGACTCATTAGCCCCCCCACAAAAAAAACAAAAAACTTCCGAACATCCAGAACTTCCAAGCAGGCGCTGGGCTTGCGCCGAGCAGACGCCACAGCAGCAGCAGCTGTGGGTCGTGCCCCTGCCCCTGTTCCTGTTTTCGTTCTAATAATAATACTCGCATTAGTTTCATTTTGATGCGATTAAAAACAAGGTCCAAAGTTTCAGCGCATGCCCCACCAGAAGCCCAGGGAGAGAGAACAAAAATTAAACAATCAAGAAAATATAAAAAAGAAACGAATGGGAAATGCGCTCAAAGACTTAAAGACACGGATACACATAGTCAAAGCAAATCTATATAATATTTGGAGCCAGAGCTGATAGGCCGCTCGCTCGGCTGGGGTATGCATGCAGGGAACTAACAGCACATTGAAATACTTTCCGTCTAAGTGGTTTATGGCGATAAGCGAGTTTGCCGAGAGCACTCACCGTGCGCGCGTTTCAATTACCATTGTCAATTTCGCTGGCGGCCTGACGGTCCCACTAACTGTGGGGCTGGTGGTGCATTCTGCGCAGCGGATGTCTGCGGCACTCCCTCTCTCCCTCTCTCTCTCTCGTTCTCTCGGCCAGAGTCGGACTCGGAGTTAGACTCAGAGTTGGAGTGCAGCTCGTCAAGTGCCATCGCCTGCTCCAAACATGTGAGATTATTGCCATGATTGTGCCAGCCGCAAGGATTACAAAAACAAGCCAACAGCAGCAACAAAAAAAAATAGCCCAACAAAGAAAACAATCGCAAGTGCTCTAGCCGAGAGGGCGTTTCTGACTAGCAGATACCCTCACCTATGCCACATTGATGCTCTACTTGACTTTTCTGTTCACATAGGGCTTGAATTTGTATGTCTATGCTGAATGCAAAAGGCCAAGGATGAGAAGTAAGATTCCTTGGAACATCTATGACTGTCTTATATAAAGATATAATGGAGATAAAGTCTATCAATATGAATATGAATGTATTCATTAGCTCAATCTGCACACATGTAGATATATATGCTCGACTTGTGATTCATGACATCAGTAATAATTACAGTCTGTTACACAAATGCTCTAAGTACCAGAATACCCTTTAATATTACCACATTGCCATAGGTTTCGGGTAGCATTCCCAAAAAAATGGAGCAGAATAAAAGAAAAACATTTGATTGGGCCCCAAGTGTTGGGCTCTATATTTTGTAGCATATAAATATTTGTTGCTTACTTTTTTCAAAAGGCATTCGTTTCAAGAGTTATCACAAACACTAATCCCCACAGCTTCCGATTGCAACACCCTCTTCAACAAGAGACGACACACACACACACACACACATAGATATTTGAGTGTATTGCTAGAACAGTTTGAGTTTCCGCATTCATATGCAGCGCAAGTGAATTAGATCTAAAATGTATCTCAAAATGTATCTAATAGATAATTAAAATACTTAATTTAATTATAATTAAAGTGACTTCAATATTTTTATAAATATTTAATTTAATTATATAAATAACCCTTACGACCGGCATCCTTTCACTTGAATGTCCTTAATCAGGCTCGTGTATATTTCGGCCGTTGTTATTATTGCATTACATTAGCAGACATTAGACATTACCTGATGCCGCTGTCCACCGTCTGTCCGTCTGGCCCTCGATTGGTCTCGACCTCGGCGTCGACCTCGGCTCTTAACTCTTAGCTCCCAGCCCAGCCAAGGAGCATTTCGTGGCCCTGGTCGAGTTCTGTTCGGCTTGTTCCATGTTTGTTTTGAGCATCATGGCGACGGTTTTGATGTTGGGCCGCATGTAGTCAAATTGGTTTGCCTTTGTTTGGTCCACGGTCGAAACACACACACACACACACACGCACAAAATTGAAATAAAATGGGGGAAAAAAAAATAAACTGAAAAAAGGTAAAAATTCACAAATTACTCTCATTTCGTTAAAACGGCACAAAGGCACCAGGCAGAGCGGCAGCAATAACAAAACGACATAATCATCGTCGCCGTCATCTTATCCGTGGTTAAAAAATTAATAATTTAAATTTATGGAAAACGGAAAGAGAATGAAGCGACGAAGTCATCGCCAAAACAACTTCAAAGCCGTAGTCTATTATAAAACAACATGACTCGAAGCAAACACACACACACACACACACAGAGAGAGATACAGAGCATATGCCGGGCCGGACATACATGAAACGCGACTGCGTCTGCGTCTGGCTCTGGCTCTGAGTCTGGGTCTTCGATGGTCACCGCGTTGTCTGGATGGATATACGTGCATATATACAGATAAATATATATGAATATGTGTGTATATATGGGCATGGTCATTCACATAGATATGGATTGATTTTGTCCATGTGAATGTGCATATAGGAAGCTCTTTCAGTATACCGCATACAGGGTGCCTGCCGGGAACAGCCTAGAATGATACTTCCATCATCTATACATTTTCATGATGATCATAATGCCATTCACATGAAATTTGAGAATCGAAGCAAAATTAAAGAACCATCAAAAATGCACCCTGTATGGGGCGCTATAATTCATCGCATGAAAAGCGATATACAGATTACCGAAAAAGCTGATCGAACGTACGTACATAATTTAGAGCGTAAAATCAAAAATTTGTTCATCCGTCATTGTGTGGCGAGCCGAAACCCATTAAGGTTTTCATTCTATGTATAAATCTAATTCCATGCGCCCCACGAAGACGCCATCGCCATCGCCATCGACATCGACATCAGCATTGAGATCGAGATCGGCGGTGCCGTCATGGCCGTGACCAGAGAATGTTTTGACTTGTTGTAAGCCTTTTGTTGCCATTGGGTTAATTGTTGCTTTAAACGAAGAAATAAGTAGTTAATACCCGTAAGTACAACGGCAATTCCGATATGCTTGAAAAATTTGAAAGTCATAGCGACACATGGCTAAAATAGAGAGAGAGAGGGAGAAGGAGAAAGGCGGGGCTAGAGACAGATCAACTGAGAGATATTGTAATGAAATTAATAGAAATATCAGGGATGACATTGACTAAGTTGCCTCTGTGAGTATACCCTGTAAATATGTTTAAAGTGGGGTATGAGCTTTATTCAAAGGCATAAAGGAAAGTGACAAGGGAGAAAGAGAAGGACTGAGAAAGAGAGAGAGAGAGAGAGAGAGAGAGAGAAGGAGAGAGATATAAGAGAAAGTGAAAGAGAAATAGAAAGAAAAGTGGGAGAGAGAGAAGAGAAAGAGAGAAAATAAAGGGATGGAAGGAAAAGTGAAAGAGGAAAGCAAAAGAGAGAGAGAGAGGAAGAAGATGAGAAAAAAGAGAGAGAAGGGGGGAGAGAGAGAAATAGAGATCAATTGAAGTATATTGAAGTAAAATATTTCGAGATAGAAAGGATGCTTTAAGTAAACTAACGTTGCGTATACCATATAAATATTAATAATGACCAAACTGGGGTATCCCGTTACAATTAAGTCATGCCAAAATGCTATTCAAGTAGTTCTTAAAGTATCCCATATAATAATCAATACAATTTTCTGATTCAGTTATCATCAGTGATCAAGTTGGAAAAGTTAATTGAAACTAAAGTTATCAGGGCAGTTCCTTGCCCTCTACATTGTTGCGATCCGACTGACCTTTGATAAGAATTAAAGTCTGCTCACTGTGAATGAACAATAAACGGAAAGCACTATACAAAAAAGTTGATTAATATTTTTCCAGCGAATCGCAGCTAACCAATTGTATATCATTCTTATCGAGAGGCTCACGGATCAAGTAAGTTTGTATTCTTGAATGGGCAGTTTGGAAGGCTTAAACGCATGCATAATGGAAAATTGGGGGAGCTCTAGACTCATTTTCGGCAGAACATCATAATAAATTAACAAATAAAAGTCGAGCTACCAAATGGATTTACTATACACAATCAAATAAAGGCAAATTTGTTGCCATTCTTTCGACTTGATTCTCTCTTCAAGGCGCAGACGTGGCATGGGAAGCCAAAGGGTTAACACATAAGCCCAAAGCATATACATACATATACATACATATATTGATATGCTGCTCCACAGTCTCATTCACATGCTCATTCTCAGTCTTCTCATCCTTGTGGTCCTCGCGTTGATTGTCGTGGATGGGTTTTTGCTTTCCTTTTGTTGTTATTGTCTTGTTTTTTTTCTTTTGTCTCCGGCGAGTGGTACTCGCATTTGGGCTTAGGGAATCCATTAAAATGAGTGCTTAATTTAATTTCTTTTTTGAACTTGCTGTCAAGTTATAGCTTAAGTTACGAAGATCGGCGAGAAATGGATGCATTAACATCAAATCCCATCGAAATACACACAAAAACATAAACAAGATCACAAAAAAAAAAAAAAAAAAAAAAAACAGTAACAAATAACAAAAAAAAAAAAAAAAAAAAAACGCACATCCGTCTGCAGATCCTGTCCAGACTTGAAAAAAAAGGCCACCAAAAATATATTTATCGATACACAAAAAGCTGTCTTCGTGCCCTGTCGGCCCTCATAGAATGAATCTTAATGAATTTCGATTTGGAATATGCAAGAATCGGCAAGTGGGTGTTACCTTCTGGCTGTAAAGTCAAAAAATGGCATCTAAACTCCAGACAGATAGGTGGACAGCGAGCTTTTTTCGCTGCTGTTCCTGTTGTTCGTCTCGTTTCTTTTCTTGTCTTTTGTTGTCGCTGTTATTGTTATTGTTGGTTTTTAAGGGCAGTTCGGCTGCTCGGCCGGCCAAGGAGCGCTGGGACTGGGAGACAGCAGCGGATTGAACTGAACCAGAGTGGACCCAGTTTACGGGCAAGCGCCGCCGATCGATGTTGGTTCACACAGCCACAGACAAGGCGGGCAAAAAAATCAGGCAAACAAAAAAAAAAAAAAAAAAAACAAAAAAAAAACGAGAGCACAAAAAGCACGCAAGGCGAGAGGATATGTCTGGGCTGTGGCTTAGGTCCGTCCAGCTTCAAGTTAAGGGCGCGGCCTGTTTTGGACAATACGAAAATGAAAACGAAAACAAAAACAATACAAAATCGGAGACAGCACGCACCGTTTGCAGAGAGTTAGCCAAAAAGCGGAACGCCCGATCTAAAACGATCAGACCACGCATCAATTTGCGAGCAATTTCGAAATCACAAGATTTCTTACCTCGAAAACAAAAGTTTGGCGACTTGACAAAATGCTAATGCCTAAATACAAGAAAGCTGAAGGCCATTCGGCCTAATTTCATATATAGATATTTAGATTTATTCACCGTCCTTAAAGATCTGTGGAGATCTGCAGACTAGAGATCAAGAATTTTAAATAGTCTTCAATATGATACTAGATATACTTTCAAAACATTAGCAAGCTTCGACAATCTGCATACTATAGAAGATCATAAATAGGTGAGTTGATGTGAAATACTTTATCTATATGTTTGACTCATATATGAGGAAGCCCAGAAATGATCATGAAATGATCAATCTATATGTAATTTTCTTTTCATACTTGACTATGAACATATACCTATGATATATTATGGATGGATAAGCTATAGCTGATCGTGAATTGTATATGATAAGTTGCTGTGAAATGTTTCTACAGATAGATGAATCACTATTGTAAAGCTTTGAGAATCTGCAGGCTAGAGAAGATCATAAATAGTATAAAATATGGTGAATTGATGTGAAAAAGTTTTCTATCCATCTATAAGTAATTTTCGTTTTTCTCTTCTATCCGGGGGCCATGATGGGGTAACACTTTGTCCTAAATTGTCGATACGTACAAAGATCTTCACGACAGTTGTAACATTTCCATGTACACATCTGTGCTATGCGCGTTCTCTATGGGTCGTATAATATGTGTATGTGCACATTTGAAGTGTTAATGGCGCATGAGTCAACTTATTCCTTAAATCAACAAACAGAAACATACATACATACGTATGTATATATGAAGACGTGAAAGAACAAAAAAAAAAGTAGAAAATGAAACTTAAAGAAATGAAAAACGAAATGATCATTTGCGTTTCCTACAATCGAACAGACGAAACCAAACGCAACGAATAGAAACAAATTGTGAACCGATACGATCCGATGGGATCCGATGCGTTGCCGTGCGAACTGATCCAAATGGAATGTCTACTTTTGGGCACAAGTACCGACTACCGAAAATACCTTTTAAGTGTCTTGTATTTGTTTACTTCTGGCTAAATGTTTACCCAAGTTAGAAATAAAAAAATTTGTAGTACGCATTAAAGTCTTGGACCGCTATTTTTCACGTGGCATAAACCAAATAGAACGCTTCATCTTCAGCTGGCACATGCGGCCGGCTAGTGCCACAGCTAGGCCCCCAACTCACCGTGGGGTGGCAGAGGGGCCGAGGTGATTAGATCAGATTTTGAGGAGCTGCTGGTAACATGCAGAGGAATGAGCATGACCAGATAGCTTTTCACACTGCTGCCTGCATTGTTAGTGTACACCTAGCTATGATTATACACTAAACAACATACCCCATGCTCCATGCCCCTTGCCCCGTGCCCCAGCCCTTGCCACTGCTCATGCCTATGCGCAATTTCACAATCTCACAGTGAGCGCCGGAGTCGGAGTTAAGGAAAAGTAGGCATAACCAGTAACAAGACCTGTCCAAGGATTCGATCCAGCATCAACTTGAGGCTTAGTTAAAGGATCTGTTTTGGGGATGGGCTTCATCATCTATCTGAGGATCTGTCCCAGTAAGTAGCAATTTTAGGATCTTTTTAGGCTTCTGGTTGAGGATTTGTTTGGAGATATGCTTAAAGATCTTTTGAGGAGCTGTTTCAGGATGTGCTAGAGAAATTTGTTGGGGATCTAACTGAGAATCATTGAGGATCCACTTGGGAATCTGAGTATAAGTTGGAGAATGCGTTTGGGGACAATCGAATTGAAATCTTTTCATAGGCAATGAGCTGTATCTGTTTGAGGGTTTTGTTTTAAGACGCTTGAAATTTTCGGCTAAACAATGAATTTAGTGTTCTCTGCTTCTTTATGGCAATGTAGCAATGAATTATCCCGAGTTATTGGTGTGTGTGTTTTTCTTTCATTTGAAATAGGATTTCGTGCTTCTGTGGAAGCTGCTTCTGGGGACTGCAGTGGAGCAGGGGTGACCAGGCACAAATATAAACATATCGGAACAAACAGATAGATAGATACAATTGCGTGTTGTATTTGTTGTACGTATAATTAAATTTCATTGGCAATGACTTGAGGTGAAATCTGTTGTTCATAGTGGGGTGTATGTGCGAGGGTGTCCATGTGTGTGTGTGTGTGTGATTCGGTTGGGCTACATACTACGTATTTTGTGGCGTTTGGTTGGGCTAGAATTTTGTTTGCTTTTTCATTATTGTTATTAGAGCACATTTTTCATCGTAATTTCTTTCACGCGAAATAGTAAAAAAATCTCGACTACTAAAAAGTTCCCCCATACCGTGTGTATGTGCCCAAGTCTTCTTCTTGTATTTACAGCTCTTTCCGTCACTAACGTGGCTCCAGCTGGCTTTGGCTTGTTGATTTTGGTGTGCTTTGGTGAGTGTGCGGCATTTGGTTGCAACGGCCCATTAAAAAGATTGGTCGGGTTCGCGGCTGATCGCCTCTATGATTCCCGGATTTGCACTGTGCCACTTCGACCTCGACCATTTATAATTGTAATTCAAGTTTTGCCATTTACGATCCAATATTAATAATCACTATAAAGCCATAAAGGCCAAAATGGCAATAATTAGTGCAGATCTCGAGCAAGTTGAATGCGGAAAATTTATTAGTAATTTGTAGCTGCCACACGTATATACATATGTATATACTGAATAAAAATACATAGCTATGTATATGTATAGGTATATATATGTGTGTGTGTATCTGTAGCTACACAATATATACAGAAGACAGAAGTAGCAGCAGCAACAGCAGAATACTTAATTGCTAAGTATCAACAAAATATAAATCTAAGATGCAAAGCAAGAGGAGCGATTAAATTATTTGAAATCCCCACAAACTCGCATCGCAAATGTTGCCCCGAAACAAAAGCAAAACAGACAAAAAACATTCGAAAGCCAAAATGTATACAAAAAGTTAGAAATTACCATTAATATAGGGCAACGCGCCGACAGAAACCAAGTGCGAATGATGTGCAACAGATGGCCCCCGCCCGAATTCTTGTTGCCGATGCTGCTACCAATGCGATCCAAAGCTGCCAACGCTGATGCTGATGCTGATGCTGATGCTGATGGCGACGACCAAACTGGCGACGGTATTAGCCGACGCCAATGGCATACACTGGAAAAAAGTGGAATAAACTTGATTGCCCAATGCCAATGAGACGAAGATCAAGAGATTCTGGAAAGTGTTGCAATAACTTTCCTAATTGCTCTCTTTGAGTTGCTCTCAGCAGAGAGCAAAGTTTTTGCTGCATCCGTTATGTGGCGACATTCGTAAACGTAAAGGAAACATAACTTGAGAGTAATATAAGATATGAAATAAATTGTATAGATATATTATATGTACATATCCAGAAAATATAATAGATAGGGCTACTTTATGTTTCCTTTTGATAAGCAGTACGAATTATATCTATATCTATATACATATTTGTATATATATAAGTATATTGTTTATGACATGGACTGTAAGGTGAGTTGCTGGATTGTTGTGTTGAGTGGAGCGCGCATACATTGTACTCGTGTAGGGTAGAACATTTGAATGTTTGGATTTGGCTGTGGCTGTGGCTGTGGCAGCGCCTCGTTCATGTCGATGGCAGCGGCGTCAAAGTCAGCAACGGAATCGAATCCGAAATCGCCGTCGAATCCGGCCAGCACTTAGACACTTGAGTTGTCCAAAATAAAATGAAGAGCAGAAACAACAACTACAACAACAACAACAACAACAACAAGTGCATGTGTGGAGAAATGGATCAGGACTGTTTCATCTTGAGGCGTTCAAAGCACAGCAGGTTGTCTCCAGCATCACGGATTGTGGGCCGTGGCACAATCCGCATCCAAATCGGAATGATGATATAAACATTCGCTGGCGTTTCGCTGTTTGTACTCGCTTGCTGCAATAGACAAATAAACGTGAATTGGAGTTTCAAAGTGCATTCGCATGCCACAGCCAGAGCATGGAATGCCTGATGTGTGATGTCGGCACACGAATCGATGGAAATCGACAAACTAACTAAGAGGAAACAGAGCGTGAGCTGATGCAGGAGCCTACAAAGAAATAATACTACTTTGCAATTGTATTGGCAGAGAAATAATTTTGAATGACAGTTAATGAATGATTAGTTAATGGACTTAGTCAACATTCATTGAGCTACATACATATATACATATATCTAAAATGTAAATTGTATTTACAGGTATGATAGTATTAGATGCTGCAGGACTTGGACTGTTTTAATTTTGGCATATCGTTAAAAAAGAACTTGGACTGCATTAAAGCTTAAAATTGAATTATATCTCAGATAATGTAATATGATAGCACAGCTACACATTTCCACTTTCTACTCCAGCCAAGACAATACTATTTGATCTATGCATATACCACCCTACAGTGCCTTATGCTTCCATCCCGTTTGTCCGGTTGCACGCTTGTTCTCCGGCTGGTTGCTTAAATTAGTGGGTCACTTAGACACATTATCTATTGGAGCCAGCAACGATTAGCTGTTACATGCTACACACACTCATACATTCATATGTACGTACATATATGCTAAGTTTTTGCAGCCATTTTCATCAAGGGGGTAACATCGTGCACGGTAGTTAGGAAATACAATAAAAATGACGTTGTTCCGCATAGACCACTCCTTCAATTATCTTTCACTGATTTATGGCACGACCCTCCCACGGAAAGTGGTGCCAAGCCTAAACGGAGACAGGCCATTCTAGCCAGCTGTATGTACATACGTACGTACGGCTTTCACCCCTAGTCCGATACGAACACGCCCTACTGGCAGCGGTGCACGCGAATTGCGACCCGTAATGCAGACGCGACGCGACGGCAGCAAGAAAAGTAAAAACGAATATGACAGCAGGCGAAATGAAAACTTTTAACAGTTCGAGTGGGGAAAAGAGTGAGAGAGAGAGGGATAAGAGGGCGAAGAGGGCGAAGAGGGCAGAGGGAGTGAGAGTGAGAGAGAGCAATAAATTGAAGTAAATTTGAATGGGTGACGAATGGTACGTAAGACAGACTCGAGCAGGATGAGGAGCTAATTGGACCAAGACATATGTCCCATAAATCGGTCGATAAATACTGACGAAGTTTGACCACATTCTCACATATTCATTTTTATCTCCTGTATATCCTCTGTCAATTCGTGACAATTTCTATAATTTCTTAACCTCTCATTTCTCAGCTAAGCAATAATTATCTATGAATTACACGAGGAAATCTTTGTATACGGGGAAGGAAAAAAAAAACAATAGCTAGACAAATGATCAATCAAAACAATGGTTGTATCAACTGGATTTGGTTTTCCGATTTGTTTTCTTGTCACGCTGCGATCCTGTGATCGTTGATTATCTAAAATGGCTGCGGCTCATCCCTAAGCGAGAGCCGAGAAATGGTAATTAATTACTCTCGCTCTCCGCTCCATGTTGTACATGTGTTGCATTTGGATGCGGTAATTGCCTCTTGTGGCACTAATTTTTCCGCGGTTCTCATAGATGGACGCCGTGACAGCCATAACCAGCTATGAAAATGCCGTTGCCGTTGCCCAATGCCGATGCTGATCTTTGGGGCGGCCCTTTGCCTCGACTCGACTGATCGGCTTTAGCTTCGGCTTCGGCTTCAGCTCCAGCTGCAGCTTCGAGCCGAGCTCTGGCTCTAATAATTTGTACACTGAGCTGGGGCTGGGTCAACAAATTGAGTTGATTGATCGCAGTAGAAAGCAGTATGAAAAGCAGCGGTAACAAGCGGTAATCACAAATAGTTTCCACTGATTTTGAGTTATGGGAAATTTTAAATATCTCAAACGAAATTACGGTCCAAATGCCATTAACAATGTTTTGGCCATGACTAAAAACCCACCATACCACACCACAAACCCAAAACACACACGCACACACACACACACACACATACACAGAGATGAAGAGCAAGAGCAACAATCAAAGATTACGACTATTTCGTTTCCTATGGGCATCATTTCGTATGCTAACAGAGCGAACCAACTGAATAGTTTATGCTGGATGCTGCGCATAGTTGGCAAGCAACAAAATAGGCGGGTGCTCTCGCACCACTCGTACACTCGTTTCGGACAGGCCATTAAATGTAATGACAAAATATGAAGTGTTCTCCCCCAACCGAAAGCCGTACACCCGGCTAAGTGAGCAACCATATCATTTCGATATTCCATCTATCGCTTTCGCGCTCTCTCTCTCTCTCTCTCTTTCTCTCTCCTTCTCTTCCTCTTACGAGATGATGATGATGACCATGGGGCAGGGACACTCATTTGTTATCGCCATCCACGCTGCATAGCTGAATTTGTCAAAGTCGCCGACTCGGGAATACCTTGTAATAATCATAATTAATGACTGCGCTCTGATTTTGCGGGAATTCACCCCAAAAATCGAATTGATTTTATTATTTATAATTAAGAAACGGAAACACTAGAGAGTTTGCTTTGGGCCAAATATACTATTTCTATTCATAACAAATGCTTATCGATCTGATAGCTAGAATGTCCTATTACTTTGGATTGCTTTCTGAGCTAAACTTAGCCTTCATCGAACTTGTTGAAGTTTTCCCAATTTGTATGACCTCTAGAAAACCGTTCAGGACTTCGAGGCGTTCATTTTAACCCTAGACTTAGATCATAATGAAATATCCCTTAGTACTATTTTGTTAATATAATTATATTATTAATTCCAGGGCTAGGCTTATAATTGTCCTTCTTATTTTTCCAAATTTATTTAACTTTTGCCAATATGAATTTTCTGATGATGTTTTGATGCTTCAAGTTGTTCTTGCAATAGGTTTTTAAGTCTAGCCTAATATCATAATATAATATAATCATATTATTGACTCTCATTTGTCAAATAGATCAGCTCGTATGAATATTATATCATTTCGGGCTAGGCCAGGGATTGTCCTTCTACTTATTTTTCCAAATTTATTTAACTTTTGCCAATTTGAATGTCTTCTAGATGGATTAATGCAAGACCAGTTAATATTCTAAGCTCTCACTAGATATTATCAGTTGACTATTGAGGTCTAAGCCCTTGGTTAAAAGTCAAATCGAATCGAAACATGTGTAAGCCCGTGAATAACACCTGCTTCATCCTTGTCGCATTTCTCATACTTAACATGGGCTGTATCTCAATCTGGCTGCAAGAAGTGGCTGAAGAGGCGTAAGTAAGTGCATGACTGACCGATTTTAAATCGGGCCCCGACCCATATCCAGGCGAGGCATCTTCTGGAAGCCATCTGGTGTTGAGCACTCAACGTTTTGTCGCCTTATTTTCCAAATTCACTGTGACGTCGGGCTTAAAATGGGTTTTAATTATTTTGTCACTTGCTTATCGACGCCCGGCATCGACAAATCTTGACAATAACATGACATGGAACAATTTGTTCCATTGCCGCGATTGTGACAAATTATTGACAACAATATCAGGCACCGGCACCGGCAGCGGCAGCGGCAGTTGCCGTCGCTTTAGACCTGGCCCAAACCCATACCCATACCCATACCCAAACCCAAAACAGAAAAGCCAAAACCCATGACCGAGCTCAAAACAAGGCAGCGACAGAACGCTGGCGCCAGTTACCAGTACCGAATGCGAAGACTGGGACAAAGACCGAGACTTCGTACCGTGTATGAGTATGAGCCATCAATCTCAATCTAGTAATGACGACGCCGAAGCGCCAGAGTGCCAGATTGGCAGACACACGGCGCTCGAATCAAAAATCAGTGACTGGCCACTGTCACGGACAAACGCACACACACACACACGTATTTAGCCGAAGAGTCATGTGTAGAGAAGTAACCACTGTATTGATTCCCAAGCCGATTTAGCCACAGTTTCAATTCCAGCCAAAGAACTCCAGACTCAACCTCAACCTCAGCTTCGGGTTTCAGTATTGGTTTTGATTTTGGTTGCGGCGGCTTCAAGTAAAAGCTACCGTACGCAAAAGGCGTACATGATTCTTCATATAATTATTACGTTTTGCTCCATCGACAAGAAAAAAGTGCTCGCTCATAGTGCGCATAGGAGGATAAATGACGAACCCTGACACAATGGCACTGACCGTGCCACTGGCCCTGCTGGTTACTTCTGCTGGCCAGGCCAGGCCAGGCCCGGCCAGGCAGAGCCAGGCGTCGACTGTGCGCCAAATGTAGAAAGTTGAAAATGCCGATGACTTTGGACTAATCTCAGAAATGACGGGAAAATGTCAGTCACTATCACAGATCAAGCGTAGAAAAAATCATTAATTTAAATTGTGACCATCTACTCGACCTGACGCGGCCTCCAATATATATATATATATATATATATATATATATATATATATATATATATATATATATATATATATATATATATATATATATATATGTATATATATATGGCCCAGAACACATCGACAATCAACATCCACAGCATCGACATCGACTTCGACGAGAGGAAAAGCAAAAGCAAAAGCAAAGCCATAAGCAAAGGCCAAGCAGCCGCTGATTGCCATATTGCTCAAGTCAAATTGGTCGCTGAGGTTGTGGTCTACAGCACAGACTGAGACAGCACTAGACACTAGAGAGAGAGGGAGGGGGGCAGCGAGTGCGACTGGGAGAAAGGCGAACGCTAGTGCGTATACTTATGCAACCCAGTGTATGATTTGGGAACTGAAACTCCCATCTGTCCGGCTGCGTGTCTCAAGCTGTGTGTTCGCATTTCGCACAAATCAACCGAATCGATGTCACAAGCCCGACATTTCTCGAATCGAGTCAATCTTATGAGAGTTAGGATTAATTACTATATAGAGCAAGGCATAGAGCTAAAGTACATTCATATAGACGAAAGCTTTGTTGCTCGAACGGCTATACTTCATAGGAGATCTATTTATTTATTTATTGTTACCAAGAATTTATTCTAAATAATAATTTTCATTAAGCCGGAGCGACAAAGGACTTCAGGCAACATATATATCTGGCTTTCATAGGAGATCTTTATCATCCAATTTCAAGAAGTTACAAAAAGTGTATATAAAATATGAAAAATACATTTAACTGATTTAACTAATAACTATTTATGATATAGTCAAAGTAGATGTTATTCTATTTTAGTATAGCTCTTTCAATTCCTAGCTTTCGTGTCTGTCTCTTCGTTCGTCCGATCTACTGTTCGAATAACTGTCAACTGATTCTCATATAAATTGGTGCCCTCGCCTTATAAAGCCTTAAGGTACTCCTGGGGGTGCGGTAGAAGGGGCGATACTCCATATGGTATATAATGAAAATCTATTGTTTGAAACCTAGTGAAATATTGAATATAAACTCTTGAAAGCCATCCAAGGGTTACAAGAGTTTATATACTAGAGTCTAGATTTTGAAATACTATAATATTTAAAAACATTATCTAATAATATCTTGGACACCAAATTTATACGAATAAGTTACTGTTGAGTTTTCTATTGATATACCAAAAATGAAATATACATTTATGTCTGAGACGTCGCAAATCATCTAAATCTTGATCTCTTCTAATGCTAGAGTTTGTGTTCCAAATTCTGATAGTAATGATAGTAATAAAAACTTTCTTTTGAAATTTACCAAAAATCAGAAGCAACTCTTTTTGGCCCATGAATGAGTTTGTGACGAGTTTATGACGATTCTTATGTATTTGTTGTAATTTTCGGATTAATGTTTGCTAAGAGCATCTTTCTATCAAAATCCAACTAACAGTTATATATGTATGTACAATTTTTATATTAGGTATAACCCGAGCTCCTTCAATCCAAATTCAAATCTTCATTTCAGTATCAGATACACGATTTTCGTTGATTTATGGCATTTTTGTCAATATTAAATTGAGAGCATAGCCGAAGGGTTAATTGATCTTTGAACTATACGAAAATTGACTATTTTCTTAAAAACTATATTTAAATGAAATATGCAAATAATTGAACAAAACTTGAACGATGATTAAAATCTTGCGATAATAGGGCTATATGCGTATAAATATGTATGTATATACGCCATTCACCTCATCATCATTATCATTGTCATTATTATCATAGGCTGGCACATGAGTTGGCAAATGAGCGGCTGAGTCAAGAGCTGACCGACAATGCCAAAAGTTCGCATGGACATAAACATGTATATAGTCGACATATGTATATGTATGTATGCACACACATTTAGTTGTATGAGTGTGCGTGCGTGTGCGTGTGTTTGTATGGGGGACTTTGTGGCGATAAAACATCAAACAAAATTCCGAAACAAACGATTAATCTTTTGGTCATTTTCATTTTGATTGACGGATGGGAAGTAAATGCGCGCCTGTAACCGATTGAGCGACCAGAGCGAGATAGAGATACCGAGAGCGTGAGAGAGACAGAGGGAGGGCGATATGGCCATACACTAAGATTTAAATGAGATACAACAGATTTCAAGTGTTTGTCGAGATTATGCACTGTTGCATAATATCAACAACAATAGAAATCGAGTGCAAATTATATAGCTGCATATCGCACAGATTTCGAACTCTACCTGAGCTAGAGGGGTAAAAAGGTGTTGTTGTCCATAAAAGAGCAATCATTTGGACTGGTTCTATGTGGCTCAAATGGCTCTTTAAAGTGCTGTCTGACAGCGGGTGTGTGTGTGTGTGTGTGTGAGCCGAAAGAGGACAAGCAACTAAAACAAATTCAAGTCAAAGAGCAAAGAAAGAAAAACCGAAAAAAAAGAACGCCTACCGCGGAAGCAGACGTTTGACTGCCCAAACCGGCAATTATCAAAATATGTGCATTAATAATGCGTAGCGGAATGAATCAGCTGCCGACGCCGCTGCCAATGGGGTGAATGTGAATGTGAATGTGAGTGCCTGGGAGTGTGTGTGTGAGTGGAGTGCAGTGAATGCGAAAGACACCAGCGGCCAAGACAGACAACAATCGAGAGCTCGACTAGCGCACAGGGTCAGGGCAGTCGTAGCCGTAGCCACGGTTGACGCCCAATGCAGATTGATATCCAAACAGGCAAAGGGCAAAAGGGAGCACCAACTACAGCAACAACAACAACAACAACAACAACAAATGAGAGCAGACGAAGCACACAGAGTCCACAAACTATGCACAGCCACAAGCGCTTCATGAGGGCGTTTATGGCCCCTGAAACGGCGCATTTCAATCTAAAGGAACACGCTTTGTGTCCGCTAATTAAAAATGTCCTTCGACGAAGTTAATACCTTTGCCGAAGACAGAGAGTGAGATGAATGTGAGATAAGGATCGCCAAAAAGAGAAAACAAAAACGGCAAGATGAATAAAATATTAAAATATTGATAGGTAATTAAAAAATTAGTTCCCATATAGAGAAAACGAACAGATAATTTTAAAACATATTTCAATAAATATTTAATTATTTTTAACTTTTCTTCGAACTGTATGCTGTATGCTGTATGCTGTATGCTGTATGCTGTATGCTGTATGCTGTATGCTGTATGCTGTATGCTGTATGCTGTATGCTGTATGCTGAATGCTGTATGCTGTATGCTGTATGCTGTATGCTGTATGCTGTATGCTGTATGCTGTATTCTGTATGCTGTATGCTGTATGCTGTATGCTGTATGCTGTATGCTGTATGCTGTATGCTGTATGCTGTATGCTGTATGCTGTATGCTGTATGCTGTATGCTGTATGCTGTATGCTGTATGCTGTATGCTGTATGCTGTATGCTGTATGCTGTATGCTGTATGCTGTATGCTGTATGCTGTATGCTGTATGCTGTATGCTGTATGCTGTATGCTGTATGCTGTATGCTGTATGCTGCATGCTGCATGCTGTATTTCTTAGAGTCATGCGGGTATTGACTTGAGTTCGATAATGCGTTAACGAACCAAATGATTAATTTCTTCAACAATTTGAGATCCCAAAAGAAAAAGTAATGAGAACAAATTAGATGGCAACATCAACTGTTGCCGCACACACCTTGCACATGAGCATGCAGCAAAGGGAGCGGGTCAGAGATCAACTGACGGCTAATGGCTAAAGCGCTGCTTGCTGTGCTCTTTGATGGCCAGCGATCATCTTCAGTAATTCATGAATATATACTTCATACATATTCAAACTTATACATACATATATATATATATATGTATGTACATATATACATACATATTTATTTGTATATTCATAAATAGCTGGAATTGCTTAATATTTGTATTTATTGAGCGTGACCAGGGCCCAAGTACTGCTGCACCTGCCACAACAAACAGTAAACTGTAAACTATAAACTATAAACTGTAAACTGTAAAATGTAAACAGTAAAACTCTGACTGCGACTGCGACTGCAACTGGGTTGACAAAACTTGTGGCAAGTGCTTCGGCCTGCGGCTGTGGCTGTGGCTGGTGCTGGAGCTGGGGTTCATTAGCCAGGGTTAACACTGTACGAGATGCATTTATGCATTTACCCAGGGGTTGACAACATTAGTCGCTGCTTCTCTCGCATTGTCCACAGCCACTTGCACATTCAATTCCACTGATTATGTATTCATGAATAAGTTAATATGCCTCCCCCTTCCCCCTCGCTTCAACTGCATGTGGTTTAAATAATTCGAGAAAAAAAGACAGAAAACAACAACACAAAGACCAAGACCAAGACCAAGACGAAGTCGAAGACGTTTCCAGCCCCGTCGCCGTTTAGTTGGAAATGTTGCGGCGTAAAACGAATGCGCGAACTACTGCGGCATGAAATTAAATCCAACTTCATATCTGAGACGCGTCGAGCGGAGAGGAGGCGACCAGCGGCGGGGATCTGCTGCTGGCTGCTATCTTGCATATCCAAGTGCTGGTGAAATGCAGCGGCAAAAGCCCCACAGATATTCAACAGATGCACATGCATGTGGCCATGTCCGAAACAAAGAAAACTCTTCTCTGCGGCTCAGGCTCAGGCGGTTGTCCAACCGTGCCATGTCCATGTCCATGTCCGTAGATGCGTGTATGTGTGTGTGTGTGTGTGTGAGTGTGTGTGTGCATAGAGAGGGCACTTGTTCAGTGCCCCAGAAACGTAACAGAAAACGGCAAACAGCAAACGAAGCAGCGATGATCGCCACATTTTCTTCATTTTTTTTCTGCCTTCGCCTTATTAATGAGCATCGTGAAAAGTGCGACCAAATGTGACGTTTAAATATTCATGAATCACCAACTATAACGCAGTTCCAGTTCCATCCACAGACACGTGCAACAACTAGTTGTATGTGTGTGTGTGTGTGTCTACCATCCACTTCCGTCCCCAGACTTTCATTTACATACCTATTAGTCTTGGCCCGAACGACCCAAGGGCTTTAGGGTCTCGCTTACAGATTTGTTGGCTTTCTCTGCTTTTGTCAACCGACCCCAATTAGCTGCGGCTTAATTGTTTCAAAAATGAACACATTTTAATTATGATTCCACAGCAGATTAGCAATCTTTCAATTTTCAACAAAATTCCCACAGTCAGCAAAGTAAATCATTTGACAAGGATTCATTTAATTAATGAATTCATTTTTAGTTATATCATATTTGAACTATATTTAGGATGAAAGTGAAGCCTAGGGGAATGAAAGGCTTTAAGCTCTTTGATAAGTTGTTTAGAGTAATTGAAATCGCAGCTGAAGTTCATATTCCGAGAGATCTACGTAGGTAAGTAGTACCAGTCTATCGTATCTCTGCTGATTTCAATGATTAGTCATAAATCATATATCAGGAATACTAAAGAAGGCTAGAAGGATCCACAGTCATAGTAGCTGCAATAAAACAGTTGAAATTCCGAGGGATCATTAACATATAACGTATCATCAAAAACGTTCAAGGATCAAGCAGAAATCTATGAGAATACTAGGAATCCGCTAGTATATGTCTATAAATCTTAACTTTTCTACTTCTATAACTGTTCCTATTTCATATATCAATCGCAGCTCTAAAGGAATAGCAAATATGTTAGCTACAGTGAATGCAATAAGTCATCGTCAAACAGGCTGGTTCCCTAATAATATGGGCTGACAGATAGAGACCACTTGAGCTTTATTGAACCAGCTAAGCCCTACAGACACTTTGTGTGTGTGAGTGTGTGTTTGTGTCGATTTAAGGGCTGCAACTGCACTTTCCCTTTTTGGATGGGCCTGGGGTCGTCACATTAGTCGCATCACGGACATTACAAAAACAAACATTGCATTACGCATTATGCATTGATGCCCCCCGGACGCGCAAGATGGGGCTGGTGCCAGGCTAATGACTGCGGTTTCTGCAAGCGTCCAAATTAAACCATCATAATTTGAGTAATGATTGAAAACCCAAGGGTATTTGCGTATCTGTAAGGGTATTTTCGAGACTCGAAACTGAAACTGGAATTGGAACTGGTCGTCCGGTTGTCCAGGTGTCCAGGCGTCCGGGCGTCCGGGTGTCCGGGTGTCCGGGAGGGGATAAGGGGCAGCCGTGACTTCCTGATTTGCATATGTAAATGTGTTAGCTGTGGCCGGTCCTCGCTTGCATTTGCTGTTGGGCCCATGCCCGGACTTTTCCCTAACTGAATATCGCAATTTGCATGGCGCAAGTGTTAAATAAGTCGTTTATTGCATATTAAAAGACAGCCAATTTTCATTAAATTATGACCGTGTGCATGATAAATATATCAGTAGCTAACGAGACGCTGATCAATCAAACAGCTCTCGGTCAAGGGACTGAGGACTCGCTACCCATAAATAGAGTGGGCCACACTCTAGCCACTAGCACGCTCTGGCTTTGACTTGTGAAGTCTTACTTAACTTGTGATCTATATCAAGATCGCACTAATTGGCAAATATCATTAGCAACAGATTGGCACATCGATTGCATTTGACTGTTTCGTCTAGCGGTTGCCCCATCACACAGTTCACAGCTCACATGTTGCATGAGTGTGTGGCATGCGGCATGTGGCATGTTGCATGCTGCATGTGGCCATTGCCGTTACTCGACTCGACTGGACTCAACTAACCAACAGCCAACAGCAGCAAAGGCAGCAACAGCAGCAATTATTGCCGCAATACCCATGCTGGTCAGTATTTGGCTATATGACTATGCCGATCATTTTGCCGTTCTCGTTGAGCTGCAATCGTGTTGGCGCCGTCACCGTCACCGTCAACGCCGCCGCCACCGCCACCGCCACCAGCACGCGGACACGGACTCGGACTTGGCTGCGGACTCCCTTGAGACACCTCATAGCGGGCAGCGTTCGCTCAAGCGTTAACTTTAACTGCGCGTACTCGTGTGCAACTGCGAGAGAAAAAACAATACTTACCTTACCTTAGCTCGCCTTACCTCCCTCGCCGACAGCGCAGCACGAGGCGCTGCCGACGCCAGCCCCAGTTCGCCAGTTCGAGCAATTGTAGTGAGAGTACCGTTTTAGCGGCCCCAACACTTGATGGTGCCAGTTAAATTGATGCAAACACACACACACACATACGTGTTTGGCTATGCATCAAATGGCTCAGCCGAAACCTTTGAGCCAAGGTTTAAGCATCATAAAAATGTTGCTTTAACTCCAAGCGATGCACCAAGGACTCAAATTATGGCCTTGCTCGAGTTGACATTACAGCATTCAGCCTACATTTTGGCATGTGGATAGTATTTCTTGAATATATATATATAGAAATAATTTTAAGACAATATTTGCTATCTACATATATCAATTATGTGTTGGGTTAAATGAGTGGAAGACGTTGAAGCTTTTGCAAATGGCAACAAATGTCAATTGGATTCTAGACTGCTCTAGATTGATATACATACATATATAGGGGATTTCAAAGTACCGCTAGAAACCTCAGATTGTAGAATCCTTGAAGACAATATTTGAGAGAAGCTTTCACCCCAAAATCTAGCAAGCGGCATGAAATATGAGAAAAACCAGGCCCGTATGGTCATCAAATTAGTTTCCTGCACCAATTTCATTTCTGATGCAAATAAAATATAGGAACAACAATTATATATGCCTACACTTATATATATACATATATATGTATATATATAGTGTTGCATAGTTTTGGCGCTGGAGGAGCGAAAAATTAATCATGCTCGTGATTCAGCTACGTCTGTCAAACGCAAATGTCACATTGATGAATGATTATCGTAATTAAGCGGATAACGACGTCAGGGACTTAACAAGGACTCACACACGCACTGCTCACTCTCCACTCCCCACTTCCCAGTCTCTCGGCTCTGACCAGGCCGCTGTCTGGACGGTGACATTGCGACATGTGCGACTCAATGAGTTTGTCTTCAATCAAAAGTCAGCTGACTCGCAAAATCTGAAACAACAACAGCAACAGCAACAGCAACACACACGCTTCATATTTCGAAAGTTTAACTATATATGTAGCTCGTAATGTGCTTGGGAGCTGGGCGAGGGAATGCTGCAAAGTGATTGCCCGAGTCGATTTCCAGTTATTGCCCATGAAGCTGGTCAAAATCTGAGTGCTTAAGGTCAAAGTGCGCTCTTAACTAATTTAATCTACATTCTCGCATATGAATGAGCTGCACACACACACGCACACACACACACACACACACGCATACACATAGAATGAGGGCACAAACAGACAGCGAGACAGAGACAGAGAGAGACAGTCTGAGAATAGGCACCGGAACGGGGAATGTCTTCAAAAAGTCAAAACACAGACGGAATAAGTCAACTCGATGCCATTACGGCAGCCGAGTCGAGCCATCTGCAAAATTAAATTGTAAATTTTCAAAGCTCCTGGGACAAATTTCTATCTTTTATATGTTTTTACGTCTGCGACGATGAAGAGGTAACGAATTATGGCAACGACTACGCCGTGAGCCTTAAGGGCGCGTGCTGGGTTCGCTTGGCCTGAGTTGAGTTGAGTTGAGTTGAGTTGAGTTGGGTTGTTGTTGTCGCTGCTTGTCTCACAATATCTAGCCACGCTCTGGGTGGGGCACCCACATTTATGTGTGCGTGTGGCCACATTGTCTTCTTCCGCCTGTGGCAGTGGCTCACCTCGGCGAGACGGAAACTAAAGAGCAGCTACTAACGGCATCTGTCCCAACCAAGCACGAGACACGGTGCATGGTAGAGCACTACAGCAACAACAACAACAGCAACAATGGATACCCAAACTCATATTCATATACAAACTGAGACATTTTGGGTGCCAACTGGCTGTGGTCCCATCTATAGCCTGGTTGGGTCTCCTCGTCAGTTGAGTCAATTACCCAAAACTCCAGAGCTGGACTGGGCAGCCATATAATAGGCGCACAAGCTGACTAGGAAGAACGTAGAGAAAGACAGTGAGAGAGTGGAAGAGAGTGGGAGGCTGGCTGCGTGCAAGTCACATGAGTTGAGGGAAGCAACAGAAGAGGACCTCGGGGGTTGGGGATTGGACGTCGGACGTCGTCGCAGCTCGGGAATGGGAGGGACAGATGTTTATGAATCGTCTTGACATTTGACAGTTTGTTTATTTTATTTCGTCACATTTTCGTGATGATTTGTAGGCGGTTTAGCGCCAATTACTCCACAACTTTTACAATGCAGACTGTAAACGAGTCTTTAAAAAGAACATGTTGGCGCCAATTCCATAATAGATGCAGTCGCACATGTATATTTTGGTAATACCCTAACCAGGGCTGAATAGAAAGGAATCTATGGGTGGATCGAGAGAGAGAAAAGCTTTTATAGGCAAAACAAAAATTATTACTGGTTTCCATATTAAATAATATTCTCTGTAAATATATATATACATATATGGAAATGAAAAAGATCACAGCTTTTTGTATTGCCTTAAATCTAGAATAGAAATCGGAAACTTTATTTAATTTTTCTCGTTTCTAGAATTTCCTTTAATTTTTTCTTCGTCACTTTCATAGGACATCAAGCAAAAGATTTTCTATGATCTTTTAGATGCGTTCTTCCCTAATCTCTCAGCTATAGAGTATTTGAGCTGCGGCGTGTCAAATATATTTTGTGTGTGTGGCTCCTCTCTCTCTCTCTCTATCTCTCTTTTTTTTCATCTATACATAAACATTCGATTGTATACACATACGGCATACATCCTAAATGCCGCACAACGTGCAACGTGCAAGCGACTTAGGGCATGGGCCTATGCCCGACCATTTGCGAGCGTGCAGCCCGGGACACATGTGCCCACTGCCAAGTGTTAAGCTTCGTGTTAAATGTGTGGGTCAGTCAGTCTGACTGTCTGTCTGCCGCTCGGTGGGCAGTAATGAGTATAGCAAAGCTACTAATGCCGCAGCAATTGGCATTTGCCAGCTCTGATTGTTGGATTGTTGGGGATTAGGGCAATGGCAAGGCAAGGCAAGGCAAGGGGCTTTTGGAGCGACGCTTTGACAATAAGTAAATTGTTGACATTCAATTAGAAGCGAACGCTTTTGACAAGCCGTTTTTAATGGGCAATTGGAATTCGTAAAAGCCGGGCCATAACTCAGACCCGGATCGAGGCGACGACGACGACGACGACGTCGAGGCAGACGAAGAAGTTGCCATTTTACTTAATCCAACTTAATGGTCATGTATTGTGTGGCAAGGGGCGCACTTGATCGTGTCAATTTAACTGTCAAACGCGTAGTCGTTTAATTTCTGTGACAGAAACGCGATTCGTAACGTTCCATTGTGCCAGCAGCAGCAACAACAACAACAACAACAACAAAGGCAACAACATCAGGTGAGAAGAAACAGCTTCAACAATCACAAATTGTTGCGCTGGCGTTGACGAGCCAGGGCGAGTGAAGGAGTCAGGTGTCAAGCCAGCCAGCCAACCAGCCAGACAAAACAACATGGCCAAAATGCCGCAGCGATGTCTGCCTCAGCATCACCGTTCAAGGCTAATTCTGTCAGCTGTCAGCGCTGTCAAGAGTTGTTCGGCGATTCTCTAAATTGTCACTGCTGCAATCGTTTGACACAGCTGCTGCACCTCCGCGCAGCCCGAAATCCGCAGAAACGGGTCTGACTCGACCATGGCCAACTGACAACAATGGCAACAGCGACAGCTATAACGGTGTCGATTCAACCGACTACAGGTGTCAATCGTAAGGTGAGCCGCAACTCAAGCTATAGCCACACCCCCAATGCAAAGCTGCAGTCGGCTATAATCGACTCTGTCATACTTTCAGCTCAAGCTAAAAGCAAAGCAAGTGAGTCGAAAGTTTGTGACTAGGAGATACCCTGCACACTTTCAACTGCACTTAAAAACTAAATAAAGTTATCGATTATTATCGAAACAAGTCGATATCTACTGCATGTGTTAACTCTCCCGTTTTTGTGGCTATCGAGCTTGCCTCAATGGGTTCTGACACGCCCTTTCTGGCTTGCCATCCCATTTCCAATGGGCCCAACGTACAAACAGTCAGAAATAAATTTGTTTCTTTATTTCACCTTTTTAGCGATACGACAATATTGTATTAAAAAGTAATTTCATTCGGCTGGCACTCTTTGGGTCTCAGTCGATCTCTGCTGGCCAACGCTAAATTGGCTTAAATGGCAGCTGCTGCCGTTCGGAAAATTTAAAATAGCCCAATAAAACATTTCGGAGTGTTTTATATGCGTCTCTGCTGGCAATCTGTGGTCACTCCAAACAATCCAATAAGATGGAAAGCCAAAAAAATAAAACCAAGAAAAAAAAGGAAAAAGAAATACATAGAAATAGACCGTAACCACGAAAAGGAATAATCGCTGGAGTCGGCAGCTGAAAATGAGGAGGCAGCAGCAGCAGGAGCAGGAGCAGGAACTGAAGAGGCTCTGCTGGCTAACTATGCATGAACCCAAGCGTTTCGTCCATACTTACGACACCCATGGGAGCAGCCAATAATTTCAAATCGGACACACAGAGAGAAGCAGAGAGAGAGAGAGAGAGAGAGGCACACCCACTGCTGGTGGCCACACCCATGCACTCATGAATCAATGGCACATATATGAGTATCCTTGGAAACATTCGCATTCACATTCACATTCACATTCACATTCGCATTCGTATCCTCATCCGCATCCGCATCCGCATCCGCATCCTTGAATGCCTTCCCGCAATAACAAAATAACAACTTTGCGCCCCAGCCTGAATTCTAGATTCTTTTCTTCTTCCTCTACTTTTTTTCCACGTCACGTACCTCTACTAGAAAGTCGACAGCAGAGCTCCGCTTTTCAGTTCTCCCATTTCTATATATGTACGTACTTATATACATGCGGTGCTTTTATATACAGGGCATATGTATGTATCAGTTATATATAAATTTGTTGATTGTGCAACTCTCCAGTTGCAACGCTTTCCGTGCTGAGCAGAAGAAGACACCACTTGACATCCAATCCTCTCTCAGTCCGAATAATTTATCTCTCGAACTTCGTTTAAAAAATGCTCAATTTTCGAATGTCTAAAAGTTTCTGCTTAAAGCCTTCTACAGTTGAGAGAAATGATAGAAAACTCATACGAGTTTCGCTCAAAATATTGTATATCACGAATAAAAGAATAAAACATTTTTCATTTATTTAAAATTTTTGTATGTACTTATTGTTTTCTATTTATGTAAATATAAGATATTTCTGAGCAAACAATAAGAAGCAAAAAAATTTTCGAAATCTTTTACTACCCAGTAGTTCCCATTAAATGTCAAAATCTCTTAGCAGAAACCTCTAAGAATATATTATATTTCATATATTATATTTTATAGTCTATCAATTGCCTTTAGATTAGGATTTATACTCCTTCTTTCTGCTAATGAAACTCAAGGTATATGATTTGATACACCCTAAACTGCATTCAATATCCACAATATTTGATAGAAACTACTCTATATTCCTCTCGATGTCATACGATTTTCAATATGAAATCAAATATATTGAGTCCTAGCACATAAAACTCTTTTGTGCTGATTGATTGACTGACAGATTGATCGTAATAAAGGCAGATAAAAATCTTGGCACGAGCTTCCTTTAGGGTCGAGCCGCTATATACAATGTGTGTACAGAGTCTAAATATGTATTCTAAGCAAGTATTATTACTGTATGAGATGCAAAGCTGATGCTGCCACTGTCTGCGGCTGCCTCTCTCTCTCTCTCTCTCTCTCTCTCTCATTCTGTGGGCCGTTACACCTTTTTCTCCTCTTGCTGTAGTTGTTGTTGTTGTGAAAACTGAAGCGAAATAAAATGAAATATTTGAAATGACCACGTCTTGGCTATTTGCCGTTACATTATGGTAAAATATTACTGTGGCATACGCTCTCGACTGGCCATAACATGCTCTCGTGTCCATTGGCAGTCCCACAGCCGAACGGTCCAACGGTCCAGTGTTCCGTGCAGCGGCCTCTTGTTGGGGAAAGCGTGAAGCGTATAAAGTCATAAGGGTTTATGCATGAATTGATTGCAGCAGCCACAACAGCAGCAGCAGCAGCAGCAGCAGCACATGCCACAGCCACGGCAGCAGCACCACCACCACCAACGCCAAAAACGGCACCACCAAACATTCAGACACTTGCTGGCAATATACTCGTAATAAAAGTATAAGAATTATATGCTTTTGTGTAACATTTCGCTTTAATAATCTATGAAGTGGCTACAGCGGCAGCTTCTTGGCTGCGACCAGCTCCAGCTTGGCCAAAGTTGAAGCGGGGCAGCCGCAGCTGGACGGCTTGGCGTGGCTTGACTTGGTCCGGCTCGATTGCCTGTGGCTGCACATTGTCTGGCTGCATGCTGGACACAGAGCTGTGGCAATTGGGGGGGTGGGGGGTAGGCATTGACTCTCATGCCCAGCAGCTGCATTGACAAGTGAAATATTTGACATAATTAAATTTTGATACAAGTCCATAACTATTAGGCATTCCTATTCCGGCCATCTCGTTAGCCCCCGCACCCCGCTAGGCAAACACAGTGGCCAAGTTCGTAAGTTCTGCGTGGCTGTGGGCTCATGTGTACGCCGAGTCAGTCCGGGCATCCTTCATGCTTCAGCCTGGGCCAGTCCTGTGGCGTGTCAGGACGAGTGACATTGGGTGCGTTATTTGTTTACTTCGTGACTGACCAGCGGGCGTTGTTGGTCGTCTTGAGACGACGACAATGGCCAAAGACTTCCATGTCTCACGTACATCACTCTGACGACCAGCCAGCTCTGGTCCAGCTATTGCCCCTCCTCCTGCCGCTGCCACCAGTTGTTTGTGCTGGCATTGCGGCTGTCTGCGGGCATTCCACTTGTCATTAACCTTGTTATTAAAACACTTTTGTTTATGGCCATAACATCTGATGCACACAGCAAAGGGGACAAACTGTACAAATAACTTACGTGCCGCTCATTTGTCTCTTTTGGTTCCGCAAAACTACTTGGGCCATTGTAAATGTGTTTGGTTAGTCTTAGGGGCTTGACCATTGCCGCAGTGCCTGGACTGGGACTTGGCGCCAACGACAGATAAAAGACACCTTGCCCGACACCACACCACACCACACAACACCACTCCACTTCACTCCAGCCAACTCGATTCGGACTCGACTCGGACGCGACTCGGTCTCGACTTCCTTGTTTCAGTCCTTTGTGCTGGGCCGTTAAAGCTTCCGCTGGCTGCCGCTTGGCGGCCATTTGTTTTCCGGTGATCATCGCAATGTAAACGAAATGAGTTCAATTTGTTAACGCTGCAGACACACGTATTAAACACACTAATTTGCGGCATCGCTTCTGGACATATCAGCAATTTGTTTCAAGCAGCTGTCCCCAGGACTCACACACTCACACACATAGACAGACACATTCGTAACTGTAAATGCCGACAGGTCCAGTCCAGTGGTTGCTTGATCCGTCAACAATATTTCATACTCTCCACACTCGGCTAAATGCCAAATTGACAAACCCCATAAAAAAGACGAAAAACAATTTAGGTCGAGCTGTCAGCCAACACCAGCAATTGGTTTTTAAGCTCTTCTAAATTATAACGAATTAGGATGACGAATCCCTTTGCAGGGTATCTAGAAATGAAATAAGAATATGATCTTATCTGATATGACACGTTTCCAGTTTACGTGGATATATAATTTTTGGCCAATCTTGAGAAGGTTTCTAGGGTAAATGCACTGTGACTAACACTCGAAAACTGTGCAAATTATAGGGTATTTCTGTTATGGCACGTACACGTCTTCAATATTATAGATCAAATATTCACCCACATTCCTTAACTCTCTTTTCAGTTGCAAGCCAAAAAAAAATCTGCAAATGTTAAGGCTCGCCTTATTAGCAGTTATTAAGCAAAGATCCGTAGTTCATCAAGTTCAGTTGTAGGCATTCTTGGCCATTGTTGTCGTTTTGTCGCAATCTACAAGCGACATAACATCTTGGGTCGTTATGAAATCTGAGACGCAGCACGATTAAAAACCGCATCACAAAGCCCAGGAGCTGCCCACAAAAAACTGTAGTAGCTGCAGCCACATGGATGAGGCACCCAGGACCAATGCTCATGCTTTCGTGTCCCTCACTCTCACTCCTCATGCCTGATCTCACAGCCAGCTGATGATCAACAAAACAAATCCAATAAAGAAGAAGAAGACGATGAAGAATATGGAGAAAAAGTGCAGTGCTGTGTAGTGCAGGTACGAATGCACGATGCCCTGTCTGGGGTCGAAATTTGTATATTTGAATAAATGTAGAGCTCACGCATATCTAGAGTCGGGACAAAGGGTAACTAAAAGGGTAGCAATGAGACATAATCACCGCAAACTGCATACAAACTCATTACACATTTTGACGGACCTGAACTTAGGACTGTCTCGCTCCGAAAACCGCATTCATGAAATCGTGCCCGGGAGCAACTATTTAAACGCAAGCGAAAACAACAGGCAGAGCTCAAGGCAAAGCAACGAACATGAAATACCCTAACTGAACTTGGGAACCTCTGATAAGAGTTAGTCATACGGGAGACTAACGGGAGTATTTCGATAAATGAGTTAAGTCAAACATATCGGAGTCTACTATGGCTAAAGACCTTTGGTAAAGCCAACGAATCCCGAATACTTGGTGAAGGGAATACAATAAAATTTGCCTGACTATACGGCTATCTCCGGAGTATAATGGGGTAACCTTATTCCAAATCCAATATCATCTGTGCTACAAACAACGTTAATTCGTTGGGCTACCCTTGGGGCGAGTGTATTTAAGCTGTTGCCCTCGATCTAATCTTTGCATGCAACAGCTCCACTTGGACGGTGGTCTCATTTGCCACGGCAGCTGTAGCAGCAGCTACTTGCTACCGGCCAGTGGCCCTCGGCACCAGGTGTAATATGATGCGCCTTTTGATGCCAAATGACAAATCAGATACAAGTCGCGGCTCACGAATCGAGCACTGGTTATTGCATTGACAATTCGCCACTCCTGGTCTAGTCTTACCGGATTTGCTGCTAAGCCATGCGATGAGGGACAGATGAAAGGGGTTGGGTCGGACAGGCATGCATATTATATGAGCTGTTGCCTGTGCTGTTGTAGTATCTGCTCTGAGCTGCATAATAATTTGGTGGGGTCTTTAATAATTCTTGCTAACGAAATTGCGTAGAAACTCATTAACGAGCTCAAAGGGCCCAGTTCCGAGCTGTGTGGCAGGAGGCGGAAGACGAGTGAGCAGGAGGAGGAGACTCAAATTGAATTCCATGTTTCAAGTGCGAGCATGTTTAACCCGAGTTGTTCTCGTTGTTGTTGCTGTTGTTGTTGGGTGTTGTTTATGTAAGAACTGCTTTGGAATTATTTATGAACCCGATGGGAAAAGCTTTGAATGTGTCGCAATGCTTGCCACGGGCCCTGCCTGAATACCTAATTCCGGGTGCGTCCCCCTTTCACAGCATCAGCACAAGGACGAGCACCAGGTCCTGGGGCCGCACAAGTGGGAATACATTTGCTGGCAAAGTGGCGCATCGTGCAATAAACGAAAGTGTTTTCCAATATAAGGAGCGCTTTAGCCTATAATGTGGTAATCGCTCGCGTAAAAGGCGACAAATCATTTAAACCCTTTCCCACCCACTGACCGGCGCAGCCAGAAGTCGCCTGGCACGACCGTCCGACTCGTCCGTCCGCCTGTGGCTGTAGCCTAACGATGTAACGCTATGTATCCATCTAGTGCAAGGGTGACAACAATAACAAGCAACCAGCAGAAGCCCTCGCTTTCTGTGCTCTGTCTCTCTTCCACCCCTCTCGCCGTGCCCCCTTGCCGGGAAAAACTGTGCCATGCATCAGAGCCCAGGGCGGAGGCGAATCACACACCCCATTCCCATACCCTCTCCCATACCCACTCCCAGTCCCAATCCGTTTGGGGCCCCCTCTTAAAGAGCTGAAAAATGTATGCACACGTTAACCCTTTGAGCATTGGGCCTGAGTAGTCAGGTCCTTTGGACGCAACCAGGGCCCGTAGGCAGCTAATGCTAATGCCTCGTGCAGTCGCTCGTCCTTTTGAAATTGGGCATCAGCGTTAGCATCATCAAGGCAATACACGCTGCCTGTTGGTCTGGCACTTGAGTATATACTATATGCTATATGGCAACTGGTAGCTGGTAGCTGGTAGCTGCTGAGCTACTGGGCTGGCACCCCACCAAAAATGTGTTAGATTCCCTTACCGCGAATGTTAAAGGCCAATTCGAATGGGCCATGAATCTCTTCCGCTCTGGCCGTGCCAAAACATAAAAGTGAAATTTGTTTTTTATGACATCTTTATTCAGGCTAAATAAATACAAAGTATTATAGTGCCAGGGGACATTTGTGAGTGACCGTTTGCCTTCCATTCCATTTACCCCTTTTCTCGCCACCATCAACCGCCACCGCCCCACCCCGCCCATATTGATTAGCCAGCCGTTCATGATAAATAGACCATTATGCAGTTATCGTAATTGCGTGGACCCAGCATATGAGAGCGGCGTGAAATTCACTCGCCGCAATAATGTTGCCAACGGATACGAGTAACATATCAAAAATGCAAATGATATACAATTCATTACCTCAAGCATCGTCAAAGTCCCCGGAGTACCATAAGCATCCAAGAGATGATCTAAGAAAAATCTATAAGTTGAAAACGAAAGCGTTTTCTTATTGACTCTAACTATTGTCAGTTAAGGCTAGGTAGAGTCAGTGCCTAACGGCTCTGGGACGTACTATGAGTGAAACTATTGTCAGTTGAGAATAGGTAGAGTCAGTTCCTAATGACTCTAGAATGAATGACTAAAAGTACTGTTAGTTAAGATTGGGTAGAGTCAGTTGGGCTAGGTAGTGTCAATTCATGAATGACTGAAACTACGTTTTGTTAAGACTAGGTAGAGTCAGTTGCTACGACTCTAGGATGCATGAGTGAAACTTTCGCAAGTTAAGGTTGGTAGAGCCTGACGATTCTGATATGAATGACTGATAATTTTGTCAGTTGAGATCAGGTAGAGTCAGTTCAAGGCTAGGTAGAGTCAGATAGTAGATGATTGTCAGCTAACTTTCGGAAGAGCTCAGTTACGCGGTGTCTTGCGGCGAGCTATGTTGATCGACTATGTATAGGAATTCAAATTTGCTCTTAACGTAATTAGTTTCCCTCTAAAGCTCTTATCTAAACTAAGTTATTTCAGCTCGAGCAGCTATCGGTCATCGACAAGGCTGCCATTACTATGAGCTCAATTCGCCCAATGCCGCTAACCCCTCGCGTCTGTTCAATTGGCAAACGGGAAGTATCCGAAAATAAACTCAAGAATAGACAGCGCCAGTGCCGCTGAGGTCCATTACAGAGCACAAAACTTCTGTGTGTTTTGCTTGTGAAATATCTACAGATATTCGTGTTAAGATATTTAATGGAATTTTCTGTTAGAGCACTTCCTCTCCTCTCTCTCCATCCCTACGTTTTGCCACTCAGCCTGTGTGTGTTTATGAATTTTCGATTAATCAACGCTTGACTTTCATTTGCTCCGAGTTGTGATGACATATCTGACAGAATGAAAGATTGTGCAATGGGACGAGACGACGGCTGGCTGTTGCAGGGTTTTCGACAATTTCATTTATGGTAATTTGCATGTTCAACAAAGGTCGTGAAATAAATAGGGACAACAAATCAGGACGGGCCGGGCCGTAAGCGTCATGTAAATTGTATCTGCCGCCCTCTGGTAATTGAGCAGGTTGGCTAAAAGGCAATGGCAAGGGGCCGCAGCCGGGGACACGCCCGAACATGTCGTCGAGGACGTTGCCGTTTAGCCAAGCAAAGCAATCCAGCAACAGCAACAGCAGTGTCAGTGGCAACACCAGTGCCAGAGCCAGAGCCAGAGCCAGTGCCAGTGTCAGAGCGTCAAGTCCCATGTGAGCAGTGAAGTTTTTTAATCAAGCCGCCTGTCAAGTGTTTGCAAAACAAATACCGCGCTTATCCATCAATCAAAACACGCAATATGGCAGCGTGACTTTCCACAACTAAGCAGCCGTAGCAGCAGCAATAGCAGCAGCAATAGCAACAGCAACAGCAACAGCAGCAGCAAGTGGTTCTTGGCACTTGGCTGCTTGGCGAGTGCTAAACCATATGGAACGAAGCGGAACAATAAAGCGACACTGTCAAACATTTGCATACACGACACCCGGCGACGGCAGAGCGAGCCACGCACTTCATGCCCCACCCACCCACACCCCCCGCACAGTCGTCGCCCAGCTCACACAGACGCGAGCCGCACGCACACCCAAGTGAGTGGGCTGTGGATCATTTTTAATTGCAGCTAATCAAGCTGACAACTTTGTTACGTTTGACATTATTTATAAGTATAAGCGGCTTGTTGTTGCTTTTGGTTTCTCGTATTATTTTTTTTTTTATTCATATTCCCATTCGCATGGAGCTGTCAATAGTTGGAATGGAAAAGTAGAGCCAAGGTCGCAAAGGGCTCCAAAATCAACTGCGTGGAGAACAACCCACAGACATCAGCTGGAGCCGTGACATCGACAGAGCTTCAAATTAATCCAATGGCATTTGCATGCCGGGGACAAAGCCCCTGGGTAAATACTGGTAGAGATGGGGGGACGGTGTTTTTTTGTTACTTGTTACTTGTCGAGCGTATTGTGTTGAAATTGATTCTTAAACGTTTTGAAGAATGATGCGAACTTGACTTCGGCTGCCAGCCAGAGAGCCAACCAGTCAGCCACCCTCTCTAACCAACCCCCGGCTAGCTGGATGGACGGCTGCCAGCGGAACGGCATCGCGATGCGGATAGAGCGGGGCCCGGGGGCCACAGGAACAGCACATTAAACAACAGTTCCTGGTGTAAAACATGCACAGCAACAACGACGCGAGGAAAACAGCAGAAAAAAATGTAAATGCCATTGTATAGATGTAACAGAAAAAAGGATACAGATATGGCAACACCTACAGTAACAGATACAGCACACAGGATACAACATATTGGCAAAACAATGAATGTGAACCACACAAACACACACTCGCACACACACTCGCACACATAGGCAGCAACAGCAACCCCAATGAATGGCGAACGCAAATGGTGAAAAATATGCGCACAGATATGAGTACAGATGTCGAGAGTTTTAAATTGCATTAACTCATTTAATGATGTTCAAATTGAGGCTGACAAATAATGGGGAGTATGTCAGGCGGTGGCGCCTCATACCCGAATCTCACGCCACTTTGTGACACCAGCCACAGACTCGCTCCTCTCCTCCCCCTGGCAGCCAGTGGAGGCCTAGGCTAGACCCAGTCACTGCCATCACTTTAAATTGCTGCTGTCAAAGCGACGGTGCGTGTGTGTGTGTGTGTGTGTGTGTATGAGTGCTGGTGTTGGCAGAGGCTGGGCTAAACTATTTGTCATGTCTGTCACACTCTCGTACATCTTTGTCAACACTATTTAGAAGTTTAATAAATTTTCACTTTGTTGAAACGCCAGTCAAATATTTAATATCCACGCGCTACAACTCAACGTCAGCAGCAAAAGCACAGACAGCCAGCGACAGCTAACCCCACCAGGCTGCCATCCCCCATTTTGTCCATTCAGATACATCCAATGTCCACTGGTAGCCCAGAGACTAGCTTGGTATGGATTTGAGGTAGAGCTTATAGATATAGATATAGATATAGATATATATATAGATATATAGATATATAGATATATAGATATATAGATATATAGATATATAGATATATAGATATATAGATATATAGATATATAGATATATAGATATATAGATATATAGATATTTCAATAGATACAAAGTTCGATTATGAATTGCGATCAGTCATTGTGTGAGGCGGAATGCAGCCTAGTCGAAAGTCTCGTATTCTGAAGATCTATAAATAGGGCATCAATATGTTGTTGGGGTTCGTGACTAGTTGTGAACACATATCGACAGTGGTTAATATGACGCCCATATGCTGCAAGAGTCACGCTCCGGAGTGTTTAATTCGCTGAAATAATGCCCCGTGATTGGGAGACTGCGGCGACCCACTTGCCAGATGCGGCCGGCGTCCAGTTGAATGGTAAACCGAATCGTTCAATCGGGCCAAAGGGACCACCGTGCAAAGGAAATGCAATGTGGAATCCGAGACGTACACGCAGACATAGTTCGAGTCAAAGATGTAGATGGAGATGCAGATACCCCGAACTATTTCGATTCCTAATAGAGAAGTGCAGTCGACCGCAGATCGGCCAGTGTTCGTGTATGTGTGTCGGGGATATAAAAGTCAAAACCGCACGCATTTCTGATTGACCATACACAGAAATATATATATGTATATACATATGTATGTATACACACACATCTGTGTGTGTGTATTTATTTATTTAAGCAGTCGTGCAAACGCAAATCCACAATTGGTGGTCCCCATGAATACTTTTAAAGTTCGAGTACATAGTCAAAACTCCGGCACATGTACAGCTCGAAGGGAAATGCTCGAATGCAGTGCAGTGAAAATGTGTTGCACCCGTTTCAGACCAAAACTGAAGGCTGGGCAGGCTGGCAGAGAGTGGAGAGTGGAGGGTGGAGAGTAGGGCGAGCTGTGAGCTGTTATAAAAACGACGCGTCTAAAATCGGAGAATGCGACTAATGGAAAAATTCATATTAAATCGATTATATTGACAAGGGGGGCACATGTAGACCGCGACCACGAATGCCTGCTGCTGCTGCTGCTGTTGCTGCTGCTGTCGCCAGCGTCGTCATCAAGAAGGGGCCAATACAGTGGGCCATGTGCGACGTCAAGACGAAAATATACAACAACAACAACAAAAGTGAAGGAAAATAATACAAGAAGAAAAGTATAATGAAATACATAACGCGCAGCTCGAGTCAAATCATAAATTTGTAAGTTATTAACAAGAACAAATACATTTTTTGTCAAATTTTAATGAATCAGCGCATCGACAGGGACAGCGACAGCGACAGCAACAGCAACAATAATCGACGTGGCGACACTCTCACTTTTACACTCTGGTAAAAGCCGTCTGTCACACAAATTGCTGAAAAGCCATTTGACAACTAATTTTTCGAGGTGGCGACGACAACGGCGACACCTTGCACGGCTAGCAACGTGCCCTCCCACCCATCCCATCCCTCCCATACTCCCACCAGCTCTCCAATCCACTCCCTCACTCTCTCCCTCTCTGCCTCTTGCGCGCACACATCGCCTCGCACTCGCACTAGCCTAAACGTACCGCAATCTAATTGCTGTTGGCAGCATCCGCGGTTCTTTAATTGAAGACATCAACACTAGCTAAAAATACGATATATATATATATATATCTGTGTGTGTGTTCGTGTGTGACGTGGGTGTGTATGTGTGTGCGCGCGTAATCGATGAGGGGCGAAATGGGTAATGGAAGCGAGGAGTTTCAGGCATTGAGAAGGTGGCGAGGCGCAACTTGTAACTGCACTTGAGAGAGATGAGAGAAATGTATGCGATAGTTGAAGTCGATAGATACAGATAGATAGTAAATAAATATTAAAAGTATTGCAAGTACTCAGCAAAAACACCTTCCCAATTGAGAAGGTCACGAGGCGTACTTAGTAACTACAATTGAATTGGAGATGGGACAAGCATAAGCGATAGTTTATACAGATAGCTACAGCTAGATGCCCAATGATTAAGCTAAGCATCTAGTCTTTGTATTGCAAGTTCTCAAGGAAATATGTTCCACCTAGTTAATTTCCATTTCCATGCCATTCCATATCATTCGAAAGGAACTCACGACTCAGTCACGCTATCATCCGCAACTGCTCGCAATAGTCTCTAAATTGTGTACGAGCGCAGAGCATAAGGAAATGTGTGGCAGTGGCATGCTGTGGTGCTGTGGTGCTGTGCACTGTGGTGTAATGCCATAAACTGTTATTTGATGTGGGTTTGTGTGTGAGCGAGCATGCGAGGCTCGCCTGGTGCTGAGCGAAGTTCCACAGTCCCCAGATGCTTGACGTTTCGGCTGTTAAGCAGCCAACACACAATTATTGGCTCTGCCAGCCAGCTCTGATATCGCACACGAACTGCAGCCACCAGCTACCCTACGCTGCAGCCGAGCCGAATGCAGGTGACTGAGCGGGCGACGCGATCCGCCAAACGACAAACGCCAAACGCCAAACGGAACTGACTACGACGACGACGACGACGACGACGACAACATCGACGACAGCGACAGCGACATGACGCATGGTGACTGCCGCTTGGTGGCCGAAGGAGAGAGGCGCGCATGGGAGTCGCGTCTGCAACTGGGAATGTGACTGGGTATTTGTTTTCTTTGTTTGCGATGTGTTTACATCGCGGGCGACAATAGTTTACATTTGCTGCCATCTAAAAATTAAAAGGTGACAAATCATAACAACAGCCGATGGGTAATACTACAATGCACAACGGCTGCTGTGGCCCAAAACACACAGATAAATGACACAGGAGCACAGGAGCAATGCCCTCGGACTGATCGCTGTTCACTTGCTGATGGATGGATGGGGGAGGGAGGGGGCATTGAGTTAGCCGGAAGCTAGATAACGTAAGCTAGATTTAACACAATTTCTCGCTCTTCATTCACAGCTATCCACATTTATCTATATGCTTTCCATTTAACATGCACTTAACATGGCAACTTTTAGACAAAATGTAAAACTGATGTTATTGCCAACTCATTGACTTGAGCCTTAAAATAAAGCAGGCTTCAATTACGTAAAGCTCTCCAAAGCAAATCATATAAGGATTCGTCTCATACATTTGCTTAAGCTATGCCTGATGCTCATACGGACAGAATAGACGTAAGGGCGGATAGAGAGATAGACGGACGTACTGACAGACGGACGAATGGACAAACAGACGGATGAAGAGACAGAGGGGCTGACACACAGATGGATGTACAGCTGGAAATACAGACAGTCGGACGGAAAGACGGATGGACATGCAGCCGGAAGGACAGACGGATAGATAGACGGATGAACGGACCGACGGACCGATTGGTGGACAGACGAACAAGGCATGATCGACTCAATTAATTGTTCTGATCACGACTATATTATTATTTTTGTGTAGGCTGCCACACCTACTACTGTCTGTTGTATTAATTAAATTCCCATTATGCGTAAGTTCAGATTACAATAACAAAAGTCAACAACCCATGAAATTTACTGTCCAAGAATCCTGTATTATAATTTTCCACCGATTTTTCGTGGATTGTAAAATGGTTTTCACAAAAAAATATGTAGCTTCGATAGAAGAAATAATAGATGTTCAGGTCTGCAATATGACGAAAAATTGTTTCATTACATCTGAATATTATAACGCAGAAATCTAACCTGAAATCAGATTCAAAACTCTAGCTTAGTCTTAGTCTAATTAATTACTCAATTCGGTTGGCCTGTGTGACTGCCCCAACTATCTATAAAATTCCAAATAGTCGACATGTCTAGAGGAATAGGACCTTTTTGCTGCAGCCTAAGTTGACAGCTTACTTTCAGCTATATAACATACTTATGCACTTTTACTATTTATATGCTGAATGTATTTGTCTGCCAGTTTATGTCAGTATTCTATATTTGTTGCTCTGGGCAGACTAGTGTCACAATCTGCTGCTGGGTCTGTTGGTTGTTGGTCTCAGTCCGTCTCTGGCTGGAGAGCTGGAGAGCATGTTTAGCCGATAATCGCTGAATAATAAATGGCATCACTGTCCCATCCCAAAGATCATTATCGCCATAAAACTACCACTAAACGTCACTTCTTTTAAGATCAAAGTGTTGTTTGCGCGATTTAAGTATGCGCGCACGCATCTTCAATTAAAGGCATATGCTGAATACGAGAGATGGACCTCGAGCAGATCTGAATCTCGGCTGCTCTAGAGCTGGAGCTGGGCTGGAACTTGAAGCTGAAGCTGAAGCTGAAGCTGAACTTGCAACAGTTGCTGCAACACAATTACCAGTTTGACATCTTTCGAGCTGATGAAGTCAGCAGAAAGAGAGAGAGAGGGAGAGAGCAAGATGAAGAGAGTAAGGGAGAGAGAGAGAGTGAAGACCACCAGACTCGATGGCAAAGATTTTGGCGGAGTGCGGCTGACGACAAATTAATTTGGCACAGGCAGCTCATTGGGCAAACAATGGACAGAGCAATTGGAATCCGAAATAACGAAGAAAAAACAAAAGGAGCTGCCCTGAGTCGAGGGGGCCGACGAGCGCGAGCTGAGCGCTTTGGTGTATTGTATGTGTTATCTTAATATTGTCATTGTCACAAATTTGCAAAAAGTTACGCTAATGGATTACACGATTTTCGCATTATCGCTTTGTTACCGCGCCGATCGCAATCGCATGCGATCAGCAACAGCAACTGCTGCCCAGGCTTTAGCTGCAACACCCAGTCCCAGTCCCAGTCGCAGTCCCAGTGCCAGTGCCAGGCCCAGTTTGAGTCGCACTCTCTGCCTTAGTTCTCCAATCCCAGTCCCAGTCGCAGTCAGAGCCAAAGTCGCTGGCGGTAGCCGCATGGCATTGTATGTAAAACTACTGCAAAGCATTGCGACCGCCAACATATCGCGTCGGCTCCTCGATACGTGCCGAAAGCGAGATTAAGGGGCCAGCTTTACAAGCAGGAAACGCTGCTGCCCCCAACGTTTGCCGTTGCCCAATGCACCCATGCACCCATCCACCATGCACCATGCCCCACGCTCCATTCTCCACTCCCCATTCTGCATTCGCGTACTCGTTTCAGCTTTCAAAGTGCCCATGAGCATTATGCCAGACACTTTGTCTTTGACAGCGCAAAGCATTGCCCAGCAGCAGCGTCCGTTCGCCCAGCTCCAGCTCCAGCTCCAGGTCCAGGTCCAGTCCAGTCCGGGGTCCAGTGCGACGTTTATCCAGAGCGAAGATGCTCTTATCAGCAGCGAACACAGCACGTTCCATTGTCGCTTCGCGTCGATCTAATCTGAGCATTGCCGATGCTCCGATGCTCAGATCCTTTCTCTCAGCTGCTTTGCGTTGCCTTGGGTTGCGTATTGTTGTTGTTCCGGTGGCCTCGGCCAGTCCCAAGTGTCATACAAGCTGCAACTTCACTCAGCTTAATGGCAATACGCATTTGAAATATCTAAACAATTGGCTAAAAGGACAGCTGACATACTATTCGAATACCACTTAGTGCCAGCCGTGCGTTGGGTATGCCCATTTGATGGGTCTGTTCGGACTAAGGGACATTACAGTGAGGTCTAGAGGAGCTAGGATATCTAAGATCATATATGTTGGTAATCGATTCTGAATATTCCCAAGTCTCAAGTCCCTAAAGATATTGATCATTCAGCTTGAATGCACAATTTTAAAAAATTTCCCGCTCTGCTCTTATTCTCAGGGAGTTTGCTTCTGTACAGGGTATCTTCGGGTAAAGTCTACTCCTCAAGTTGAGCCCTCACTTACCTTTGGCTTCTTTGGACATATGGAGCCTGCATATTTTGGACACTGGCCATGTGCTTTGAGTGTTGTCAAATATTGCCGTTTTATGCTAATGAACTGGTATGGGAAATCACGAAAGGGTTAATGTGACCGACTGATCAGGTGGTTAGAGCAAATGGCTGCAATGGGGTAGAGCTGGTAACTGTGCTGCTAATCGGTTAAAAGCCAATTGAAAGGCACTGAAATGAATCAATTGCTGGTTGGGGGAAACTGTTTAGGATGATTAAATTTGTTATAGAAATGATTTCGCATAGGCCGGCTTTGTCGTCTGCTCGCCCCACCGCCCCTTCCACACGACGAGCGGAATGAATCAAACGCAGCCGAGGCCGAGACCGAGTGCCCTCTGACTTTAATGTTGCCACATCCATACACCATAAAAAAAGACAAAACCGAGAGAGAAAAAAAACATGAAATGAAAAAAGAACAAGTAAGAAAGCTCTAGTCGAGACTGCTCGACTACGAGATACCCTGAACCCTCCGAGCAACAGCCATTTCAATAATTTTTAGTGTCATTCAGCTTAAACAAACACACACACACACGCAAACATATACATAGACACCCATAGGCACGCACGCATTAACAGGCATGGGCTGCAGTGTGGGCTTACTATGGGAACTTAATTGTTCAATAACTTTTTTTGTGGACGTACGTTCTTCATGAAACTTTCAGATTGTGGTTTTATCATTACTATGCGTATATTTGCCAAAGCTCAAGTCTCTAGTATTTGAAATAAGCCTTTTACAGAGATGAGGGTAAGGGGGTGGATATAGGGGTGGGGGGTTAATTATAACAAAAATCGAAATTCTATCACGTGCAGTCGAGTCTACATTTAAAATTTGGAGACTTTAGCTCTAAAGGTGTAGGAGATATAATTTTATAACTGGTTTTCGATAAGGTTTTTGATCGATAAAAAAATAACGGGATGAGTTATCGATTTTTAGTGATAAACTCGATATCCGCGTGCTATATACGAGCATTTTAAAAAAAGTTGAAGTCTCTAGCTTCTATATCTTCAGAAATCGACGCGTTCATACATACGGACAGACGGACAGACGGACAGACGGACGGACGGACAGACGGACAGACGGACAGACGGACATGGCTAAATCGATTCAGTTTGTCGCCCTGATCAAGAATATATATACTTTGTGGGGTCTGCCACGCCTCCTTCTCCCTGTTACATACTTTTAACAAAACCATTATACCCTGATTTCCCATTTTCAATGGGTTCAGGGTATAAAAAGCAAAGGAAAAACACTCGCACAAAAAGCAAATATTCAGATGGGGCAGACCGGAGCTGTCCGAGGCAGGGCTGAGCTGAGCTGGGCAGGGGTAAAGACACCAGTAATCAAGTGTATGCATACAAGGGATGCACGGGCCGGCTTTGGTCCTTGGGCTGGGTGGGCATGCTTGACGCCCCCCACACACACATACATATGCACACAAATGGGCATAGGACGCCCAACAGTTGGCCGTTGTACATTTGTTTCTTTTTTGTGGTCAAATACTTTTACATGTAAATGTTAATTCATTGATTTTTATAATGCGCGCACGTCAAAAGGGATAATGCCGCCTGCCAATCTGCCCCAGCCCCCAGCCCCCAGTCGCAGTCGCAGTCTCAGTCCCAGTCCCAGTCCTACTCCCCCAGGCCTCTCACTTGTCGCATTCGTCGCAGGACTTAGCAAGGGCTGATGCTGAAGCGAAACATCGGCCCGGGGTTGGGCTGCGTCAACATTGGAAACAACCAAAAACCAAACAACCGGCTGCTGAGCAGGAGTAGCGAAATGAATGCGCCAAGGCGAGTGAAAGGAGCGAGTATTTGGCTTTGATGTTGCTTACATTTCATCACTGAAAGTCGTCGTTGTCAATAAAAGCAAGTTAATGGGTAAACAGCCCCCGCTGCCGCTGCCGCTACCGCCACCGCCACCATGACCGGGGTCAGCTGCCCAAAGATCCACTCCCGAATGCCACAAAACTAAAAACATAACTTCTGGCTAGAAAAACATTGTTTGCGCGGTCGCCCATTCAAATATTTGTGGCCCGAGCATTTACTTTGCCCAGGCAGCAGCTGACTCGGAACAAACCGATTGCCACTAACCACCTCCAGACAGCTCCAGCCGCTGACACCGCCACCGCACGCACCACAGCGCGGCGCACAGAAGTCGCTGATTTGAGCCCCAGACAATTGCCATACTTAAGTGCATATAAATGGAAATCATTTACAAGTGTATACAAACATTTGTCGAGAGTCTTAAGAAGGTATAAATAGTACGATCTAGACAATTAAAATATATAGTCTTGTATCGCTTTTCAATCCGCCCCAGTAAGAGCAGGCGGTGCTGACTGAGAGACAGCGAGAGGCTAAAAATGTGGAAATATTAAACATTTTATTTTGCTTGAGCCGATAAGAAGAAACTTTAACTGTAGGAAACTTTAAAATTAAAATAAACTTTTAATAATTAATAGATATAGATTTGAAGGGCAAATCTGCATCGGCCCATAGATCTAAAGGATACAGCTATCGATCTAAGAATAAATCTGTAGATCTAAGGAATTGAACTGTAGATCTAAAGAGTAGATCCATAAATCTAAAAAATAGATCAATAGAGCTGCTCAGCATATACCTATAGATCTTAAGAATAGAGTTTAAGTTCAAAAGGGTAAACCTAATAGTTCGGTTTATAAGTAGTTCAAGGGACAGATCCATAGATCTGAAAGACGTGTCAATATATCAGATCGGCAAAAGCCTATAGAACTAAAAGATATTATATAAAGTTTTCAGAAATATACCTTCATATAAGCTAGAAAAAATCTATAGGTAGTTCTAATGATCGATCTGCAGTATGGATCTAAAGCATAGGATAGGAAAGTTCTCTATGTAAATCTAATGATAGGTCTGTAGTATAAATCCAAAACATAGATCGGTTTACAGATTTATGTTTTCGATCGATATTACAGTAAGATCTAAGTAGTATTCATATATTCATATATTCCCTGTAGACCTATAGGCCTTTCCTTTAAATCTATAGTTAATGGCAAATTAAGCTAATCGCCTATCAATGCTCACATTAATATATAGATATGTATATGTATATATAGTAATGAGCTACGTGTGATTTTAGCCCGTGAGACTATGCAGTAGGGCGCTGGCTGGCTTTCTCATTTGTCAGTGAGGTCCGCCTACAAGTGGGAGGGGAGTCTAAGGCTCGCTGATGCTTGGCCAATTAGGCTGCCAGTTGAAGTTTGTATTTATAATTTGCATGAATCTCTAAGGACTCCCGAGTACGTGTGTGTGTGTGGGTGTGTGTAGACATCAAACTTTGCAACTGGCATCAATCACTTAAGTTAAATTAAGACATCGCCGCGGGCTGTGGGCCAATGGCAACCGTTGGGGCGCAGTGGCCGTCGCAATTATTCAAGCGTAGCTTGGCGATGAGCCGTGCCGTTGACATATGCCCAGAGACCTCTGGGCGGCCCAATCAGTTGAGACAATATCAGAGTTCAGGTCAAAGTTGATGTCGAAGTCGCAGTCCAAGTCGAAGTTAAAGTTCAACTATGGACTGAAGTGTTTTCTTTTATTTCTCTTCTTTTTCTTTTTTTTTTTTTTTTGGCTTTGATGAGTACTCGCATTCGCTGCTGTATTTCACTGGTGTGCTTTGTGGTTGAGCCGCAAAAGCATCGAGCGGGACGAGACGTGCAGGAGCTGAAGGGGCAACGCAGAGAACGTATAGCCATGGGCCTTTTTCATCATACGCCGTTTACCGGTCGCATTTGCCATTCAGCTTGCGGGCGCTGCCCAAACAAACATACACGGGTGACCTTACCGACCTGACGACCACACAAACACAAACACACACACACACAGAGAGAGAGAGAGAGAGAGAGAGAGAGAGAGAGTCCACCCACACCCATACACCTTCACATGGAAGCTTAATGAAGCTTGTGTAATTGATTTTATGTTTGTTAAAAACGGCAGAAAAAGAAGCAACGTTCCAGGCACTCGACTGGCCATTCGCTGATGTCGATTTGCCTCGATATTCATGGCATTCAATTTCAATTGAATCGCAAAAAATAAAGCAGCCACAACAACAACAATAACTGCAGCAGTTGAATGGATAAAAAAAAAAAGAAAAAACTAATTTTGCTGGCCTGCAGCAACTAAAGTGCATAAAGTGGCCGCTAACAGGAAAAACACAACTTGAGCTTCAACCAGCAATCGGGCTACCCCCATGCCCCATACCGCATGCCCCATGCCCCATGCCCCATGCCGCATGCCACATCTCCGCCATTCTATACGCAGTGAGGCAGCAGTAGCACTGGCTGTGGCAGCTCTTGATGGGTTCATTTTGGCTGGGCTGTACAGTAGCCGTCAGGGTGCTGTAGGGTGTCCATTACAAGAGCCCAGCTGACTGCAGCCCTTTCGTTCTGGCAAACCCAATTAGCACTTATCTATGAGTTTGTTAGACACGAATTTGTAGTTGTCTTTGCGTGCTGTTTATGTTGATACAACACACAACAATAGAACGAAGACATAGAGAGGGGGAGCGAGAGAGAGAGAGAGAGAGAGGGAGAGTGAGTGAGCTAAACGACAAACGAAATAAAAATCCTTAAAGTGCCGCGCCGCTTGTCAATTTGGGAAAATCCGAAACGAGGAACGACATCTAGAAACGACACCGCCAGCAGTCACAGATCACAGTTCACAGTTCACAGTTCACAATTCACATTATCATTATCAATATGTTTACTTTGGTCGATGGCTGGCCGTACCCGGCTATGGCCCCGGATCTCGCAACACATTTGTGCCGCGATGTGTTAATTGCACTTGGCGATGTTTTCCTTGAAAAGTGATCCTTTTGCCCGTACCGTACCGTACCGTGCCGCACCGTACCATACCGTACCGTGCCGACTACTGCACCGCGCACTCGGCCACTGCGATAACGATATGGTCTATGGGATATCAGATTAAACAACATTGCCGACACGCACGACCTTGGCCAGATCCCAAAATGTAGAGTCTACTGCAAACAAAAACAGTAAGCGCTCAACTCTGAACAGAGAACATTTCGAATATGTTGTTGTTGTTGTTGTTGTTGTCGCATGTTTGTTAACGGCAATTCGGTAGCATGTTTTCACAACATGTCGCCCAATTTACCCTTTCACGGTTATCCTTCTGCTGCTTCTTCACTTCTATTTATCTATATCCCTATTTACTCTAACCCAACATCGCCTCGGCTCCCTCTCAGTCGCAGTCGCAGCCGCAGTCGCTGTCGCTCTGTGTGCGTGCCATATGAGAACTTCAGTTCTGTATCCAATTAGCATCGTTTGATGTCGTTTAACTTGAAATAATAGAACGAGATGGCATCTTAGAACAATCCCTGCATACGATATCTACGTATATGCATGCATGTACTACCTGTATCTTATATCATACCGGGCTGGCTGTCTACATTTTGTCACACTTCAATCCTCGCATATGATTGTTTGCTTTGAGCTGCGTATGTTTTTTTTTCTCCCTCTTCTTCTTCTTCTTATGCTAGCCACTTATCTCCGGTAGCTACAATCGGGTCGGTCGAGATCAGAGCGCTACAGCTATATATATTTGGGCATTGTGTTTTTATGGAACTGCTAATTACGTAGGAGAGAAATAAGATTGAGCAACTGGTCGCCGTTCCTTGAACTGTTTCCGAGGAATAATCATGGGCATACAAAAAAGAGGCAGCATCTACACTGCTTACAAGCCATACAAATCACTTTGAACTTGGCCTGATATCGAGTGGCCAGAATCGATGGCTCAATCTTAACCTAAGAAGTATTTAGATATGAAAATTCAAGTCTGCTCCTAGCCATAGTCTATCATTATTAGTTAGCTGCGAAAGTTTCGTATTGCTAAGCGACAAATTCCTGGATCTCTTTGAAATAAAAACGATTCTGTTAATTTATATTTCAAATGAAATCTTGTTGCATTATGGCATCTTGGCTTGATATCGAGGGTCACGATGGCTTCTTATGTGACTAGCATGTAAACTGTTATCTAAAGACCTCTTCTACTCTTACGGGCATTAGACCTGGAGGCAGCTCTCTCGCCCTTAAAGCAGCTTTAATTGGAGAGTACATTTATGATTAAAATGCGTACGATAAAGTTATTATATTATGCAGCTCCACAAGCCAAATTGAATGCGGGGGCCGCATTTCCACCCTTTACCCCTTTGATATGGCTTGGCACACGAGTCAGCAGCAGGCGGCAGGCAGGAGGCGCTATCAAAAGGCATTTTGAGTGATGCTACTGTAACAGATCCAACAATAAGTAAGCCATGCGTGCGATTGCTGCTGCTGTGCAGGCGAATGGAAATGGAGTATTGGAGTATCGGGGTATTGGGGTATCGGAATATCGTAGTATGGGGGATCGTGTATGGGTTTCGGTATTGGTTTGGTTTTGCTTTTCGTTTCGCTGCGAAGCAATCAGACAGTAACATTCTACCGTTATTGTTACCAAGTGCCCAACTGGAATGAGACTGGGACTGTGGTGGAAAAGGTGGCGTGGGGCAGCGAGAGGGGAGACTGGAGAGGGGAGCCTGCGGTATGCCGACCTCACTGCAATTTGCGCAATGTAATTTAATTAATGACAAAGAAAAAACAACATATGTATGCGCATGTGTGCGTGTGTGTGTGCGTATGCAAATCGTATGTCGAACGGGATGATAGCTCCGGCTGCTGGCCATGTCCAAGTGCCCAGTCCCGATTGGACACTGGTGGGGCGCCATTGGCTGCTGCCCAAGCTGACTCTGTGTGTGTGCGTGTGTGTGTGTGTGTGTGTGTGGCACAGTTGTTGTTGATTATGTTGTTGACAACAGGCGTTACGCATTTTACGTATATTACGTAAATATTTATATAATGCAGCAGGTAAATTTATGCTGCCCGCTTGCAGGTGTGCGTGTGCGTGTGTGTGTGTGTGTGTGCGATTACATATACACATTTATGCATATGCACACACGCCCACGGCCATTCGCAGCCACAGAGGCCGCTGCCGTGCTGCCGCATGGAAGAACAACAACAGCAACAGGAGTAGGATCTGAGAGAACGGGCGACGGCGTTGTTTAAATGGTTGTTCGCAAAATATTTATTTTGGCTGGCAAGCAAATAGCCATTTAAGTAATTACTGCACTTAATTTTTAATATTGATTTTGCAAATTTATTAAAACTTAATCAATTGTTTAATCACATAATGATTAAGCCTCACCTGCCAGCCGGACAACAGGTGTTAAAGGCAGGAGGCTACGTCAGGAGGCCCACGCCACCTGCAGCTAAATGCTTTATTAATCAATCCAACTTCAAGCCGAGTACAACAAAAATATTCTAGTTGAGCTGAGGCTTTCATTTAAAGTAAAGGCATTGAGTAAACCCAGATTTCAGCCTTCATTCAGAGGTAAATAAGTTTTCGTGAATTACATAAATTGAAAATACGGTGACCATTTGGACAGCTACAGCTGAACAAATTGCTTTAAATAGATACGGTGTGAGCTACTGCATTGTTCATTCATGATTTCACCTTGAAGCGAGAATCATGCTATTACTTATACAGATAAAGGGCGGCCTGGGGCACGGCTGCTTAGCTTAAGCTCGCATGTTAACCTCGAGCTCGGCCAGAATGTTGGGCCCTAGAGCTAATGAATATTTGAGCAGCATTATGTTATAGATATGTAGCTCTAACAGCTACTGCTAAATATCTAGCGGAATTAGTATCACTCTCTCTTGGTGACTCTATACAATACATGCTGAAAAACTTAATTTAATGTTAGCTTTGCTTTTAGCAGTCTAGTTCTTGATGTGATAAGTCCAATAGAATACTATTTTAACCTCATTATATCATCGATATTGTGCATATTATAGGAATGAATATCACACTTGTTTGGATATCTTTTAGAGTTTGTAAGCCAAAATGCACCATTCAATGTTAATGCTAATGTTAAAGTTAATTTTAGTGCTAATGTTTACATTTATGTTTATGTTCATGCTAATGTTGACTCTACTGCTTATAAAATAGTATGGCTGTAAAAAATCCTAATGAGTCCTATAGAATAATTCAATAGAAATAGTAAAAAACAAAAAATAAAATAAATAATAACAATTAAATATTTCAATATTATCGATAGCTTCGATAGCTGAAAAAGTTATTCAAATTATTATTATGATAAAATGTTAAATCTATGCCGTTCAAATCACTACTGAATAGTCATTCTATATATCATATACAGTTGCTATGCTTTATAAGCCTAATACCCATTTAAAAGCTTTCTTCAAAACCATTCTTGGTGCGACTCTCTCAGCTAGTTTCACTTTTAGTTGCTCAGATCAATCAAGCTCTGAATAAGAATGTAATAAAAAGTACCGCCACTGGGAGATACTGAATACAACTCATGTGAAATCTATGTAATTTAAGAGACCATCAAAGAACAAAGTCTTTTATATATAAATTTATATAGAGTAAACTAAATGGAACAAAAAAAGAAACCAACACGAATACAATTCCGTCCGGATAATATTTTATGCGTCATATTTAACCTTGATATTGACAGAAAGAGACAGCGAGAGGGGGGTAGGGTGAGATGGTTGCAGAGAGTGGTGTGGTGGGGGGAGAGAAGACAAAGAGATAGATCTTTGATTCGACTTTCGTAAACTTCAACAGAATTCCGAGTTCGCCTATTGCCCATGCAGATTGTGTCTGGCAGCTGGTAAATGAGCAACTGTCGATGTCTTTTTGCTGCTGCCACTTCTCCAAAAGTTGTTCGTTTACTTCAGGCTGCACACACACACACACCAACACACACACGGGCACACGCACGCACACAGAGAGTATTAGATACAGTCACCTGTGTCTGCTTCATGTTCCCATGAAATGTAAATTAAAATGTCGAATTAATTGCCCAAGTACTGAGAGCGAGCCGAGGCCGCTTCTTGGTATTCTCCCAGCCTCCGACACGAGCAACTAACGAGATTCAATCAGCGAGCACTTTACCAGCAATTTCTATGTCATTAAAATTAAGTATATTTATTTACTTGGAATCGAAGTTGTCTCTTCGTCTGCTAACCCGTCTGCTCTGGCCTGTTGTTGTTGTGGTTGTCTGTTGTCTGTTGTCTGTTGTTGTTGCTGTTGCTGCTGCTCCTCTTGACTGCCTCTTGGCAACGACAATTACCCAAATTTGAATGCATTTTACGATGATTACATCTGCATCTCCACTAAACAGAAGCTTATCAGCCGCGTCGGCCAACCGGTTGATCGAGTGACCCCAAAGCCAGGCATATGACAAACTAGATATCTATAGATACAGAGAGAATTATATATACATATATAGAGGCAACGAACAAGTCTCAACTTGATTCAATTAGGCTAATCGCAGTGAACTATCTGAGACGTTTACAGTTGATGGTGAAGGATTTGTGGCAAGATATCGATGTCCTTCAGCTCATGAATCGCATCGCGTCATGAGCATCTATTGAACCATCTGGATAGTGGGAAAAGTTCTATCTCTTAACTGAAATTCACATCGAATTATGCAAAATGATTGTCTGGGAAATGACAAGCGTTGCGCTGGCCATTTGACAATGGTTTTCAAATTATCAATAGCCGCTTTGATCCTGTCAAAAATTTCCAACGTTTTTCTTTACTTTTTTTGGCAGTGTCATTCGCCTGTCAAGTGCCGCACTTGATGTGGCATTGGACAGTGTTGCGATGTATCTGCAAGCAGCATGCAAATGTATCTGCAGCTAACTGAGTCGCACACACACGCAGACGCACATGTGTGCGTGTATTTATATCTATGTTTTTTAGCTGTTTCCAAATGAATTCGCGCTGGCCAAAAATTTGTAAGCAGTTGATCCTATTTCAAACGTCAAGTTAACTCGACATTGCGAATCAGCTTTATCTCTCTCGCTCTCTCTCTCCCAGTCTCTCCCTCTCTCGGTCTCGCTTTAGCTGCTCCATCTTCGTCTATGTCTGTGTGCCTGCGTCTCCGACTACTTGACTGTCACATCTCAATAACCCTCGAGTGGTTTTCAATTGTCTCCAAAAATAAACGCATTTGCATCCCCCCAGCGACGAGAGGCAGACACGCACACACCAACACACAGCAGCACACACACACGCACATCCCAATCCCAATCGCAATCCCATTTGAAATGTTAATTTTTAACGCTTTGTAAATTTTTCTAATATTTCATAAAGGCCAAAAGAAAAGAGAGAAATAAAAAATAAAAAAAAAAAAAATATATATATATATATATATATGTATGTATAAAAAAATGCGCCGCACGAAGCGAAACCTTTTCCTTTGCTTCCGTCGCATTGCCAAACCACTTGAATACAAAAGTCACCCACTCGCACCACACCGCACCAACGCCCCCCTCCCCCCGTTGATGGCTCCCGCCTCGTGACATCATCCAATTCAGAAAAACTTAAAAGTAAATAGATCCCCAGAGATGAGAGCAGCCATTTCACAGAGCCACGTTGTCGTTGTCGTTGTCATTGTGGTTGCCATATGCATGTGTGTGTGCTGGTGTGTGTGTGTGTGTGTGCGTGTGTATTGGTGTCTCAAGTGACAACGCTGCCAAGGATCATCTCATAATGTGGCAAGCATTTAGCTGTCTGACTGACGCACATACACACTGACGGATTGCCCGACTCGCTGTGCCCCCTCCATCTCTCTCTCTCTCACTCTCTCTCTTAGTCAGTCATATATCCTTTTTTTGTCTTGCTTCCCCTCGCGCGACGGCACTTGACATTTTCTTCACAGTCTACACGCATTCATGTCAATTTTGCGGTTTCGGTTTCGGTTTCACGCAACTATGCTCCAGCTACAGCTACAGCTCCAGCTACAGCTACAGCTTCAGCTTCAGCTTCTGTTAGGAATCTCAATCTGAAACTCCATTGAATTGTTTTTTATGTGCCGAATTTAGAATTCGGCATTTGGAGCCACGCAATGTTCTATTCATATGGCATTCGAGTGCCTGCCTGCCTGCCTGCCGGCGTGTAATCTGTTCATAAGTGGCCTCTGCCTAGCATATACAATAATGATTATGATTATGATAATGATGATGATGATGATGATGCGGTTGATAATGCGGTTGCCATCCGACCAGTCAGACAGACCCAAAAGTAGCCTGGATATGAATGTCACGCCTCCTCAAGAAATGCCACAAATCTGAATATGAGTACGCTCAGATGAGATAGATATATAATTGTATTATATACACATATGTAGATAGATGGAGAGAGCGGGCGAGGGAGAGTGCTTGGTTTAGTTAGTTATCAAAATTAGTTGCATTCTCTCTCTCTCTCTCTCTTCCTCTTTCTCTTTCTCTTTCTAGCTATCTCTCTCTCTCTATCCATCACTCAGACTATATGCATATCTATATACCTAGCTCTAAAACATAATTTTCACACATAATTTTCTCATATCTCTCCTTGTCTCTCCCACAATCTCGCAAGCATAGTTCTCATATAGCTCCAATACGATTCCAATATAGTTCCCAAATATTTCCAATATATGTATTCCCTATATGTACAAGAATTAGATTTAAGAACTCTAGATCAAACGTTTCATCAAACACTTTTGAGAAATATTCTTCCATACTATGCATTTCTATACTTGTATAATTTATGTTTATACATCCATCTGCACACCATCTATATGAATTTCAGAGTTACTAAAACCTCTTCAACAAATATCGAATATAAGCAATTTTAGTTTACTCTTAATTTCGTTCAATCCCGCCCAAGTCGAAAGATATTTGTTTTTCTTTTTTTTCAATTTTTGTTTAATTTTTCTTGGTTTTTATTGTTCAAATGAAATATCATTATTAAATACACAATAAAACTCTTAGGGAGCAAATTTTCAATTTTTCAATATTTCAATATTTCGATTTTCGATAGAGCAATAACATTTCTACTAAACAGTCATGGATCTGATCTATTATTCGAGTAGATGCAAAGAGCAAATATCTTAGATTTAGCCATGTTCGTTGCGGGACTTTGTAGAATTCGTTTAGTAATCTATTAACTAAAACGGGGAGCATAAACACACGAGATATGTTGTTTTTTTTTTTTTTTTAATTTTCTTTCTTTTTTTTTAATAATAATATTTATGTATAGCGGTATATGCCTATATAAAGTTAGTTACAAATACAAATAGTTATTGGCTATGAAAAAAAAATTGTTGCACTTAAAATTACATAATATATTATTTGCTTTTTAGTTAATATATATATATATATATGTATATGTATATGTGTGGATACACATAAATATGAATACTTCGTTGTACGCCGTACAGTGGATCAAAAGAGTTGCACACACACACACACACACACACACGCAAACACATACAATCACACACACATACACACACACAGGCAAACTCTTTGGACCACACTGGGTGCACTTGCACTGAGGAACGGATTGAATACTATACACTTAGATGTCGCATTATCTTAGAATATCAAAAAAAAAATGTATATATATTTAGAGATAGCAATAGATTTGTCAAAAAAAAAGTAATATTAATAATAAACTTTTCTTTATATATAACACAAGTACGAGTAGAAAAGCTAAGTGCGGCACGGCACCAATATAATCATTTAATCAAGATCAAGATTCAGTTTCAATCAACTTCAATTTCATTTTCAATTTCAATTTTTGGGATACACTAAAAACCATTTCATGGCTACACACAAAAAAAACGGGGGATTGATGGGGGAGCGAGCATTGGGCTTGGGGATTGCTGCTTTTCAATTGAGAACTGTTTCCATGTTTGGCTCTCCTCTAATTACTTTATCTCTCTCCGCGTCTCCGTCCATCCTCCGCCGTACTCGCTTACACGGAAATAGCGGCATTGGTGGGCGGCATGTCGCTGTATTGCGCCGACTGCGGCGTCGTTGGCGCCGCTTGGGGCGCCTTCAGGTTGCTGCCGGCGATGCCAGCAATGCCGGCGATGCCAGCGATGCCGGCGATGCTGCCGCTGCCGCCGCTGCTGCTGAGCAGCATCGAGCGATAAACCTCGGAGAGCAGGTTCCAGGGCGCAGCGGCGGCGGCGCCGGGCGAATGGGCGACACTGTTGCTGGCGGCGGCTGCTGCGGCGGCCGCAAACATCTGCGTCTGCAGCAGCCGCAGATGATTCTGCTCCTCCAGGTCCATGCCGAAGAGCAGCGAGGGCGGCGACGGCGCCAGCGCATGACCCGAAACGGCGAGCGCATTGCCGCTACCCGTCAACGGCAGCGGCTGGGGGCTTTGCGCTGTGGCTGTGGGCGCGTGGGCGGCATGGGCGGGATGGGGAGAGCCGCTGCCGCTGCCACTGCCGCTTCCACTGGCGCTGCCATTGGGCAGGTGTTTGCGTGCCAGAGGCGTGGACAGATCGTGGGCATGGTCGGTGGGTAGATGCACTGCATCGGCACTGTCGCTCTCCAGCTCCAGTTCCATCTTGATGGCCGTCGTCGTTGACTCCTGGGAGCTGGAGGCGCTGCTGTCGTGCCGGCGACGCTTGCCCAGCAGACGCTCCATGGAGAAGCCGCTGCCGCCGCAGGGGCTGGGCGAGCGTTTGATGCGACGCACATCGCACAGCTCCTGCTCTGGCTCGACAGCAGCTGGGCGTGGCTGTTCTCGTTCCCTCTCCCTCTGCTTCTCCCGTTCTCCCGCTTCGGGCTCGCGTCGCTTGTGCAGACTGAAGTCGAGCGGCTGCTCCGTGCGATCCTCCTCATCGAAGCTGGTGTGACTGTTGGTATTGCTGGCCAGGCTCAGGCTGCAGTGCAGCTCTGTTTCGGTATCCGCATCCGCATCCGCATCAGCATCCGCATCTGCATCGCTGTGACAATCCTGACTAGCTGGACTGGAGCTGTTGGCATGCATGTCCACATACACATAGACGCCCTCATCTTCGGCATCCGCATCCGCATCCGCATCTGCATCGCCATCCACATCCGCGTCCGCGTCCGCGTCCGCATCGATGTCCGCCTCTGCAAAGAGCCGTTCGTGGTGCGTGCGGCCAGCGAGCAGGCCGAGACTATGCAGACCCGGCTGTCCGCCGAACATGACGTGAGCCGCTGCAGCCGCCGGGCCGTAGCCCACGGCCGGATGGTGTGGGTGGTGCGAGTGGTGCGGATGGTGCGGATGATGTGGCGGCGGCGGCAGGAGCCCCGGAAATGCAGCAGCCGCGGCCGCAGCCGCCGGAAACACGGGAAACTGCTGAGCGGTGCGTCCATCGTGCGGCGAAATCTTGCGGCGAATGTGCGGCGAATGCAGCTTCGGATTCGGATTGGCGCTGTGACGATTGCGCGAGCGCCGCGAGCTGAACACCATGTTGCAGCCGTCCACCGTGCACTTGTGCATCTCGCGCAGATGCACCGCCGAAAAGTGGATCTTGAGGGCGCCCTTGTCGCAGAAGGTCTTGTAGCAGATGGAGCACTGGACGCGCTTCTTGCCCGTCGCCGGATTGATGAACTGCCCGGCCAGGTTGATTGGCGGCGAGCCCCAGCGCTTCGGCTTTGAGCTGGCGTGTGAGCTGGATTTGCTGTTATGGTGGCTGCTGTTGTGGTTGCTGCCGCTGCTGTTGCAGCCGGCGCTGCGGTCCGTGGCGCCCGCTGTGCCCGGCGAGCTGGCTGGCGATTTGGCACCAATGTGCGAGTGCGCATGGGGATGTGCGTGCGAGTGCGGATGGGCATGCGGGTGTCCCAGCAGATAAGCGGACGACATGAATGGATTCATAATGTGCTCCATTGTTCCTGTTTATTTTGTTTTCGGCTTGGTTTTCGCTGCAAGCAGAAGAAGTTGAAGAGAAAAGTCGCGGATTAGATTGGATTGACATTTGAGTGTGTGTGTGTGTGACAAAGATATAAGTGTAGCTAAAAGTCATTTAAAGATAGATGGGAAACAGCTTACTGCAAGATTAAATGCAGATAACGAGGCCAAAAGTCTTTAAATCCATCTAAATATCGAAAAGCAAACGAGTGTATCTCTCAGATACAAGTGCAGTTGGCATATACAAATATCTAAAGGATACTCAAGTATCAAGATACGAAAGTATCTTTGTTTAGGGAAAGACGATTCGAGATACAAAAGTATCTTTGACTAAGGTAAGTCCAAGAAATATCTTCAATATACAAAGAATCCCCAAGGCATATCTAAGTCATTGAGATGCAAAAGAATCTTTCGCTAAAGAATCTCAAGCAATTCAACTCAAGATAAAAATTAACTTTCGTTAAAGAATCTAAAGAAAATTAGTTAAGAATGCAAAAGTATCTTTTAAGTACACAAAATAGCAAGCTTGAGTTGAAAGTATCTAAGCAAATCACTGCAAGATACAAAAGAATCCTCAAGGCATATCATAGTAGTTGAGATCCAAAAGTATCTATAAGTCATATCATAGTAGTTGAGATACAAAAGCATCTTCAATGCATATCGTAGATGCTGAGACACAAAAGCATCTTCAATGCATATCTTAGTAGTTGAGATACAAAACTATCTATAAGTCATAGTTTAGTGGCTTAGATACAAATGTATCTTGGAGGCATAACTTAGCAGCTGACATACAAAAGTATCTTTAATGCATATCTTAGTAGCTAATATACAAAAGTATCTTTAAGTCATATCTTAGTATTTCATTCGACATACTAAAATATCTTTTACAGTTACATAAGTATATTTTACTAAGCAAATCAGTGCAAGATAAAATATCATATCTCCATACTGAAAGTATCTTTAACTAAGCAAATCACTGCAAGATGTATATAAGTATCTGATACCAAACAAAAACCAACAAAAAAACGCATTTTTGCCGTCGGATCTTGAGCTGATTTTGTCGTCAATAAAGGCAGAGAGAGGCTCCCGAGTCGACTCGACTCGGCTCGACTCGCCACAGCTCAGTTGTCAACGGGCAACGGGCGAGTCCAAAGTGTCGCGGATGTCAATCAAATGTGGCTGAAAGTCACTCGGTCAGCGCAGCAGGGGCAGCCCGAAGGGACGTGGACTGCAGGCGGTTGGTGCTGGTGGGGAGGGGAGGCTATTGGCGGGGGCAATTCAAGGCGATGGCAAAAACCTAATCAGAGACTAATGAGAGAAATGGGCGTCGGTTGAGTGGGCAGCGCAGGGTGTCGCTGTTACAGCTGCAAAAATTACGCAACTTTTTGCGACTTTTTGTGTTATCATCGTTGCACGTTTACTGCGCTGCCTTCCCCTCCCCCCTGCCCCTGCCCGTGCCCGTGTCCCTGCCCCTGCCCCACGAGATGACAGCAGCAGCAAGCCATGCCAATTACAGATTTGAGATTTGCTGCGCAATTAAATCGTGGAGACACTGCGACACACGCACAGTGGAGCCAATGAAGGCAAATCTGGGCAAATATATTGCACATCGAATCTGCATAAATATATATACCCATATATATCTAACATATATCGAATTGTTATTTGTATGATAGCTGTAAATCAGATGGGGACTGGCGAACACTGTTGGCTTCTCGTCTTGCTGGCCGTGAATCACTGTGCTGGCCAGTCGCCGGAGATCTGTATTAAACGTCAGCGGGCGCTGGTCAGCGGCATTTGCTCATTTGCTTGGCCAAAATCTTTTACGGCCTTTTCGGCCGCTCGTCTGTTCGGGGGCCCCCATTAAAGCCGCAAAGACGACGACAACACGCGGCGATCGGCAGCTAGTCCAAGTGGCTTTTTTTTTCTCAGTTTTCTGTTTTTTTTTTTTTTTTGGTTTTTATTGTTGCCGTGTTTCGCTGTAATTGTGACTGACGAGCGGCGCAGAATTGATGGCCAAAGTGTAGCGTGAGGGGCGGGGCGGGCTAGGCAGGCAGGCAGCGGACAACGATGGGGACAATTGTTAAAGCGACGATGGGGATCGCGGCCACATCGCAGCCGCATGTCGAGCGATCAGCGCTGCTGTTAGCCGCCTTTGGGTGCCCCTCTATTGCGCTATCACTCGGAATCAATCTCAAATGTTCAACAAACACATGCGCCAATGTCAGCCATATAAACATACATAAATGAATACACATCTCTGTCTCTCTCTGTGTATGTGTCTGTGTGTGTGTGTGTGTGTGTGTGTCCAACATAGCCAACAGCCCAGTTGAGCGGCGATGTACTTGATGTGGCAATACTCTAATCCGGCCAACTTGGCAGGTGAACGGGCCTCGGCATGAACGACTGCATGAGATCTGTATGAAAATGCAGTTGCTTGTGGCGTCTGATATGGTTTAAGGACTTTTACGATATGATACCACAAATACAAAAGTATCTGCGAGATACTAATCTGTGAGATTAGAATATATGTACTAAAGCAGCTGTGAGACATTTTTCTGCAATAAAAATGGCACATTTTCAGCAAAAGATACAAAAGTATCTGGCAGATACAACATGAGCTGTCACTCTGCATCTCTTGTGAAACATTTTCCCACCATCAAATTCAATATTACTGATAAAAGATGCAAAAGCTATCTAGTAAACACCAAAGTATCTATGATTTTCGGAAATTTCAACGAGATACAAAAGTATCTCAATGTCACTAAACACTTTACTGTTAAATAACAGATTATTAACTAAAGATACAAAAGTATCTATCAGATAAAGAACAACACAAAATTATTAGAAATAGACAAAAGTATCTATCAATTAGAAAAACTAACAAATTTGAGAATAATAATGAATAAGATACTTTTGTATCTTTTGATAGAGAAGAGCATATTTTAAGATAGAAATGTATCTTTTGAGAGACATAAATACATTTGCTATGCTTACAGTAGACTTCTTCTAGATACAAGAGCAAGGATCAATTGCATCCACAGCCAGCTGCACAGTGGGGCAAGGCACTCGAGCAGCCAATTTTTCCAATAATCTATCGAAACTTCGGTTGGGTGCTTGAAATTGGTTCAAAGCTTCTTCTCTCTTGTTTTTCACGATTTTATGGCTTCGAGTCATTAGAAACGTTGGTAACAAAACGAAATGTGTAATGGCAGTGACCAGTGTCAATGTGTGTGTGTGTGTGTGTGTGTGTGTGTATGTGTGTGTGTGGCTGTTCGTGTGGTAATTATTTTTGTCAAACGCTTTAAATGTCTTAAGAGACGAAAGCAACAGCAGCACCAGCAACAACAACAACAACAACAAAACCAATCACAAGTTTTGATGGCCAGCGTCGAATGTGTTTGTTGTTAGTTGTTTACTGTTATTGTTGTTGTTGTATATTTTTTTATTATCGGCATGTTGAAAGTCACAAATTCCAAGAGCTGACGAGAGACGACAACAAACTCCTGTTTATCGTTGCTGCTGCTGCTGTTGTTGTTGTTGTTGTTTTTGCTTGTTGGTTGTTGCTGTTAGTACACATTATAATAACAACAACAGCAACAACAATAAATTGGAGGAGCAATGAACGGGCAAGAGAGCGATAGAGAGAGAGAGAGAGATGATAATGATGATGATGATGCCAAAGCCGAGGCTGAGGCTCAAACGGAGGCTGGAGACTTGGTCTAGTGCTCAGCTCTGGGCGCTCTGCGCATTTGTATCTCAATTTGTATCTCAAGCAACATTTAAAAAGACAAAAATCTTAATTACAATTTTTGTATCTTTTCCTTTTTGGAAATATTTTCGCCCGAAATTTGTTCAACACTTTTTAATTTTTGTTTTTGGCCGACGGCAAAACACATTAAAAAAAATTGTTCAACTAACCAAATAAATAATTTGTTCTTGTACTTACGATTTCGATTGTCCCTTAGAATTTTCACTAAATTTTTCGTTGTTTGTTTTATTTTATTTCAATTTGTTTTTGTCACCATAAAAAATTTCACATATTTTGCATATTTCATTTAGTTTTTGTTTGTTTGTTTTTTCTTTTTTTTTTAATTTGTATTGTTTTTAAATTTAAAATTTAATTTTTTTTTTTTTTAATTTGTATTATTTGTTGTCCGATCGCGACGGCGACGGCAACGGCGACGGTAGCTACTTGCAACGTTGTTGTCTCACGGGGCACACTAACAAAACACAGAGACGAAGAACGTAGTAGGCAAACGAAACAGTTATTATTGTGACTGTGGCTGTAACTGTGACTGTGACTGTGACGGTGACTGTGACTGCGACAGAAGCAGAAGCAGCGGCAGCAGAAGAGATCCACTCCTTCGAAAGTCGTGGGTGACACTGATTGTCGTGCCGCTGCGAGCAGAAAAAATGTAACGACGACGACGACGACGACAAATGCGACAGCGACAGCGACAACAGCAGAGACAGCGGCAGCACAGACACTCACACACACACGTACACACACAGAGGCGCACACACGAGCACGTACACAGAGAGACGAGACAAACGCACGCATACGCAGCGGCAGCGGGGTGGGTGACACTTTGCTCTCGCAGCGACGAGCGACGGCAAAGAGCACAGAACAGCAGAGACGACAGCAGCAGCAACAGACACGCAGCAGCGGACAAGTTCAACGTAACTGCCCCACAAATGTCTACCTGAAACGCAGCACAGGCCCAGCCAGCCAACGAGCGAGTGAGCACTGTCCATGCATGTGTGAGTGTGTGAGTGTGTGTGTGTGCGGCGAAGAGAGCGAGAGTATGAGAGCAGCGACGTCGCCTGCGCTATTGGAATTGGCCTGCAGTTGTAGTTGTTATTGTAGGTGTATACGTGCGGTCTTTGTGATGCCTTTTGCTGCCGCTGCTGTCGCTGCTGCTGCTGCTTCTGCTGCTCTTGCTGCTTGTTTAGGCTGTGTCACATTGTCGTCGTTGGGTCAGCACACACATACTCACTCACCGAAACACACAGCACACATTTATACATGCATGCACACACACACATAGACGAATGCGACAGCGCTATTGGCAGTTGGCTCTCTCTCGGTCGCACCACTGACACTGACGCGCAGCTGTCGGCTAAGCAGTGCAAACCGAAGAGAAAAACGGCTCTCTTTGGCTGGCTGTTTGATTGCATTTTCAATAAGCTTCAAATATTCACCGGTGGAAAACTTAAAGGCAGTTAATGATGGCATCAAATTTAAAGTAATCCAGAAGAACAGTTCAGCCGCCACTGGCAATGGCTTCTGCTGGGGGTGGCAAAAAGCCAAGCCAAAAGCGTAGGCGTAAGCGTAGGAGACTCTAATGTTCCACGCATACGCAACGCTGTGTGTGTATGTATGTGCGTGTGTGTATAGGGAAAAAATAATTCGTGGGACATTTGACCACGACCACATTCAAATGTGTGTGTGTATGGGTATTTGTGCGAGCAGGCCACGAAGTATTTTGGGTTATTGCTGTCTCGCTTTCACACTGTCGTCTGAGTGGACGAGTGGTTGACATGCGACGTATTTGTGTTTGCTGACCGAGCGAGTGAGCGGCAACAGCTATAGCAGCAGCATACAAACACACACACACCAGCACACCTGCCCGCTCACGCACCTTTGCTCACTCTCCCTCGCTCTGCTGCTCTCCCGTAGCCGGCCACAGCGTCACACAGTGTCATTTGCTCGCCAACCAAAGAGCGCCAGTGCGCTCTCTCATGGGGCTTGGTGTGTGCGCTTGTGTATATACCGATTTGTGAATGTGTGTGTGTGTCGTCCCATTAGCCAGCCCGCGTGTGACAGAGCTAAAACGAGTTGGCCCCTTCATTCGTTCGAATGAAATGGCAATGGCCAGCCAATTCGTCGTTGTCGCTGCTTATTGTCGCTGTTGCCGTTGCCGCCGGCAGCGACGTCGGCCGCAGCAGCGCTGCTCGGTGTGCATGTGCCGTAGCTTACTTGAAATTGCCGTCGTTTTGTCTTCGTCTCATTATGGGCTATGGCAGTGTTGTTGCTGCTGTCGTTGCTGTTGCTGTTGCTGCTGTTGTTGTTGTCGCCTTCGCCTGCTCTTCGTAGACGTCACACGCTGCCGTTTCGTTCGGTTATTTTTTTCGTTTTGCTTTTTCTCTTTTAGCTCGGATTTTTTTTTTTTAATTTTTGTCATTTGATTTCTTGTCCACTGCGCTCCGGCGACGGGGCGGCGGCAGCGACCGAGAGCTGAGAGTGTGTGTCCGTCTCTTTTTAGTAAACACCAATGAATGCCCGTGCCCGTGCGACTGTGTGCGTGAGTATACGTGTGTGTGTGAGTTGTCTATCCAAGTATTCGTGAGCACACCTCTCGCTTGCTGCAAACAGCGACGGCAGCGACGACTTTGCTTTACTGGCTATGCGATTGCGCCACAAATTTATATAGCTGTATGCATGTATGTGTGTGCTTGTGTGTGCGTGCTTGTATGTGTGCCATTGGTGTCACACGAAGCGACACTTTAGCATGGGGGCGATTTTTCCTGTCTCCTGCACCAATAGTAATCGAGCACCGCTCTGGTGACAACGGCACCCGACCCCGAACCCAGGCACGAACCGAGGCAGCTATTTCGCTGCTGCTGCTGCTGCTGCTTCTTCTTCTTTATCTTTTGATATGCTTTCATTTTGTCCATCGCATTTCTTTGCTGCCTATGTAAAGCGTAAACATAAGTACATGTGTATGTATGTATTTATATACGTAAATATGTATGCTTTTCTTGTTGTATTTATGTATCTACGCATCTTCAAGTGTTGAGATACTTTTTGCCAGAGATATATAAACATTATGTTCTCAACAACCATGCTTACATATAACTGTATATACACACATATATACATATATCGGTACGTATGTATAATATGCATAAATATGTATGTATAGCTATCTGCTCTTAATTTAGTCAGCTTTAGCTTTAGCCTTAACTCTTTAAACTCTTGAATTTGACTTAAAGACTTTAGATAGCCGAATTGTGAGACAGAAATAGAAATTTAACATGAATTAAAATCTCATACATATACACTAAAGCCGTATAAGCTGCTTAGTTTCAAAAACTTACCTTAGCTTAATTATCTGAAGCTTTTTAAAGTGCCTAACAAATGGAAAACATATGATATTTTCGTTCATAAATCTCAATATAAGTACAAGTAATGAAAATTAATCTCATTTACTTACATAATACTTAGTATTATAAATAAATTGTTCCTTGCTTTAAAAAAAATATGCACAGAAATTATTTGGCATCAAATTCCCACACAACAGATATTTTTCGACGCACAGCATTTATTTTAGCAATAATAATTATGAAATTAAATATGTCTCAAAAGGAAAATTAAAATCCTTTTTGTATAAAATCTTTTCTGCATTCTGCAGCTTTACTCTTTCAGTTGTGTGAACTCTATAAATTAAATTCGCGGAAAGGTTCATGAACGAGGCTTTCTGCATTAAAAGCAATTTGGGAGTGCATTTTATATAAATTATCAGAGTTGTTGCTGATAACGAATAGAAAAAATAAACCCTTTCAGCACTCAAAATGTATGTAGAAATCAGCGAATCAAGTCAATGATTAGAATATCTGTAAAATGTCTGCCTATTAATCGAAAACCTATAGATAATAATCGATATATTGACGACTTTCGATAAGTTCTTACTCCCAACAATGAACTAGAGCAGGAGAAACGTTTTCATGCATCGTTCAATATCGAATTTGGAATCTAGTTCAATCTGAAATCATTAAGGACAATCAGAGCTCTATAGCTTGAGATCCGATCACACTTGACTTTAATTATATTTCGATCAATTAACGCTCTTTCTATTAGAAATGCGCTTTGAACTCTGGGTGACCCAGGTGAAAATTCGTTTTGCTCTTAGCCGCTCAAGTGGAATCTGACTTTTTAGTGTGTTTGCACAATCAAAAGGTCGTCAGCGGCGGGTCCCAGAGGTGAGACGAATTGTGAAATGGAGTTGGCTATTAGGGGACAAATGGAAATATCTTCTATTGCCAGTCAACACTTTCGTTTCACTTCCTTTCACTTCATTTAGAAATACACGCGCTTGGATCTTTTATATTTTTGATTTTCTTGCTGCTTTCATTAATCAAAAATTGCCTTTATTCAGCTTGAGATAAATAATTGCTATCTTATTATGCCGATTGTCGTTGCTGTCGCCGCCATTGACCCTCGGCCCCCGCTCCCTCGCCTATAGCCGTACGTCTCTCGCCTTTGGCCGCTGTCGAAGTTCTTTATAAACAGCACGGCGCCCTTTGTGAGTGCTGCACGAATCGAAATCGAAATCGAAATCGATCAATCATTTTTCACACTTGGCCCAGCATTCAGCGTCAAGTGAGAGAGGCCGCCGAGCCCTGTGGAGTGCACAGATACCGCAACAAACATGTGTATGTATGTGTATACAGGTACATAGATACAATTACAGGTACAGATACAGATACAGATACAGATACAGATACAGATACAGATACAGATACAGATACAGATACAGATACAGATACAGATACAGATACAGATACAGATACAGATACAGATACAGATACAGATACAGATACAGATACAGATACAGATACAGATACAGATACAGATACAGATACAGATACAGATACAGATACAGATACAGATACAGATACAGATACAGATACAGATACAGATACAGATACAGATACAGATACAGATACAGATACAGATACAGATACAGATACAGATACAGATACAGATACAGATACAGATACAGATACAGATACAGATACAGATACAGATACAGATACAGATACAGATACAGATACAGATACAGATACAGATACAGATACAGATACAGATACAGATACAGATACAGATACAGATACAGATACAGATACAGATACAGATACAGATACAGATACAGATACAGATACAGATACAGATACAGATACAGATACAGATACAGATACAGATACAGATACAGATACAGATACAGATACAGATACAGATACAGATACAGATACAGATACAGATACAGATACAGATACAGATACAGATACAGATACAGATACAGATACAGATACAGATACAGATACAGATACAGATACAGATACAGATACAGATACAGATACAGATACAGATACAGATACAGATACAGATACAGATACAGATACAGATACAGATACAGATACAGATACAGATACAGATACAGATACAGATACAGATACAGATACAGATACAGATACAGATACAGATACAGATACAGATACAGATACAGATACAGATACAGATACAGATACAGATACAGATACAGATACAGATACAGATACAGATACAGATACAGATACAGATACAGATACAGATACAGATACAGATACAGATACAGATACAGATACAGATACAGATACAGATACAGATACAGATACAGATACAGATACAGATACAGATACAGATACAGATACAGATACAGATACAGATACAGATACAGATACAGATACAGATACAGATACAGATACAGATACAGATACAGATACAGATACAGATACAGATACAGATACAGATACAGATACAGATACAGATACAGATACAGATACAGATACAGATACAGATACAGATACAGATACAGATACAGATACAGATACAGATACAGATACAGATACAGATACAGATACAGATACAGATACAGATACAGATACAGATACAGATACAGATACAGATACAGATACAGATACAGATACAGATACAGATACAGATACAGATACAGATACAGATACAGATACAGATACAGATACAGATACAGATACAGATACAGATAGAATTCTGTCCGTCTTCGACTTCGATTTGGAAGCCGAATTCGAGTTCGCATTCTTGATTGTACTTGACTTCGTGTCAATAAATCGTTTCAGTTCTTTTTTTAAAATACAATTTACGCCGACACAAATGATATTAAAAATCCATTAATAATCCACAGCGACGCATCGATTGCGTCTGATTCTTTTTACCTATGTGTGTGTGTGTGTGCCCACTCGGCCTGGTACCCGCCCTCGCCCCGAGCTCTCGTCTAGCCGAAAGATACAGCGACAAAGGCCATGGGAAACCTCAGCCACAGCCGCTGCCTCGATCTCCGCTCCAGAAAGCCGCCCAGACAAAGGCGTCACAAACATCTCACATTTAATTACATTTTCCGTACAGTCGCTGGCCAGCACTGGCCACGCCCCCTTTTGTAGCAGCGAACGCCAAGGAGCTGATATTTGTTTACTTATCGAATTTAATTATATCATAAAAATATTAATTTGTATAGCAGTTAGCCCCAAGGCTAAACACACAAAACTTTTCCCTCAGCCCTAATCATGAGAAAATTCTTAAAGCTGCATGTTTTCTTCAAGTTTAATTGGCATTGAGTAATACAGTCTTAACTAAATTCGAGTTCGGATGAGTCCCGATTTGTGTGCTTGATGTCGAAGTTAAATAAAGAATCTTGCGATAAGACGATGTACTTGCCTGTGCTTAGCCAATGATATGCTGCGAATTCGATAGCTGAACTATAGCTTTTCTTTGTTCTTTGATTGATGGAAGTTATAAGTATATAATGCTTTATATACATTTTTGATATATGCCTATATATATAGAACCTACATTACATCTAATTAGTAGATGAAAAGTTATCTATATACATATCTATTAATCGATCCATCTGTTAATCGATCTATCTATCTAGCTATATATCGCTCTATCTATCTATATATAGCTATCTATCCTTCTATTTATCTATATATGTATCTAGCTATCTATCCTTCTATCTATCTATATATGTATCTGGCTATCTATCTATATGTCTATCTGTTAATCTATTCATCTATCTATCTATATATCTATTATATATATTATATATATATAGTTCACCACAATGGACCAGGTATCTTTTAGTCGAGCACTCTCAACTACATTTGTTTAATTTATTGTAAAAGTAGTTTCATTTGGCTAGTTCATCATTATTGCAACCATAAATAAATACTTACTTGGCTTTAACTTAAATTTAGGCTTTAGGCAAATGAAATCTTTTGAATGAATCAATTACAGATGATTATCAGATCTAAAGTATTGGCAGAATATAATCTAATCTATTATATACATATATAAACATATACTATTGTATATATATTTGCTTGGGCAATATTGTTAATCACTTAGGATTGCGCAGGCCGAGGCAAAATATTGATTTAGCAACTGGCTCTCGGACTCGTTGAGGTGCGTTTTGGAAATTCGAAATTCTTGTTAGTACCAAGAGGCTGTGCATCGTTGTCAATGAGGCCAGCCCGGTCTGCCCCAGCCTGGCCGTTGGCTCTGTCTCTGTCTCTATCTCTGGGAATCCAAAATGGAAGAGATTTGTTTACACTTCGCCGTCTGCGCTTGGGATCTTGGACGCCCGGGCTGCCAAATATGCGAAATAAGCAGGAGACGGGCGACTGAGTGACTGAGTGAGTGAGTGAGCCAGGCCCAGTTCAAAATGGAAACTCCGTCCTGCATTGGTCGCTGGGTCACGCACATGGCAATGAGCATTGGGTAATGGGTAATGGGTAGACACACACACATACATACACACATTGAACCGCTGCCTTTGGGTTTGGTGGTGCAATTATCGCTCAGCGCCCTTCAAATATTTTCTCAATGAATGCGTGAAATCTGCGCGAGTCTCTGCAACTGAATCTGAGGCTGAGGCTGATGCTGATGCTGATGCTGAGACGGGGCGGTTGGTTGGTAAGAGTTTTGTTGTTTTTTTTTTGGCTATTGCACAACATTCGCTCGCTGCCAGGTAGCTAGTTTCCATTGTTGCGTCGCGTTGCCATGAATATGTGGCACATAATGTGCCCAATAATTAAGTGAAAGGGTTACAATCGGGCTTCATGAGAACTTCGCCCGGCAACCGGGTGATAAAAATGTTGCTCGAGAAAAAGGGTTTACGAACAAACATGTCGTCGAAAATTTCATAATGGCCGCGACCCATAAAAATTGCCAGCATTGCGAGTGGATGGATGGCTAGCTATACAGCTGAGTAATCAGGTAAGGACCACAGAACGGATGCAGCATGCGATTGTCCGGGCTGGCTACACATACACACGTATATATGTATGTGCGTATATATGTAGGTAGTTCAATGACTATGCCGCGCGCACACGTCCATCAAGGAAGCTCAATAAAAGTAAGCACCCAGGGCAAACTAACTACGAAACGCGAGCACAATAAAAACTATGCTGCAGCGCACGCTTCATACAAAGTACAAACAGGATCTCGATAATGCGCTGCATTGTACAGGTACTTAACAACCTAGTCACACATGTGTGTGTGTGTGTGTATTTATTAATTTATGAGCCTATCATCAGCGGCATAAACTCAACAATGAACATTTGCGCTTTGCTCCTGCGCCTGCTTTGTTTGCCTTGGTTTTTTGCGGATATCTTCTTTAATTCACAAATCCAAGCTTGAACTCTATATTAAATATGAATACAGCATACAGCATACAGCATACAGCATACAGCATACAGCATACAGCATACAGCATACAGCATACAGCATACAGCATACAGCATACAGCATACAGCATACAGCATACAGCATACAGCATACAGCATACAGCATACAGCATACAGCATACAGCATACAGCATACAGCATACAGCATACAGCATACAGCATACAGCATACAGCATACAGCATACAGCATACAGCATACAGCATACAGCATACAGCATACAGCATACAGCATACAGCATACAGCATACAGCATACAGCATAGAGCATACAGCATACAGCATACAGCATACAGCATACAGCATACAGCATACAGCATACAGCATACAGCATACAGCATACAGCATACAGCATACAGCATACAGCATACAGCATACAGCATACAGCATACAGCATACAGCATACAGCATACAGCATACAGCATACAGCATACAGCATACAGCATACAGCATACAGCATAGAGCATACAGCATACAGCATACAGCATACAGCATACAGCATACAGCATACAGCATACAGCATACAGCATACAGCATACAGCATACAGCATACAGCATACAGCATACAGCATACAGCATACAGCATACAGCATACAGCATACAGCATACAGCATACAGCATACAGCATACAGCATACAGCATACAGCATACAGCATACAGCATACAGCATACAGCATACAGCATACAGCATACAGCATACAGCATACAGCATACAGCATACAGCATACAGCATACAGCATACAGCATACAGCATACAGCATACAGCATACAGCATACAGCATACAGCATACAGCATACAGCATACAGCATACAGCATACAGCATACAGCATACAGCATACAGCATACAGCATACAGCATACAGCATGCAGCATGCAGCATACAGCAAAGAAAGTGCATTTTATTTTCAAAATCATTTTAATTAATTTCCCATCAGATATCTCAACTCTCAATTGATTTTACAAAACCAAATCTAAGATATAATTTTCTATAATAAAATTAAGTTCAATTTGATATTCTTTTGTCATGTGGGTGGGCTAGATTTCCCAAAAAAATGAAGAAAAGAAAAGAAAATCTACTATCCATATCTTTTATCTAACTCTTGGTACACTATCTGCGGGCATCTATTGTTGCTGCTGCTGAGAGCGGAAATGCATCAAACATATTTTGCGCTCTTTCTCAATTTTAATCTCGATGAAAACATCTGCAGCAAATATGAAATCATATAATATTTGGCCAGATTGAACAACTGCAACAACAACTGAGAGATTTGATACCAATAGAGAGAGAGCGAGAGAGAGAAAGGCCCAGTTACAGATATTTAAACAAGCAGCAAACTGTTCCATTGTTGCTGTTGTTGTTGTTGTTGTTGTTATTATTACTGCTGTTGCTGGCATTGTCTGGCTGTCAGTTGTAATTATGGCGTAATTGCGCATTGTTAGCAATGGATAATCCTTGAACAATATCGACTTTCGATCTCCATCTTGGGTTTCGCACAGCCATTGCCGCTATCTAAGCTAAAGGCTGCCAGCGACCACGCCCATTTTGAAATCGTTTATAGTTTTTTTTTTTTTTTGCTTTTTGTTATTATTTTGTTATTCACAAATATATTCATCTAGCTCTGACTAGAACTCTTTATTTTATTCTATATGTATTTATTTTTTTCAGAATTTCTACTGATTTCTTGCAGTTTTTCAATGAAATTATAGATTGTTACTACAGCGTATTAAGAAATTATTATAAACAAAAAATCAATTTCCAATTTCGAATGCAGTCACGAGCTACAAATGAGTTCAGTCCAAATATCGCCATTGACTGCGGTCGGGCGTAACTGATTGCCTAAGGCTCGCTCATTTTACATAACATTTATGTTTATACCAACTAAAAAAGCGTAAAAACATACATATACATAATTTACTTAGTATGCCAACAGTTAGACATTAAAGCTCATAAACTCTCATTCATAGATTGAACGGGCAGAAAAATCGGAAAATATCGAATAGAATGGAATGGATTAAATAATAATATGAAATATGGCGAAAATATTTAATATATTGATGTCGTAGATGAAGCTGATCCAAATGCATTCTCTGTCGGTCTTTCATAGTCTATCTGACTTTCAATCGCAATCAAAAAGGATAAAGTTATTTCACTTTGCTGTGGACTCAAACCGGGCAATCTATAATCTATGATTACATAGCTGCAATATCGTAGCACTCTCTATCTATATACAGCTGCATCTGGCAACTAAATTACAAGCTCCTAGCGATCAGAATGGGTTGCAGCAGCTGCAAGTCGAGTTGAGTGAAAGGCTTGTCGCTTAGATTGATGGAGAGGTCCGACAGGCAGTGTACTTGAATCGGCTGAATAAGCTGCGATACGGATTAGGAATTACAAGCGTGTATATAAATATATTATATATGTATGTATATACATATATATATCCCACTATATATATGTAGATGTATTTATATGTGCTTTAAATATCACAGGCTGGCAGTCAAGAGCGAGCATAGAAATTTACAAAAATTTGTAGTTAGCAAAGCGTCCTTCATTTTGTAAGCATATAAATACATACATACATATATACATATAGCATATACATATGTACGAATGTGTGTGTGTGTGTACATTTACTGTACCATGTTGAATGATGAATGCATTGCATTCCATGCCGCAATTCGCCCCGTTTGCCAGTGTATGTGTGTGTGTGCGCCACCACTTGAGTTCACCCCTAAAAATGTTTTTCATCTTCTGTGGCACTCATCTCTGCTCTGCATCCATGTCGCGGTGCATAATTAAAAACTGTAAACCACACAAATAATCCCTTGATAGTAGCATAGACAACAACAACAACAACTACAGCAACACGTTGTCCGCGAACAATGGGCATGCATCTGGGGTTGTTCCATCATTATCAAATGTGAGCGTAGCTGAAAGCTGTGCGATCTGCCATTAGACGGTCTTGTGACTACATTTAATGTCAGCCTCACATCTATCAAGAAGACTCCACACACACACACACACACTAACACAGAGATATAAGAAGAGCTCGAATGTGAGAGGGTGCAGCCTTCTAATGTTTTTTGATAGTTGTGCCGACCTATGGGCAATTATATTACGCCCCTGTCGAAAAACCTACCCCAAAGAATTCATAATTATTACTTGATGTGTGGGTTGCTCCTCAACATTCAGCTTTGCATATGTGCGTGTGAGTGTGTGCGTGTGTCTGTGAGTGTGCACGAGTACTGAGTAAATAAAATCGAGTCCACTTTAAGGGATTAAAATCTGTTGTCATTAGCGTTGAAATTGAACATATAAAATGGAGTTTTCGATTTGATTATCCCACAGCCAACGTAAACTCCATGAGTTTGAGAGAGCGTACGTGTATTAGATACAGCATACAGCATACAGCATACAGCATACAGCATACAGCATACAGCATACAGCATACAGCATACAGCATACAGCATACAGCATACAGCATACAGCATACAGCATACAGCATACAGCATACAGCATACAGCATACAGCATACAGCATACAGCATACAGCATACAGCATACAGCATACAGCATACAGCATACAGCATACAGCATACAGCATACAGCATACAGCATACAGCATACAGCATACCCTGCTGAATCCTGCTGAATCTAAGCGAAGATGTACGATTGGACGCGGACGGAAAGATGAGTAGGCGAACGGACAACCTGACGAATGGGCAGCTAGACGGGCATTGGACAAAGCCAATATACAGCTTTCATTTCCTAATCTGTCTGAAAACTCTCACGAAAAACTATCCAAATATCGATAAAAATACTTTCAGACTAAAACTAAATGCTCCAATCTAATTATAAAGTCTTCGTGCTGAACTATGCAGAGCTGAATGAGGAAAAGCAGTGCTTGACCAACGGGGAAAACTTTTGCAAGTTTTCCAATGCTGTGGATTTTGCAGTAGCAAAATTTTCGCCGAGGATATGGCCCAAGCCTATTTTGTTGGCGCAGGAGACGCGGCTAAGTGTATGAGCAGAAAAAAAGTGGAGAGAGTGATAGAGAGAGAGAGAGCGAGGCATTGAGAGTGGGTGAGGGTGAACGGGTGGGAGGTGGGGCAGCGACAAGAAAAAGTATTAAAATTTGTAAGCGAATTCATGAAAATTTCCTTCTGGGAATTCATTAGTGAATGGAAGGAGGCAACCGACAGCAGCAAGGACGCAAGGACACAATGCTGGGCAGGAACGGGCCGGGGAGGGGGGCCGTGGAGTTGTCTTCTATTATGTTATTCTATGACCGTGCCGCCCGCTGTATCTAATTTGGCCATATTATGAATTTAACCCTTTCGTGTTTGCTGGATATTTAAACAACTGTTTGCACAAAAGTTTAGCCAGAAGGTCGGCCAAAATTGAAGCTGCTGCTGCTGCTGATGCTGCCACTGCTGCTCATAATTTCTCCACCTTCGAAATTGATTCCCCGTAATGCGTATACCCCGAAGCACTGCTTCTGCTGCCGCTCCTGCTCCTGCTCCTGCTCCAGCTGCTGCTGCCCCAAAACAGGCCGCCTTAGACGCCTTGTCTACGTTGTCTGGCATAGTCTGGCGTTGTGTTTGTCTGCCTGAAAGTGAACTTTGCTCTGGGTCTCTCTCTCTCTCTCTCTCTCTCTCTCTCTCTCTCTCTCTCTCTCTCTCTCGTGCAGTCGTGGACCATTCGGTTGGCCTAGCCTTGGCGCTTGTTCCGTTTCATTAATGGGCGACCCATTACCGTGGGGTATTCTAGCGATGTTTTTCATTTACTTTGCCCTCGTAGTTTTCTTTGTTCTCCGACTGCTGCGGCAGCCAGTTGCGAGGCTTTTGCCGATTCTTAAGGCTTTCAAGTGAACACTCCGCCAGGATTTGGCACTGCGACTTCTGCTTACGGCCTGCTAATGATGCCTTTTCCAGCAATTTAATTGTTAAACAATGAAAACGCTTTTGATTACAAGAAAAACAATCGTCGCACCGCAATTTTTGTTGTTGAAGGCGAACGAACTTCGTCTGCGACGCCAACTGAGCTTTGTTGGAGGAGAAGTTGCTTCTACTTCTACTTCATCTTCTTCTTCCGCGTCATGTTGTTGTTGTCGCTGTTGTTTCGGTTTGGCTCCCCTTGGCCGCAGGGAACGGCAGGATGTTTATTAATTTTTACCTGAGGTTATCTATTTGTCGCGCTATGTTTTTATTCAGCCCTTTTTCTGGATGTTTTTTTTGTCTTTCTCTTGTTTTGGGGTTGAACCTGGTTCAATTCTGCTTTTCCTCCTCATTCCCCTTCTTCCTCATCTGCATCTTGCTTGCGTCTCGGTGTTGTTTTTTTGGCTGCGCCGCAATTTTCATGCTCATTAAATAATTTCAGCGCATCAAAGTTTTTAGCTCCTTCCGCCGGAGCATCTGCCCGTAGCTGGAGCTGCGTCTTGGGCATAGGCTGGGACGTCGGAAAGGCGGGCGTTAAAAAGTTTTTATTGAAAGTTGTAATTTAAATTTATTAGGTTTCACATTTTAATTAATGCGCACTTCTTACTTGCTCTCTCATTCTCCATATCTCTCACTCTCTCTCTCTCTCTCTGTCTCTTCATTTAGCTACCTTCAATTTGCCAGTTCCTGTTCCTGTTCCTGCTCCTCTTCCTATTCCTGCTTCCATTCCGGCTGCTGGTCATATGCCCCCTCCTAAATCAATTTCAAATTTAATTCCACTTCTTGTTGCTACGACAACGCAATTATCTCTGGACTTTCACTCACAATTGAACTCTGCGAATCACATTTTGCCGTTTCCCTTCTCACATTCCCAGCATTGGCTAATTACATGATTATGAAAAGTTCTTCAAGTCATTTCACGTGTTGCTTTGCTTCCATTCTGTCAACTACCTTAGAGCAATGCAATTGAAAGGCACAAAGTGGACATTAAAAGCATTGGAGAGGGTGTGGCTCTGGTGGGCGTAACTCGGACAAACAGCTGTACACAGCTGGAAAGAAATGTTATTCCAATTCCTATTCACGGCCAGTCACGATTATATTTTAATAACCAAGAAACAAACCAATTTAGTATCGCTTACAATGGACGCTCTCGTGTCAAAAGCACATTTTTTTCACTCTCTCTCTCTCTCTCCATCTCTCTGTCTTCGCTGTTAACGGCACGCACCTTCAGACATACACACATAAATGAATAATATATATACATATATATATTATATGTATAAATATATAATATAAACATAGGAAAATTACAGGAAAATATTTCAATGAATGTTGGAATCAGAGGCAGTCGACTGCTCAATGCTACATATAACTAATTACTAGCTCGACTTTATCAAAAACATCTTCAGTCACAAAAACTTTTCCTAAATTTTAATTCAGTCTTCATCTACAAAGTCGATCAGCAATGATTCAACTTTAGATTTGTTGAACCTAGCACTTAAACTATGAAGCAAATCGTTTTGCTGCCTCTGATTGTCAAGTTTCTAATGATATATACATATTTATGACATATATGTATGACTCATATATAAGTTCCAATAACATTTGAAGATGAATCATCTGAGCACGAATGAGGCTAACAATATCTGAGCTACAATCAAGCAAAACTTTAAAGTTTAAACTAAATCAATTCCGCATCGCTCCGAAAGAATCAAAACTTAATTTGTAGTATCCCAAAGTTCCCATGAAGTATTCTATTGAGAGCTGATAAGATGAGGAATTATATGATAATAGACAATAATTATATGATGATGATAACTAATATTCTTCCCATAGTTTATTGTCATATAATCTAGTATGATTTTATTGCAGACTATGGGTAGAATGTTCTCTGTTATTTTTATCTTTTACGCCAAGCCAAATATATTCCCATTATTTGCTTGTGAACAAGCATAAAAGAGCTTGGCTTAAACATGATTAAAAATACTAATATTAATTATTTAGGTGAGCGCAGGATTTTTCGCTTAACATAATGCCGATCAGCTCATCATTTTTTCCTCTGGGAAAACCCGTTCGAGCCAGATGCAGTCGGGTGGGTAGTTCTCATTGGTTGCGAGGCGCACAATATTATGCCTATGTGCCTGTATTCCTGTGTTACACACACACACACACGCATACGCACACATGCTTTGCATGTATTCGTGCTGTGATATGACATAATGGTATATGGGGTTAAATTACGTTTATAGCGCCGAGTGGTTGTTGTTGCCGCCGCCCTTACCGCCATTGAAGGCAACCTCAAATCGCAATTGGAATTTCAATCAGTGTATGTGCCTGCCTCTCACCCCATCCCTCTGCCTCTTTCACTCGGTGTATCTCCTTCGCTCTCTATATCTCACGCTCTCTCTCTCTCTCTCTCGCTTTACTAATATCAGAATCATTTGACTAGCGACAATTGATGAATCGACAGAGACAATGCAGCCTTGTTGCCCCCGTGTTGTGTTTTGCAGGTGCGCAGCAGCAAACAATGTGATGTGTGTGTGTGTGAGTGTGTGTCCTTGTTGTTATCAAAAGCAGCCACAGCTAAAGCTCCCTTTGGCTGCCCTTTTGCCACCCGCCCAGCTGCACACCCACTCCAGCCCCCCTAGCCTTTTTTCGTGCCGCAGTCACTTAGTCAGTTAACTGTTTTGTGGTATTATAGCCGTTACATTTGTTGCTGTTGTTGTTGGCAGATTGCGTTGCGATTGCTTTTTTTTGCTTTGAACAACAACAACAATGAAATAAAGATGGTGTCGACGATAGCCAGCGCCTGTTGACGGAAGTGACGCTGAGGCTGCCACCCGGCCTTGCCGGCCTCCAGCTCCGCATCTGCGCATCTCCGCCAACAAAAGCCGTAAAAATTGCGGATTACAATCGCGGATTTCCAGCGCACAATTGTTTATTATTGCTGCCTTCCTCCTGGACCCCCCCCCCCCCACAGACCTACTCATTCACTGATTTGCTTCCTATTTTTTTCTCGTTTTTATTTTTTTATTATTTCTTTTGCCTTTTGGGGCACTTAGACCTGCCTGTTGTCGGTCATCACGCGCTCCCCCAGTGACAGGCGGCAACGACGACGACGACGACGACGTTTCAATTCTTACTCCATTTTTTATTTATTTTCACGTAAAAGAAAAAAAAAACATTTGTGTTCGTGCGCGCCTTTTGCATGTCCTTATTATTGTGGCCCACTCCCGTTTCGTCTCCCACGGCTGCTCCCACTCTAAAGACCACTTTACTCTCTCTCTCTCTCTCTCTCTCTCTCTCTAGCTCCCTCGCTCGCTTGCATTTTGTCTTATTTGTGTTTGTTTTCTTTTGTGCGCGTGTGTCTGCTGCTATTTTGTGTTTTTTGTTTCCTTCTTGCTGTTGCTTTTGATGCTCTTTCCTTTCAGCTTCTCAAATTTGCTAATTTGTGAACTTTTGTGTTCGCATTACAATTCGCTCTTCTGCTGCTCTGCTTCTTTCCAGTTCATTTCGGTTCTCCAGAGCTTAGTTCAGTTCCGTTCAGCTCGTTCCTTTCTGCTTTGGTTCGCATTTTTGGTGTTTGGCATTGGGAGCAGTCGCGCCCTTTGCGTGAATCCTTGTGCTTTTTTATATATATTTTTTTTTTTCTTTCTTTTTTTTCTGCTGCGTGGCGTCCCTTGACTACATTAAGCTGCTCAATTTTGTTGCTGTTGCTGTTGTTGTAGCTCTGGGCGAAGGGGGGGGGGGGGGGCCGGCGCTCGGCTCAATTCAATTTAAGACGATAACATCTTAATTTGTATTAATAAATACTTGGGCCGTCGCTTTCGCAGCTACCTTGTCAGCATAATTTCGTTAATCATTGACATGCCAGCCTTGAGCACTTGGCGGTTGTCGCCCCCTTCAAGCAATTACTCAAAATGGCGCTCTCTTCTAGCCAAAGTCACTCTAATCAGACATACATATACATAGCTGTATATTTAATATCTAATTGTTGTATGTATTATCGTAATGGAATATCATAATGTGGTTCTTGGTTTACGGAAGAAAGTGGGCTCGTTTTATGATCGCGAAAATCGCATAGAAGCGCTATTTATTTTAACGAAACAAGAAAGAGTTAACAATGCCTCAGAATTGCTGTTTATATCGGTGTTAAGTATATCGCACGTATTATTCGCTTTTGTACTCGAGATTTTCACTAATGACAACGCCAAGTTGATTGGCCTGCGAAAGCCATGTAAAAAGGAAAAAGAGAAATATGTAGCTGTAAATACTATAAATGCTGTATGCTGTATGCTGTATGCTGTATGCAGTATGCTGTATGCTGTATGCTGTATGCTGTATGCTGTATGCTGTATGCTGTATGCTGTATGCTGTATGCTGTATGCTGTATGCTGTATGCTGTATGCTGTATGCTGTATGCTGTATGCTGTATGCTGTATGCTGTATGCTGTATGCTGTATGCTGTATGCTGTATGCTGTATGCTGTATGCTGTATGCTGTATGCTGTATGCTGTATGCTGTATGCTGTATGCTGTATGCTGTATGCTGTATGCTGTATGCTGTATGCTGTATGCTGTATGCTGTATGCTGTATGCTGTATGCTGTATGCTGTATGCTGTATGCTGTATGCTGTATGCTGTATGCTGTATGCTGTATGCTGTATGCTGTATGCTGTATGCTGTATGCTGTATGCTGTATGCTGTATGCTGTATGCTGTATGCTGTATGCTGTATGCTGTATGCTGTATGCTGTATGCTGTATGCTGTATGCTGTATGCTGTATGCTGTATGCTGTATGCTGTATGCTGTATGCTGTATGCTGTATGCTGTATGCTGTATGCTGTATGCTGTATGCTGTATGCTGTATGCTGTATGCTGTATGCTGTATGCTGTATGCTGTATGCTGTATGCTGTATACTGTATACTGTATGCTGTATGCTGTATGCTGTATGCTGTATGCTGTATGCTGTATGCTGTATGCTGTATGCTGTATGCTGTATGCTGTATGCTGTATGCTGTATGCTGTATGCTGTATGCTGTATGCTGTATGCTGTATGCTGTATGCTGTATGCTGTATGCTGTATGCTGTATGCTGTATGCTGTATGCTGTATGCTGTATGCTGTATGCTGTATGCTGTATGCCTTCGCAGAGTGGGAATTGCTTATAAGTCGAATGCGTAGTGCTCGCTCTGCACATGCCAGACTCATTTGCATTCACATGCAGAATCGCACTCGCACTTGAACCAATTCAAATTGCGCAATGATGGAACATCCTGCTCAATCTGAAAGGATCTGGACCTGGAACTGGAACTGGACTTGGGCTCGCTCTCGGGCTGGAGCACGAGTGTTAAGGGGGTGCAGGCACCCCTAGCGCGCCCATTGGTGAGTCAACTGCGGATTAATTAAATACTCATATACAAAATGTTTGGTCGTGTGGCATAAAAGGACGAACGACGAAGGCCGCCAGTCAGCTCTCCATGAATAAAAGAAAAGCGTGTGGGCCCGTTCACCAGGACGTGGCCAATGCCATTGTTTTTTTTCTCTCTCACTCTCCGTGTTTTTAGCTCAATGCACAGCAGTCGGTCAGCACAATGGCCAGGCAGCAGAAATACATACATACATACATACATACATATGTACATCCCACATAGAGAGTCTCCACAATATAGTAGCTTCCGCCTATACAGCCACACAGATATATGTACATATATACATACATATATACACATGAATTCCAATTATGTGTATGATTTGCAGAGTTGGCAAATATTTGCATGCTTTTACCTTTCAGATGCAATTTTGTCGGCTTCTTTTATATGGACATTTGCAGCGAACGCCGTGGAGTGGGTGCCATGAATGCGAGCACCCATACTTGAGACGCAGACACAGAGCCAAACACACATACAAATATGTGGATGCATACTTAGTAGCTGCATCGACTTGAGTCTTGCCAAATTTAATTATCTTACTCGAACTCCTCGCTCGTTAGCTTTAACTCGTTTGTTATTTACTTGGCTTTATTTACATTGACAGTAGCTGCTGTTGGTGTCATTAGTAAATGAATTTATAGCTACTCGTTTGTCTTGACTCGTTTGCATTAAGTGAAGTTCTGAGTAGTTGCACTAGATGTCAATAGAGAATAGGCTTCAGCTCACTGGAGCTTACTCGCTCGTTTGTATTCGTTAGTTTCAAGTAAGATGTTCAGTAGTTGTAGTTCTAATAAGGTGTTATATAGTACGAACTGCGGTAGTACTTCTAAATGTCAAACACAATAGCTCTACCTAATGAACTCTCTAGCACTTACTCCCTGTAGGTTCCTCGCGTGTTTGTATTCGTTAGTTTCAAATAAGATGTGTCATGTACGAAATTCCTAAATGCATCTATTATCCAATCAAGTACCTTAAATTCACTCTAAAGCATTTCTAAACACACTTAAATAATATAGAATAAATCCTATACATAGCCTTCTTTTTTTCCAATATCAAACTCAACCAATTTGATTTGTGGAAACTTTGAGCTCTTACATTCTCCAATTAACCTTCACACAGAACCGCATGATTGTCGCCACGCTTTAATTAGTATAAGAGATAGAGGAAGTCCATTGTCTAGCAGAACTCTGATGAACTTTCTTAGCCACAAAGTCAAATCAGTCAAACAAATGACAAAAACTAAGAAACAACAAAATGAAAACCCAAAGCGAAGCTACTCGCATTGCAATTGCTCAGGCGACGTTTCGAAAAGGTCTCAAACGTAATGACATTCCGTGTCGGCGTGGTAAAAATCTTTTATAGCGACCGCTCTGATTCGGACCAAACCTGCAATTAGCGGTCTTCCGATGACACACAGACAGAGATATATATGTATATACATCTGTATATATGTATGTGTGTATTTGGGTACGTGCTCTAAACCAATTACGGCAAAAGACTGACACGAGTTCCAAAGACCCATATGAGAGACTTGTGGGCTTTTATTGTCCACATTAGTTACCCCAAGCAGATCGTGCGCTTGACTCCATGCTCCATGATGATCGCACTGATAATGACAGCTTCAGAGCTACACACGAACTGAATTAACTATAAGACCGTTGAATACTCTGCCCCAGTCAAAGAGTTCTATATAAATAAACACTAAATATGATCTATATCTTATAATAATGTAAATGTATTTATATATATTTATCTCTCTCTCTCTCTCTCTGTCTCTGTCTCTCTATCTATCTATCTATCTCCCTCTCTCTATGTCTTCCTCAATTTTAGTTAGTGTATTTCGTTAGATGTAATTCTTTTTATAGTGCTTCTTTATAGCGCCTACTGGACCTTCGCTGATGTTCATGATCAACTCTTTCTCTATGAGTTTTCATCTCTTTTGTCGCTGGTTTTGTCGTTGGTTTTTCGACTTGATTTATTGGAGAATGCTGGCTCAGCTGGCTCTGCTTTGTGTTTTTAGTCTATGCCCTGTTTACCTAATGCCTGCCAGGTGGCACTCATCGTCATCTTCGGTTTACCGCTTCCCTTCAGCCTCCAGCCTCCAGCCTTCAGTCTCAGCTGAGCACTTCTCATTGATGTGTACCTTAATTATAACGCCATCGAGTTGCGTCATCATTTACAAGCGCCGCCACAAATCTGGCCGAGCACATTAAACACAGTACATACATAAATATATATGGTATATACATATATAGGGCATGTGCATTAGGGTCTGCATATACCTACATACATATACATATATGTATGTAGGAATGACTAGAATATAGTATGTTGGGTAGAGCTCATTGGAGAGCTCACTCTGCGTATCCTGCAATAGAAGAAATACTCACTTCGTTCTGCCCTGGACCCATTGACCCCATTCAGGGTATATAAGATTTGCAAGGATCATATGGAGGCATGGTAGAGTCCATAAACTATATATTATTTATCTGGATGAAGAGTTGAGTCGAACGGAGACCGTCTCTCTGTCATCATTCCATGCAATCTCATTTCCAAAATATCAGCAAATAGACCTCTACTTTTAAGCATCTATCTTCTAGCTTACATTAGTATTTTAGTTAATAAAACAGTTTCTCCCATATCACATCGATTTCCCCAATGATATAAAGTCTATCTAGATAGCTGGTTTTGTTTTCGCATCTTAAGGGAACGTTCTGGACAACGTAAGCCTAAGACAATTATAATTTCTGTAAAAGCAAAGTAGCATAAATAAAGCGCTGGGCGGACAATAAAACAAAACGAGAGTCCACAATGCAAATCCCATCAAAATGGCAAAAAGAAACGCCGGGATTAGCCAAAGCTGAAATCAAGACGCAAAAGCAGGGCGCAATGCAAACCTGAGCTGAGCTGAGAATTGGGAATTGAGGAATTGAGAAATGAGAAAGGCTAACGCCGGATTTTGGATACGGCTGCTTAACAGCAAGGTAAACACAACAGCCGAGCACAATGTGGCCAACAATGGCACAGTGTTGCGAATGAATAATTAAAATAATAGGTTAAGGCAGGTTGAACAAAGGCGCGCACAATGGCTCAGGATCTGCATTGATCCTCGCCTGGCTGCGATGCCCGCTGCCCGCTGCCCGCTGCCCGTTGCCCGTCGCCTGAGCCTAGCGCCATGCGCTTCGCCTTAGCGCACACAACAAAGCAACTCTCTGTGTGTGCGTGTGTGTATGTATGTGTGTGCGGAAGGGCAACAGCGCAGCAGGCAAAAACAATGCAGCAAAGCGTTAAATACTCTGAAATGCGAAATGGCAAATGGCGAGCGCAAAAGAGCATTCGCCGGGCCCCTTTTCTCAGTTGTTGGCCGGGCCGAGTCCAAGTCGATCCGTATCCGTGCCGAGCCGCGCTGAGCCGGGCCGGGCAACGCGAACGGGACTACGGACTACGGTAGCAGGCGGCAACAAAAGGCACAAAGGGCAAACACACAACTAATTATCCTATTCACATCAAGTGTGTGTAATTACTCTCGTTCTCTCTCGGTGTCTCTCGCTCTCTCTCTCTCTCTCGCACACACTCTCTGCTTTCTCTCTCTCTCTCCGTTTGCTTTGTCGGTGATATATGCGTGATCCTGACATGTCCTGCCAAGTGGCCAGTCTATCCCTTTGCCTGCTGTTTTAATTTGCCGCTGCTGCTGCTGTTGGTACCGAAAGCCAATTACCGATTATATCTGCTGGCAACTGTAAACGCCGTCTCATCATTTTGCAGTTGGCAGTTGTCAGTTGTCAGTTGTTAACTGTTTGCTGTTAGCTGCTAGTGACACACACACACACACACACAGATAGACAAACAGCGGACTAGCATCATCAAGCAACTGTCGCTGACCAGTCCGTCAGTTAGTCAGCCGAAATGGCCATCGGAACATAAGGTAATCATCAATCAAAATCATAGCAGCACCTCTACCTGTCCAAATTCAAAATCCCAATCCAATACCCAATGCCAATATCGAAGACATCGGCCCACTTGTAAGCGCACTTTGACATGGTCCATGGGGCACATTGGGTGATCTGGCATGATTTTGGACTCAAGATGAATCGGCCGGTTTGTTCGCACCCCGTCGATAAGCAGTTAATTATATTTATTCTCATCCTGTTTTTGTTTCTGTTTCTGTTTTCTCCTCTCTTACCTTTGGGCGTTTCTGTTCGAGCGGCTTCGCTTTGTGCCGCATTATTTCCAAGTACGCGTGTCTAGTTGCACTTTCCAGCTAGAGCGATATACATATGTATATGTATATACACAAGTTTTGTTCACCCGATGTTGCGGCGCCAGCAATGATTAATCAATGGCAGTCAATATCCACTACACACACACACACACAGACACGCACACGCATACATACGCAACTCATTGCAACAGTTATTGTCTCTCAACGTACACGGAATAGGTGTACGCGCTGTACTTTAAGGAAAACCGTATAAATCATAATTTCATTTCCAAATTGTAAATCGTCAATCAACATAATGAAATACATTTCGTGCCCTCAAAACTGTTCAAGTCATCTACTGAAAATGAGCCAGCATTTTTGATCGATCAAAGCCCAAAGACCATAGCCTCACACACACGCTCTCTCTCTCTCTGTCTACCTCTATTTCTTTCTTTCTTTCTATCACTACCTTTCTCCCTTTATCTGTTTTGGCATTAAATAAGTTTGTTTATCTTTAGCAGATCGGCAAAGCTAACGAAAGCTTTTGTCCATAAAATCAAATCATATGAAGTATATGTATAGTAGATAAATCTATATAACATATATGTATATAATAAATATTTCGATGTACATATAACAGTTTTTTGTAATATTTCTTCATTTACTTATATACATTTTTAAGTCAGGAAAAACTTGCCTTGTACCAACAAATGCTAGACTGATATGGATATGGCATGGAGTTAAGAGTTGTCGTTTCTTCCGTCTCAGGGCAAATAGTGTAAGCTTTTCATACCGTTAAGATCATTTGAAGATAAACAATTTTTGTCTAAACTGGTCCCTTACTGTTCCTAAAAAGCCTAAAGGTTTGTCCTTCAGATTGGTTCTACATTTATATATATTTTTATATAAATTCTACTTCAGATCAATTTTACATCTTTATAAATCTTATAAATTCTCAAACAGGACTACGTCTGAGTGTGGCAAATTGAGCTTTATACATTGATAACCCACTGAATAGACTGTCAATAGTCAGTTGCTAATGTACATATATAGACCTATGTAAAGCTGCATTAAATTATGTATATATATATATATATATATATATATATATATATCATATACCCATCTGGCTTATCTGCACATTATGTTTAAGGCAAATACAAAAAAAAAATGAACAAAAAAAAAAAACCTTAATGAGCCCTTAGTCGAATTCAGCTCTTTCTCTCTCTAAATGGGTTACACAAGGCTATCAACCCAGCAATTTTGATGGTTTTATTAATAAATATTTTTTCATTCTCAAGCGAAAAGGGGTGGACAGAGCCACACCCCTTTTGTAAATGAGCCTCACTCGCATTGAAATCAGTCAGCATTTCAATGCGAAAAAGGGTTCAGTTTCATAACGAGAGCAGCGCAAATCCATGCTCGAATCACATCAAATGTTAACAGAACATGAATCTAGGTTAGATGTACAAATCAGAGCATCAATTGAATTTTTTTTTTTCTGCATATTTTTTCTATTTATAATATTTTTGGATATTTTTTATTGTTATTTGTATTTTAGTTATATGTATATTTATCTCTTCTTGAATGTAGCTCAGCTCGGTGAATCCTTCTGACTGCTCAAATTATGCAACTGCCTGCTGCCAAAATATGTCAATAGATGGCGCTCTCATGCTGATCATCGGGTTTGTGCCATTGATAATGCGAGCGAGAAGAAGAACAGTGTGACCAAATGAGAAAATTTATGTGCTAGACTCGCACATCCTAGCTAAGGATATTCTGGGCAAGTGCTGTATAATTTTATAATCATGATTCATACGCAATAAAATATAATAAAATGATAAGCAGTAATTTGACCAGATTTTATTACTATAAGAGTTTTAGACCTTAATCAATCAAAAATAATTTATAAATAAATATAATATATATAAATATATAATATATATAAAAATATTATCTTATTCAAATATCTGAAAACTTAGTGAATTTCAATAAAAATGATTTCAAAATTCGTATGAAGCAAATATGCAGCAATAATAAGCTTAAACCGCCTTTGATAAGCTGCATTCCAATAGTCAAAGTTCACTTTTGAAGCTTTATCCAATATTGATTAAAGGCAAATCCCAAATCCTTCGGCTCACTGTTGGCGTTAATTTTGCATGTCCTTGACAGGATTTAGCTCTCACTGCCTGAACAGGTCTGACCTTTCCGCTGGGATAGTGACCAGAGAGCAGACCATTGTGAAATAACAATATTATGATGGCATACAATGTCCACATGAACAACATCAAAGCCACGACTGATGCCGATGCTGATGCTGATGTTGATGCTGATGTTGTTTATCTAAGGATAATGGATAATGTGTTTGCGTCTCTGGAATGTCAAAATAAAAAGTGTTTCAAACGCAATCAATTGAAATTAATTTGCATAAAGGAATGTCCGCATAGGCAAGCAACAATTTGCGACTCTTTCCGCAGCTGGTGGCTCAGTGGTGCCGTGGGTGGCTTGGGTGGTTTGGGGGCTTCTGGGTTGGGCGGCTGACTGGTTGTGTGCGTGGCCTGCCCTTCCCTGCCCTGCCCTACCCTGGCCTGGCCCGGCCTGGGGTTAACTTTGCTCTTTGTTTGCTTGATTTGTGGCTGCCTCTTTACAATTAGATTTTAATTTGTGCATAATGACAGACGGAGTGGGCGTACGCAAACAGTGAAACAGACTCCAAAAAACTGGCTACCAATATTCGCCTCCATTTCCAGCCAGGCCCAACAGTGACAAACCCATTTTTCGTACACATGTTCTCTGTTCAGCATAATGGGTATAAATGGTTATTTTTTACAGGCCGCAGATGACGGTGCTGAACCTATGAAGTACTCATGCATATATATTTTTTATCAGGTTGAAAATGTTTTAAGCGTTTTTGATAGCTTAGTTAATATCCTCATTATAATAGTCAATGCTTTTACTTGATTTCTCAGAAATTGCTCAAAGAATACTTTTTCAATAACTCATTTAAACTATCGATAATAATCGACATTTTGGCTTCGTTTTTCAGGAACTATTTGAAAAACATGTATGCTATTACTATTCAATACTGGTCTCGTTTCCCAATTATCGATCATAATATACGTTTAACTTGTTCTCCGGAACTATTTTTCTAATTATAGAAAATCCTAGTAAGAGACTCTTGAAGTCAGGATACCTTTAAGTCGTATACTCCCGATTGGAGCGCTTTCACTTGTTGTTTATTCGTCTTTTTTTCTGCGTTGCATAAACAACATACTCATTGAGCTGAAGTTCAACGTTCGGTCTCCGGCTTCAGCTACGGTTACGGCTTCTGCCACGGCTGCTGCACACATCCTCGGATGGCCCAGGGGCATTTTCGGCTCGCAGCGTAAGCGTCTGTTGGCGCAGCTGAATTTAGGGTTTAAAATTAATTAAGCGGAAGTAAGCAAGTACGTTTGATTGTTTTAGACAGTTCCTGATTTTTACAAAATTCATTCTCATTTAATTTAATATCCGGCATTTAAGGAGCGGGATCTGACTCTGCCAGCAAATAATCTTCATAGGCATTAAAGTTCATATTTGATATATAATTAATGGACAAATTCTATTTGGAATTTCGCTATGTTATGAATAGAAATATAAATTATAAGATTTTGACTAGCTTAGATTCTTCTTCTGATATATTCATCATAGTCTATTATATATTTGATAAGAATATACAGATGTATTTTAATATTTATATATTTACTTTTGTGTGGAACATTTTCCGAAAAAGATTTCTTTTGGCTAGACATTTCGATTAGCAACGTCTGTGGATGAGTTGACAAAATCGTGCGCAAATTTAAATCAGGTTTAATTAATGAGAGTGACTTGTGCTATGACGCGCCATATTGTATAATGCTCTCGTTTTCAGCGAATCATCCTGTTCTGTGCAGTTAGCACCTTTATATATGTATATACATATAGATTTAGGTTTTCCGGGTGTGCTGTGCCGTGTTTACTGTCACTTAGGGATTGGGATTTCTGTGCTTATATTATGCGCAAATGACAGACTGTCCCCGTGCAAACACATGGATGAAACAAAGCAAATCACGCAACCTATTGCGATATGGCATGTTGAACCAATAATTGAAAAGTACAAGCAAACAGCACACACACACACACACACACACACACATATATATATATATATATATATATATATAGTATGGAATAACCCCTGGGCCAACGCCTATGACAATCATCAATCATTTAGGTGTTCCTCCGGCTCCTGCTGCTGTTGCGTGTTGTTTTCGCTGTCATATCGAACCGCTGAGCCACTCGCAAGGCCGTAGCTCCACACCCCACTTTTAGCATCGGAAGAAGCGCTAATTTGTTATACTCTATGTGTGTGTGTGCGAAATCATAACAATATTGTCTTTAATTTTGATTGTATAAATGTTTAAGTAAGATACAGAAAGAGAAAGAGAGAGAGAGAGAGAGAGAGAGAGAGAGATAGGGAAAGAGAAAGACATAAATACAGAATAGGCCATCGATTTGGAGAGAATCGCTGCATGAACAGTTTATGATCTATGTTAGCCGTCGTTAGCTTGTCTTCAATTATCGTCTTTCTATGCAATTCTCATTGCAACTTCTTCGTATTGACAGCTCTGAAGATGACATCAAAGGGTAGGGATGGATACAAAAAGGGGGAGAGCGAGTATAGAAGTGGAAGAATAAGAAAGAGAGAGCGGGGAAGAGAGAGAAATAGAGCTGTACATCAACTACAACTCATCTACATATAGCCAGCTGAATATCCTTGATGTGAACTGTCGTCGTCCCCCACTATCACCTCTCTATGAAACTCTCATTCTGTCCTCCTGCACTTTCCCAGCTCTGAACTTGATTGTAAGCCACTTAAAGCGCCTGCAATCGCATTTTAAGTAACTTTGCTGCTCGACTTTAATAATCATGAACATTAGCTAATGCTCAGCTCGCAGTTCTTAGAGTTTCGGTTTTGTTTTATGGGGCTCTGGACTTTTGGCCTTCTAATTGGAAAGAGGTTGAACAAATAAACACAAATCGTAATAAAAGTTTATATGCAATAAATATTTTTTCGGTTACAGTCGAGCGGAGTTGCTTTTGAATTTTTTATTCGCACAAAAAGAAAAAAATATATATATATATGTATATAAAAAGAGAAAACACAAAATAAAATTGAAAATTCAATTTCGCAATCATTTTGGCACCCCAGACACCGACACCAGCTACTATATACCAGCTGCCCTCACAGCCCCACCCCCGCCGGCTGTGCTACCCTTGCTGGAGATTAAAAACGACAAACTCTGAGCGCGACGACAGGACGAGCCTGTAGCCAGGACCAAGCCAGACCAAGCCAGGCCAGGCCAGGCCAGGCCAGGCCATACCATGTCGAGGACATTCGGCGTCACGTGACGGCGGGATGAATATTGTTGCTCTTGTGTGGTTGTGGATCCGGATCTGGTACCGGCTCTGGCCTCGGAGCGGGCGGCTTCATTAAGAGCAGCCAGCGCGCTGCAGCACTCGGGAAGGCAGATAGTAATTGCCAGGACTTGAAAGTTTACCCGGCTAGATTTGGATATAGCATGAAGCGTTGCATGACAATCCGGAGCCATCTCGTAATAATAATTAAAATATAAAAAAAAAGTTTGCCAGCCTCGAGAAAAAAATATATATACATACATACACTTTTACGAAGGGGGGTAAAGGGTGACAGCGCTGGGAGTTGAAGACAGACCCTTTTAAAGAGTTGCCATTTGCCGAATGGATTCCCAAATAAGTACAGGTTAGACTTTCGGGCCGGAGCATTATTAATTAACCCGTTGTTAGCCCATAGCGGGCTCATTTGTTCTAGCTTTTTTTAAATTATGCACCTATTAATGTTTAAAATGCACAGAGCCCAGAGAGCTCCGTTGAGCTCGAGTAGCCGTCCATAAACTTTTATGGGAGCACAAACCGTTGTCAAGGAATTATGGCCACTTCGTAAATATGCAGCCAAAGGGTCACGCCCATGTACCTATATACCTAAATACATAAATATTTGCATAATTATGTTTTCATAAAAACAGGAGTAAGAACAAGAACAGAGTAAAAGCAATCAGCGACCTAGAAAATGTTGCCTGAAAGAAATCTAAGCTTGCTGTATGGAACAGAAGAAACAATGGAACTAGAGCTTAAACTATTTGGCATATATCATTACCATATGCCAGAGACTGTCAGCTGTAATTGTGTAATCATAATGGAAGAAAAGTTGCGCTAATTCCAGGATGGGTGTTCCTGCCTAGGATGCTGCTCTTCTAGATCTATGTCCCTGTTTGGGTCTTCCTAGGATGCTGCTCTTCTAAATCTATGTTCGCTGCTAAGTAATTCTTTTGTTAACTCATTGAATAAGTCTTTTCCAAATCAGCTAGCTTAAGGCAAGCTAATCTCTGCAATCAACAAGCTTTAAGATTAAATTCAATTCTAAATGCCTTGTCCTTGAGCTCATAAATCCATATTGTTGCTGCTATTTCTGTTCCTGTTCCTGTTGTGTGGTACATAAACGCCCACGCATCAAGTTTATTTGTAGTACAAATGTTCTATAGAGTTAATCACAATGAATACTAAAATACCGAAATGCTGGAGTTAAGTTTTGGAGCATTCAACCACAAAGACAACCACCGCAGCAGGCATTTAAGGAAACGTTTTCAATTAAGGCCAAATACCTTAAGGTAATGTTGAAATCACTTAAAGAAAATGATAATCACTTTGTACACACACACACACACACACACACACGCAGGCAGACAGACACACACGTTTAAGTCCTTGGGGCTGCTTGCTCACTTGCTTAGCTCGCTTAGCTGGCTGCTCTAGCAAAATGTGAGTAAAGTTCGGGTCCTTGAGCTCCCCATCCAACTTGGCGGCAGTTCAGTTCACTTGTTTTTGTAGTGGATTAACCCGAGCAAAAGAAATAAATTCACCTGCAGATGCTGCTGACGAGTACCTTAGCGACTGGATAGCGCTAAGCCCCTTCCCATACACTCACACACACACACACACACACTTGGACGAATATGGAGGCAATGGGCTCGGAAATGGCAATACCATTGTGCTTTATCAGGGTTAATGGTGGGGCGGGAATGGCGGGTGTTGGCAGGGTCTGATGTTTGCTCGAGCCGGCGGGTAGAGGTAGCTCTTGCCAAAAGGAAAAGGTAATTTAGTAAATAATAGGGTCAAAGACAAATATTGTTGTGGGTTCGCCCAATGAGCAACGCTTTCGGCGTGTTTTGTGCGTGAAAAGCGTGTATAAGTTACTTTGAAGCAATTGAGTCCGATTAACTGGCAGCAGGCAGCGGGCAGCAAGTATGTAGCTACTGGCTGTTGGCTAGAATATTGACCATCGCCTCCCCTTCAAGAATTGCACACATCCCACGTATCCCACGCATTCTACGCGCCCACCACCCCAATGAAAGCCCTAACATATGTGTGGGTAAATTTACAGTAACAGTAATTCGAAAATTGGGTCTGCTTCAATTTATTTCAGCTATTTGTAAATAGTTTATCTTAATGCTATAGGTTATTGTTTAATGTGTCTAATATCATTATATTCTATTATTAGCATTATATATCATTAGCAAGTTAGTAGTTAGTACATCATCATCATTATTATCATTAACTGTCATTGTCATTGTCATTGTCATTGTCATTGTCATTGTCATTGTCATTGTCATTGTCATTGTCATTGTCATTGTCATTGTCATTGTCATTGTCATTGTCATTGTCATTGTCATTGTCATTGTCATTGTCATTGTCATTGTCATTGTCATTGTCATTGTCATTGTCATTGTCATTGTCATTGTCATTGTCATTGTCATTGTCATTGTCATTGTCATTGTCATTGTCATTGTCATTGTCATTGTCATTGTCATTGTCATTGTCATTGTCATTGTCATTGTCATTGTCATTGTCATTGTCATTGTCATTGTCATTGTCATTGTCATTGTCATTGTCATTGTCATTGTCATTGTCATTGTCATTGTCATTGTCATTGTCATTGTCATTGTCATTGTCATTGTCATTGTCATTGTCATTGTCATTGTCATTGTCATTGTCATTGTCATTGTCATTGTCATTGTCATTGTCATTGTCATTGTCATTGTCATTGTCATTGTCATTGTCATTGTCATTGTCATTGTCATTGTCATTGTCATTGTCATTGTCATTGTCATTGTCATTGTCATTGTCATTGTCATTGTCATTGTCATTGTCATTGTCATTGTCATTGTCATTGTCATTGTCATTGTCATTGTCATTGTCATTGTCATTGTCATTGTCATTGTCATTGTCATTGTCATTGTCATTGTCATTGTCATTGTCATTGTCATTGTCATTGTCATTGTCATTGTCATTGTCATTGTCATTGTCATTGTCATTGTCATTGTCATTGTCATTGTCATTGTCATTGTCATTGTCATTGTCATTGTCATTGTCATTGTCATTGTCATTGTCATTGTCATTGTCATTGTCATTGTCATTGTCATTGTCATTGTCATTGTCATTGTCATTGTCATTGTCATTGTCATTGTCATTGTCATTGTCATTGTCATTGTCATTGTCATTGTCATTGTCATTGTCATTGTCATTGTCATTGTCATTGTCATTGTCATTGTCATTGTCATTGTCATTGTCATTGTCATTGTCATTGTCATTGTCATTGTCATTGTCATTGTCATTGTCATTGTCATTGTCATTGTCATTGTCATTGTCATTGTCATTGTCATTGTCATTGTCATTGTCATTGTCATTGTCATTGTCATTGTCATTGTCATTGTCATTGTCATTGTCATTGTCATTGTCATTGTCATTGTCATTGTCATTGTCATTGTCATTGTCATTGTCATTGTCATTGTCATTGTCATTGTCAGGGTCAAGGTATTTACATATATGAATATTCTTTCATTGCACATTTGTTCAAAATCATTGGAAAATGAATTTTAAGAAGTTGCCCCACGCTCTATTTCGTCAAGAGGCACGTGATTTAAAATGTTCTGCGAAATATGCATAATTTGGATGTATGTACATCCCTGTGAATCACAGTATTTTCTAATCAAAGCAAGTCAAAAGTAGGTAAATGGAAATGCGTATTTTAAAAGTAATATTTTGTTCCTCACTTACTTTCTCTCTTATTTTTTGTTAATGTAAGATTTTGTGGCTTTTAGACAGCTCGCAGTGCCGGGCTGGGCGGAAGGTATGGACAAAACTTGTTCTTTGATGCAATATTTTTGTTTTTTTTCTCATTCTATTACATTTTTTTTTACTTTTGGTCGCGAGCTATGGCCAGGCGGGGGCGTAGCGTAACTGCCAACGGGAATGGTGCGACGGACATTAAGTAGTAGAATGTTGTCTTTATAACACTGTGAACACAAACAAAGGAAAGGTCACAGCATGCCTACGGCATAACAACAACAACAACAACAGCAACATCAACTACAACAACAACGACAACAGCAATAAGGACAACAAGTCAAGAAGACTCACCCCGAGCAACAATTTTTCAATAAATTAGGTTTCTTTACAGATTCCGGCGTCGACGTCGACGTCGTCTCCGGATCCATTTAAGTCGCCGCGACGGCATGCGGCAAAGCAATTCACCCCATATTTGTTTTGGCTTTTGTGTACGCAAACGAGGGCGAAACTTTTAGCGGACCTAACCCCCCCATCCAGCCGACTCAAGGTCCAGAAGCCTGGAAGCTGGTCGCGAGGGCCGCGAGCCAAATATGCTTTCGGCTGCAGTAGTCGCTGATTTATGTTCTTTTTAATGTGGCCAAAGTAAATGTCATTTAATTACACCCGATTTAATGGAATTTTACGCATTATCAGTAAGTTTGTTTTTTTTTTTTTTTCGTGAAAAAAAAGTGAAGAAGCAGAAGAGAACAACTTGCTCCTTGCCCACTTTGCCTAGCCCCTGGCCCCTTTTCACAACTCAACTGCGGTCTACACTCACTTCAAAGGAATGCCCAGCATTTTTTCCCAAAAGCAAATATTTGTTAACTTTTTTAGTTTACAGATTTCATTATGCATTAGGCAAACGAAACTTTAGATCATCATAGAAATTTGTCTCTATGTGATAAATGTGTGCCGCGTTTATGAATAATATACTTAGTTGCATATACTATTATCAAATTCAATTTAGTTATGACGAATGTTGAGCTAGAAATCATAGATTTATTATGGCCTTGCTTGTAAGATAAAAATAGAATTAGAGGTCTAAAAATTGAAATCTTAAAGTAGAGGGATACAACTTGAATTATAAATGAGTTAGTTTGCAGTTTCTTGAAAAAATCGTAGCATTTCAAGTCGTATAGAACACTACCACACACCATTCCCTTTGAAATATAGATAGATTCAATGTTAAGGATAACATGGAATTGGTATCAGTTTTGCTGAGTCTGCATAATTCGAATGCACTAGACTAAACCGTAACCGTAGCTATAAACTATGACAATTATTGTTAGCTTTATTTCATTGTTGTCAACACAACAATCATTCTCGACTTTCTAACCGACATAATTGCTCAACCTAATCAGAATTATAAACATTTTTCAGACTAGACTTAGATCCTGAAATTAGATGTAAGGGCAATCTTATTCATTAAATGGCATCTATATCAACATCAGTATGTTCCCAAAGCTAACTTGAAAAGAAAAAAATGGAAAGACCCAACACTCAATCTCAATAAGAAAAAAAAAAAAATAGAAAAGAAATCTGCCATTTGTCTTGCCTCTTATCTAAAGTGAGTGACCTTCATCGCTTAAGGACGCCAAACTCCCACGATAAGCAAACACGAAATGAAGGAGAAGCAGTAAAAGATGCAAGAAGGGAGAAACGTTTTACTAAGGGCTAATTATAGCTGACAGTAGGTGACTAATCTGTAATATTACGAAAATCGGTGTAAAAGCATAGAGAAGGAAGTAAATGGCTGAAACGCAAATATTTCACAGCACATGGCATGGTCACATCTGTCCCAGAGCCGAGCCAAAATTACTTTCGACTCGACTGGGGGCGGGGGAGTCGGGGGCTGAGTTGCATATTTCAACGGGCTCCAGTTTCGTTGATTGGACATCGAAGAGGTGGGCAGGGCTGGGGGTGGCCTTTGTTGGTTGAGTAGGGGTTTTGGGTGTGGTTTGCCCTGAACAGCATTAAAACGCCCTGTCCCAAGCTGTTAGAAGAAGGTAATTGCTATAAAATTGCTTTGTAATTGCTTACTAGAAACAAATAGCCGTCACATTAATAAAAACACAACACAGAGAACACAAAAAAAAAAAAAAACAACGATACAGAGTAAAAATGCGGTCTTTTAAAGTAAAGCAACGACCTGCGACAGCCCTCTCCCTAGCCACTCGAGGTGGTGACGCTGATGTGGGTCTAACACGTCGACCCCTCGGCTAGCGGGCGTGCCAATTCACCACCCACTCGCTGCCCGCTCTGAGAGAGCCGAGCAGCGAACCGCTTTATTTAATTAGACGCTCACAAACCAATTAATCAATTTTTGGGGTTCCAGCACCGTCTCACTCCCATTACCCATGCCTCTGCCCAGTGACTCTGTTCCCATTACTCGATCAACCCTGCACCGCTGTCCGCTATCCGTTGTCCGCTGTCCGTTGTCTTTCTCTATTGTCAATGTCAAATTATGTACACTTTTATGCTAAAATTAAGTAAGGCCGCGGTGCATCGCCTTTTGGGGCCCCCCAAACAATTCTAATGGAGAGTATCTACTCGCACAATGTAAATGAATATGCAGGAGGTGGAGGAGGGGAGCGGAGCAACAAGAACGAGAACAAAAAATACGTCGAAATAAAATCCCGTTTAAGACCATTTATCACCCGACAATTTGTGTGTTGGGCCCAATTTTGTTTTGCTGTTGACGTGATATTATTTACAGAGGACTGATTTCACCCTCTTGGATTGTTAACCGCATTTACGTAAGGTTCAACTAAGTGTTAGACGGCCTAAAATATTTACAGAGGCGCAGGTCAACAGCCAAATCACTTGCAGACAGCTTCGCAATTTCAATTTTCAGTCGAAAAGCCAATTAATTTCCAGGCAAATGTCTGCAATTGAAGAGCAACAGGTACAGGTAATCAATATCCCAATAAACACACACACTTACATATGTATATATATACATGTAACAATTATTTTACACACTAAAGAAAATTGCTAAGAAATCAACTGAATCTTGATATTTATTTGCATATTCCGGATCGCTGTGGAAGGCTCAAGCGTTTAATGAGTTTCTTCAGTTTCTTTATTTCAATTACTATTTCAAGCAAATTAGCTGTATCGTAAATATTTGTAAGTCTGCTCTGAGGCGAACTGGTTCGCATTTCGAATATCAATAAGCATAAATCAAAACATAAATCCAAATTAATTCAACGTTTGAAATGTGAATCAGTAGATGCTGAAACATAGTTCATTAACCTCATATCTGAAATTCCAAATGAAAACGAGTTAATTCAAACCAAAGTCCCCTGCACTGTAACGGTTCATATTTGCTATATCTCTTAAGTTAAGCCTTAGTTCAAGCTTGATGCAGTGTAATGCAGAGACTAATCTAAACAAATTGAATTAGTTCAACTCAATTTACACAACATTAATCCAATCCTACAACTTAAAGCGAATCCTAAATGTTGATCAAAGAACTAGTTCATATTCATTCAACACAAAGTCTGGCCCTTACCGGACCGTTTCACTGTTTGTTATATAAACTAAAAATCAAACTTGAATCAGGCTTTCGGGTTACGCATAGCTCATTAAACGGACTTCAATCTCTTCAAATCAAAGTCTGACCTGAATTAAATTAATATAGTGTATTTAATATTCTTGATAGAAACAAGTTCAATAAACTTTTCTTAAGCTAATTCTGATTCTAAATGGAAGAGGAAGAGACAGAGTATGAGCAATACCGACATCAAATCGCTATTGCAAATCACTGAAATAAGTGAAAGCCATAGGAACCATATGGGAATCTCTCGTCTCCCTCCACCTGGACTTGCATTACAAATGCGAAAGCAAAAATTGTGCCGAAAATTAAATCTTATTGTTTATTAAAGTGCCAAGCGAAATGTCCTCAAGGAGGAATCGCAACGAGCACGCCAGCCAAATGGCAATGGGGGAGGCGGGGGCCCCCAAGTGTTATATTCAAAGTTAATATGTAACTGGCCATTTGTGCAGAGACGCAGAGACAACAGGCAATAAAATATGCAGCACAAGTGTAAATGAAATGGCAAAGGTGAACGGGGGCAAACAGCGAAATTTGCATATTAAAAATTTAGCACATGCACTTGAGAGCTGGATGGCATGGAGGGTGCCATCTAATGGCCATAAACGCGTGTAGTCAATGCTAATGTGGCCATTACCATCGTGTGAAATTCATGATCTCATGCAAATCCACACAATCCACATGCCGTGCGCACATCCGGCCGATAAAATTTGCAACTTTTTGGTGACAAGCGATGGGCGCACAGCAATCAAAATGTAGATGGCGATGGGGCAGGCAACTGGAGCCATCTGATGGCAACTGGAGGGGTGGGAGGGACGGTGTCGGTGGTAGCGCCGTTGGCGTTGCCAGCCGCAGTGAAGGTGTCATAAAAATCCTATTATGCACATTACAATATCAAAAGAACATCGCAATGGATGCCACGGAATCCCAGGAGGAAATGCGTAACATGCGAAATGCGACGACGACGACGACCACACAAAGGGGCGCACACAGCCCACAAGCAGGAAGGCAACTGGCAATCGAAAAACCGGAACGGGAATACCAATTTTTGGAGTGGGCTTCGAAACGGGAACAGCAACCAGGCAACCAGAAAGGTGGCTGTGGCCCACAACCCAGTGGGCTGCCTCTAACGAGTGAAGAAATTTCAACATCATCAACCTATTCCTATTAAAGGAAAAAATTGATATTTTAAATTAAAAATCTATATAATAAAGAATCAATTCTGATTTGCATAAATGAACAGAGTGATAGATAGATGGAAAATATAAAAGAAATGGATAACTTAGTTGGATATACTAGAAGATATAATATATAGAGTATGGGAGAAATATATAAAGCAGATAGATGATAGATAGATGTATAGAAAAGATAGAAAGAATAACAAATACTATAGATAGATTGATGAGTAAATGGACCGGTATGATAGACAAGATGGATAGACCTATGGAACTGATAGGTGGGATAGATAAAGTAGATATAATAGTTGACATAAGTTAATGGTATAGATACAGTGTATAGATGAGAAAGAAACGTAAGGTAGATAAAAAGGATAAATGCATAAATAGGATAGTTGTATAAGTAAATGTTATAAATAGTATGGTGGATAGATAGAGTAAGTGCTATAGTTCCATTCACCTATCTTTCCATCTATCTCTTTTAGTTATTATTTCTACTTAACTCAGTTAGATACAGCTCTAGAAGGAATAGATGTTAAATAAAATTCAATATTAAAATATAAAATAAAAACTCCATAAGACTCTTCACTTTCGCACCCTCTTGCTGTACTGCTGTGACAGCCCTCGGATGAGCTGAAAATCGCGTTCACAGTGTCTTCTGACGGATATGCCCTAATAAAATGAAGCAACCAGAAGATTTTTAATAAATTTGCAAGCAAATCAACCACTGCTGGAAAAAAAAAATAAAATAAAAGGTGTCCTGGCTGCGGCTGCGGTGCCTGCGCCGGTAGTGCCAATGCCGCAGAAACCGAGACTGGGGCTGGGGCAAAGTTAAGGCCGAGGCATCAGCAACAACACCCAAAGCGACATAAATTATGACAAAATATGAACCATTGACGACGCTACAGGGCAAGGGGCCAAGGATCACGGGGTCCTGGCTGCCGCGACTGCTTCCGTATGGCTGCAACGACGGAAGGACGCGACAGGATGGTCGGATGGGCGGATGGGTCGTCAACGTGGACGCGAAGGAGGAGAATGGGAACGCGTACGCGTACGCTTATGCGTATGCAGAGGGTGCGTATTTTATGCTCTGGGTGCCGAGAAAAAGTGGCAAAATATAAAAGCGAGCAGCATGAAGCGCATAATAAGCAAATTATAGAACGTTTAGAAAGGACAAACCCACCTAGGCCTAGGCCTATGCCTCGACCCCAGAGTTCAAGGCAAACATCGTAGTCGCTCCGTCATTATGGCCAGAAGGAAAACTGCTTCTGTTTCTGAATCGAGCAAATTTACATTTATTTAAGCAGCAGCAGCAGCAGCCGGATGGCCATCATGGAATGGCTGGGGAGAGCTGGCGCCGGAGTGGGAGTTGGCGTACAATAAATTGTTTCTATTACTTATATATACATGGCAATGAAGCGGTAAACACACAAATTTTATAACCCAACGCAATTTTCAAATTACTGCCTGGCTGGTCCACCAAGCCATATAATTCCCGAATTTAAGTATTCTTGGGGAGATGCCGAGCAGCAGCTGTCAAACCACATCTGAATTGCTAACTAAGTGAGCTTGATGGTATATTTGATATAGTTACAATATTTGGAGTATAGAACTAGAATTAGTAATGGAAGCTTTGAAATATATTGAGTATACTCGATACGCTAAGCTTGGTATATTGTATATGGTATATTTGTCAAAGTTGGAGGAAGACTAGGTTTACTATGTAAACTACGAGATATATTAGATATCCTAGATACAGTCAGTATATATTGAGTACACTCATAACTATAAATATAACTAGACAGACCTATATCACTTTTAGGGATGATGCATTCAATGCTCGAAAATGAAGAAGAGTGAACACACTCTAAATTTAGCTCATACTAACATTTTATTCATTAAATTATTGTATGCCTCGTTCCTTCTTCGTTTTCCATAACATAATCTTCAAACCAATTTAATAACAACATTGAATGTGAATCAAATAAATCTCCGCTAAATAAATATGTTATATGTTATACATTTAAATGCATCTAAATACTATAGTTTTAAGCTTCAACAGTTTCCAACTGTTAAATGTGTAATACTCATAAAATTTAACGAAAGGCTCATTTATATTATATGCCCTATATAGGACAATAAAAAATCTGATGTCCGTGTGTAACTGGTGCATTGAACAATGGAACAAAATACAAATGCTGCCAGCAGCATTCACAGTTCGGAATGAAAGCAAACCATAAACCATGAACTAGAATAAATTCATATGCACCAATGCGAGATATTTGTAAATGAAATGCGTTTTGCGAAAGGGTAACAACAGAGCAAAGCCAACCAACCACCCAACACAGTTGAGGCCAACATCATTTTCACCGAAATTCCTGCTATTGTGTAGTTGTGAAAAATCTCCAAAAATTCTGTGGAAACGAACAGAGAAATTATTTCCAATTTGGATTTGCTAATTTCGTATTTTACCATTACGAAATTTTGCATAATAGAGGAGAAAATCTCGTAATTAAACACACATAAGTCGAATATAACTTGATTCCCCTTCAAATAACAGCCAATTCTATGCATTAACCCGAAAAGTATGCTAAACAAAAATGAATACAAAATTAAAAGCTGAGTTAGTAACATATTTATATAAGTACTATTACTTTTTAGTAAGGTACGTCAAAAAATAGAGTATTATATTATATATATATTATATAGTATTAGTTGCGGGACAGAAGTAGCTGTATTGTTATAGTACTAGTGTAGTAAAATAATAATAAACACAATATTATAAATACAAATACAAAGAATAGTAGTAGTAATAGTATACTAGTAAAATAGTTGTTTAGAAGTATAACAGTAGTAGTAGTAGTACAGTAGAATAGTAGTAGTATACTAATATAACAGTAGTAGTGCTGTAGAAGTATTATTATAGTAGTATAAAAGTAGTAGTAGTAGTATAGTAGTAGTATAGTAGTAGTATAGTAGTAGTATAGTAGTAGTATAGTAGTAGTATAGTAGTAGTATAGTAGTAGTAGTATAGTAGTAGTATAGTAGTAGTAGTATAGTAGTAGTATAGTAGTAGTATAGTAGTAGTATAGTAGTAGTATAGTAGTAGTATAGTAGTAGTATAGTAGTAGTATAGTAGTAGCATAGTAGTAGTATAGTAGTAGTATAGTAGTAGTATAGTAGTAGTATAGTAGTATTATAGTAGTATTATAGTAGTCGTATTATAGTAGTATTATAGTAGTAGTATTATAGTAGTATTATAGTAGTAGTATTATAGTAGTATTATAGTAGTAGTATTATAGTAGTATTATAGTAGTAGAATAATAGTAGAAATAGTGTATAGTAGTATCATAGTAGTAGTATAGTAGTATTATAGTAGTAGTATAATAGTAGAAATAGTGTATAGTAGTATAATAATAGTAGTAGCAAGATAATAGAAATATAATAGTAAAAATAGTGTATAGTAGTATAATATTAGTAGTAGCAAGATAATAGAAATATAATAGTAGAAATAGTGTATAGTAGTATAATATTAGTAGTAGCAAGATAATAGAAATATAATAGTACAACAGCAGTAGAATAGTATAGAGTTTCTATACAGAGAATCTGTAGAGTACCCGCAGAGTATGTTTAGAGCATATACAGAGACATACATATATGATATGTAACATTTATAGAGTATCTACCTATATAATACATATATGATATGTAACATATATAGAGTATCTACCTATATAATATAGTCCAGCATTTCTTCCATCGAATTTTATTTATTTAAGCTTTTGTTATCGTGCTTGCATATAAATTCATAAAGCCGACTTGATTGGGCCAGAACTATGTATAATAAATTGAAAAAAATCCCTTAAAAATCGAATGCAATTTTTATTTTTTTACGAGCTTACATATGTGTGTTTGTGTGAGGGTATGTATGGGCGTGGGTGTGTGTGTGTGTGCTAACCACATCAGGCGCTCAAATGTCGTAGCTCTTACCTAGGCATCATTGGCATTGGCCACACTTACCAATATCCCATCGATGCGGCATGTGATGCGCATACTAAACATTTCGGTCTTCGCCTCTGATTCGGATTCTGGCCAAGATTTATACTTAACGGCAAAGTGGCATTTCAAAGAACCCCCCAAAAAAAAGAGGGCCGCATGGAACGGGACGGGACGGGACGGTTGCGGGTGCGGAGTACGGGTCGTACGGCTGTCCAAGTGACCAACACCCGCTTCCCCAGGGTGTCGTAATTTCCGAGATATGAATGTAAAACAATTTTTGCGCTACGCATACTGTCGAATGTGCGTTACTTTTTAATTTGTTACTCTCTCGATATTTGCCGCACAGAAATCGATATCCATAAGTGTATCCGCGTACAGTTGGTATATGGGAACATATATTTCCAATACACCCACACACACACATGACACGCACACCCAGACACTCGCATGATGTATGCTAATGTTTGTGCAGTGTAACAAATTGTTCCCTATCGCTGGCATGAATCAAATGAAAAAACAATTACAAAAAAAATGAAGAAAAAAATGGATGGGAAATACGGGAGGGCAGCCAGAGCGCCCTGTTGGCATTCCACAACAACAGGTCACGTGACCCAAAAATCACAATAAATCCGTTAAAACTCCATGAAAATACTTTACCTAAATTTCAATAAGCAACATGCGAATGAGTCGCAAGCCAAACGACCCCACTTACCCAGCCATTCGTTTCGCCTTTCGTCCAACGGAGACGAAGGAGGCGAAAGGCAGAAGGCGGCTCGGCGCCTGGGCTGGCACATTATTAACTTGTCATACAAAGATAAAAATTTATCAGCGTAGATGCGTGTGCCGCGTTACTTCACAGCACGAGATCAACATCAACGTCGACAGCATTCCAGCAACCAACCCACGCTCAAACCAAAACCCAAACCCAAACTCAAACCCAGCCCGAAACGAAACCCAAGCAAAAACCATCCCAGTTGCCTTCGCGTCCTTCCGCTACGCAACGCAACGCGACGCGACGCGACGCAACGGTCGAGCCGGTGAAAATATGAAAAATTACTATAAAACGTTTTGTGGCATTTTAATGTCCACAAAATACGCTTTGCGCTTCGTTATGAAAAATTCAAAAGAAAATAAAAACAAACAACAACAAAATGAGACGGACACAGCCCAAACAGCGCGTAAAACGAATGGAAAATATATTGTTCTTAGGTATTAGCTAGCTTTACTTCTTCTTAGATTTGTAATATTATAACAGATGACATTTATAAGCAGGAAATCCTGAAATCCTGAAAAACAAATATTTGTGTATATAATTTAATGGAATGCAAGCTAGGACAGCAAATATCGTAACATATTAGATAGTGAGCCAGAAAACAGTGCAGAGCTTTTATTGTGGTATATATCGTCTCTCTATAAGAAAGAGAGGGAGAGAGAGAGAGAGAGAGCGAGTATATCGTGTTTTATCTGCTCAAATGAACAAACAAACGAAAAAATGACCTACCAAGTCGATAACAGATTTCATTGAATATTACGACATGTTATCGATAACTTAAACAGCTACTCATACAGCTATCGAAAGGCTCTACGGATAAGATATTTAGAACTGCTCTTCCTCCTTTAAGGATGAGAGTATCGATAACAACATCTACACCAGTATAGCTATCGAAAGCCTCCACGGATGGGATCTCAAGAACTGCTTTTCCCTTCGAATGATGGGAATAGAATCTCAACATCTAGAGCTTCACTTTATAAAGGTATAAATATCCAAATACATATGTGTACATATTCTCAGATATACCAAATCAAGTCAATGAACGTTCTTCGGATATTTTCCCATTGGCTATCAACAGTCATAGGCTTTAATAAGAGAATTGCCTCGCAACAGCATTATCAGTATATCATACACAACTTTATGAGCTATAAAATCCGTTATAAATCACGACTGTTTTCATTGCATTGCTAGAGCATAGATAATTAACCGTTGTCCTTTCATTGGCCCGTTGACTCGTTTTGCATTGCAATTAACCGGACTGCCCATATGTTGTACTTAGCAGCTGTTGAAGTGGCCTAAAAAGATGGACCAAGGCGCCTGCTGGCGTCTGGCTCATTGGTATGGATGGCAGCATGGCGCTCTTGCTCGGGTCTGGAGATCAGGCATTATTCATTAGCCGCTGCCATTCAATGGAAGCTCAATAGTTTTCTCGCCCGGAGTTCATTTAAAGAGCTGAACATTTGCTACATTTTGATTGAATCCTTGGCTTGGATGCTTGCTTGGTTAATTGAGAGCCACAGATAAAACTGTGGGAAAACTAATTTCATAGGCGGGGCGTGTGGGCGTGCTGGGCGTGGGCGTTGGCTTGAGTGAGTGGCACACAAGCGGCTGTTAAAAGTTGGACATGGGCTTGGGCATGGACTGGAGCATGGGCTTGGGCCTGTGCCAGCTGATAAGCATTTCATGTCACATCCTTAAGAGCCTCACAGGAGGACGACACATACATCAGAGTTCACATGCAGTCCCCCTTCAACTGCTGCTCCTGCTCCTGCCTCTGTCATCGTTACTGTCACCGTCAGCCAGCGCTTAAGATTGCTTTCAACGTCCTTAATTGCTTTTTTTTGTGCTCTGCGTTGCGTGTGTGTGTCTGTGTGTGAGTGACTGTATTGCCATTCTTTTGATGTGCCTGTGTATGTGTGTGTGTGTGTGCGGGGGCTCGACGCTAGTCAAGCTTTTGTCATGGGACGTGAACGTGAACATGGACATACGAATTGTAGGTTGCGACTGCTGACTCTTTGGACGTGCTGCTGCTCGCTTGTGCGTCGTCCTTATTTTCGCAGGAAGCGTTATTTCAATTTCCGCCTTTCCGCTTTTCCTTTTCCTTTCCTTTCCTTTCCTTTCCCTATGCGCCAAACAGCCAGACACGCCATTATTGTTTGACGTGTCAGTGTTAATGAGTCATTGTCCATTAAGTTTGCTCATTTCAAACGGGCAATTAAATTCGACTTTATTGCACTTCAACAATATCGAAACGAACGAACGGACAACCGAACCAACTTCGACACACAGATGGACACCAAAGCCGACATTGAGACCGCATCGAATCTGAGCAGCACACAACACACACACGCACACGCACTCACACACCTCTATCCCAAACTGGAATCGAGGAGGCGTGGAAGGCGACTCTTAACTAAGTAGAGCAATAAATCAGCATCTATGTACAACTAAATTCTAGAGCTTCGCCTAGCTAGCGATTCTTGGTGTACATCAGTGAAACGCACACAAATTCAAATGAATTCATAAAAAAAAAGTGTTAAAAAATAAAATAAAGCAAATATGTATATTCAAAAATTCGAAAAAAAAAAACAATTAATAACAATTTGGACTAAAAATTTGTTAATCTTCCTCTGTCCCCCCTTTCATGCTTATGCCATTCTCCTATCCATCCGGCCGCCCGTCTATCTGTCCGCCTGATCGTCTGTATCCATTGATCACATTGCCCCATCATTATCGATAAAAATCGATATCTGTGCTAGGTCCAAATCATATCACCTAGCTCTAGTAGAAAAATCTCTGTTTAACTAAATATTACGAATACCAGATGTGAGAGAATTAATTAAAATAAATTCATTTAATTTTGCAGATCAAATTAAGAGCCGCAGTTCAATGATAACAAATCTAAGCAAAAGTTTCAAGTCCCCAAGGAAACGCAATGTCACATGTCAGACCATCAGATACATATAACATATATATAAATTTTAGATATATATATATATATATTTAGTTATGTGGACATGGGTGTGTGGGAGGATGTATCCGTTGCCATAAATCAGCTGCAGCGGGCAGCAAAATATGAAACATGGCAGCATAAATAATTAACAAACTTGGCTCAAATGATAAATTTTTTCGCAAACAAAGACGAAAGAGATAAGTTCGTTTAATATTTATGACAAAAGAGCAGAGCAGAGCACATACGCCACTGGCCGACTTCATCAGCCCACATAATGTACCAGATATATGTATATATATATATATATTCGGAATGCCCTTGGCACTTGACACCAGTGTGCTGGGCCGGAGAGGAGTTTGACTTGTAGTGCTCTAATCAGAGCCAGAGGGGTGTTTGCTCAGCTCGGCTCGTTTGGCCTATTGTCAGTGATTTACGAGCGCCCCAATCATACGGGACAACAGTGGGACAACATCGTACGTAACACTCACACACACACACACACACACACACACGCACACACTCCACATTGTATCATAATTCGTCATTGCATATGATTTTATTTCTGCGTTATTTATTTGAATTATTTATTTATCCTATTATACGCACTGGAGCCCCCGTTGGCTCTGCCTCCGCCTTGCCCTTGCCCTTGCCCTTGCCCTTTCGCTTGCCCGTTCATATCTTTTGACAGTAATACAACTAGCCAAGCACTGCCCATCCATATGCATAATATGTTTGTCCATATGTCCATTTGCGTGTATTCCACATCCCACATTCAACATTCCACGTTTCACGTCCCCACACGCCGTGCTATGGCTAGCGCCAATCAATAATGTGTGCTGTATCAAGATTTATAGGTTTTGCATTTGCTAACACACACACTCACACACACATACACATACACACGTAGACACACCCACACTCATTCGCATGCCACACCCCCTTTGCTATGCGCACGCAAACTCTGGCTGACCAAGAGGGTAATTGACACGTGTTCCTCTTATCTAACTCTCATATTACCTAACAACACTAGTTTGCAGTGCTCTTTAAGGGTTACAAAATTCAAAAGTCAACGAAGTTGCAACTTGAAGCCGAAATATATAATTTAGCTAAATGACTTCAATATAAACAATAATAAATATATATTATTGTAAGACGAGTTTTATTTTATAGTCTGCTTTTTTTTTTATACTGAAAAAGTTAGTTGTATTTTACAATAATATTAATAATTGGCATTGTTAATTTTTGATTATTAAAAAAAAATTGTTTATTTGTATTCCCCGAATCTATTGAAATTGCGAATTGATATGGTTTTGTTCAAAGTGTGGCAGATCTCAAAAAGCATATAAATGCTTAATCAGCATTCCCTGTTCGCACTACTTCTTGAACAGACCTCGTAGAAAGCGCCTTAAAAAAATGATCAACTTTTTTTAAGCAAAAAATGTATATACGAATAAAAAGGAGAAACATTTATCTTTGCATTTACTAATTACTGGTAGCATATATGTAGCTTATAGCTAAATACATATAAGCATATGCATATATATATTAGTATGTGTATCTGTGTGTGTGTGTGATTGTGTGAGTAAACTGTTTGCATCGCACAAATAAATTTTGCGGTGATTTGTAGAGTTGCGTTGGCCAAAGCGCATTAAGCTGGCTGCAACCCACATAAATACGACTCAACAGCATTTAACTACTCAGCGATTACACACACACGCAAACACACACATGTGCATATACACACGCACACATACATATGTAGGTATATAAACATCAACGCAAATACTTCATGTGCGCAAACAAAGGACATCTTTGTATATGTATCTGTGTGTCTGTGTCTGTGTCTGTGTCTGTGCTTAATGTATGTCCCCACCGAAGTGCGCCCAAAGATAAAGGTAAGCACTTCACTAGAGATGAGAGCGTGACACGAAAACGACAAAAAATAATTGCATACTTAGCAGATCAATAGATTGAGGAAAGAATCGAATTATTAAAACATACAATGGGGGACAAAAGTATTTTGACAACGCATTGCAAAAACTTAAACCGCTTGTTTCTTCATGCTGAGAGAGGTAACGGTACCCACTATATTTTTTAGAGAGAGCAAACATAATAGGCTTTAAGTGACCAAAATATTGCAGTGATATCACACGTCATTATTTTTCTATAATTATTTGCATGGCAGACTATCGTACTTTGGCTGGACAAAAGTATTTTGACAATAATATTAATTTAATAAAGTGATAGAAAAACTTAACTATGGAGATAGTAACAATAATATTATTAAAAAATAAGCCCACTTCTAACATCAAGGACCTTCTGTAAGCGATCTAACCTAATTTTATAATGTTTTTAATGAAACATCCTGCCAAAGTCCTCAGACCTCAGTTATCAGTCTCCTTGGGCGTTCTTGATAAGTTTGAGTTACGTTTTACTTTTGAATAAGGCCACACATTCTCTATAATATTGTGATCAGGGGTCTGAGGTGGCCAATCTAATGTATTGACTTCAATATCCCTCGAAAATTCAGTTCTAATATGGGCTTTGTGGCATGAAGCGTTGTCCTGCTGCAGTGTAAATGATTTTCCAATGAACCGGTGACAGGAACTCGTTGCGTGGTCATTCAGGACACGTAAATAATTGTCCTTCATCATTGTCCTATTAATAAATATCAAATTGATGAGGCTACCGACACACACGAAACCTCAGAGCACTACCGATTCTTCACTATGTGACACCCGTTCGTACACAGGCCTTTTTTCTTTGCGAATATTCTTTGGCAACCTTCTGTAAATCGCTTTTTTTTATCCATGATACTCAAAGGAACCATCGTCAATCCATAATACTTGTCCCCAGAATAATTGCGGCTTGCCTATGAAGGATTCAGCAAATCGTTACCTTTCTGGTTTATTTTATAGTGATAGCAAGGGTATTTAAAGGTCTATAACGTAGAAAAATTGTCCTTCTTTCGCCGACTTGGGATAGTTTTTCTACTTATTGATAATTTATGATTATTTTTGAGTTTAATCGACATGACTTTTAGGAAAATCCGCACATTTTCTTTAAATGTTATCAATATTATGCGGTCTTCTACAGTTTTTTGTGAATGATCTTCGCGATCTGGGTTTTTTTTTTTGAGTGAATCGGTTTTCTATTTTTTGTTAATTTAGTAGTAAATTGCTCATAGAAATAGATTTTATAAGATTGTAAGGTATTCCACAGAAATACCTGCATTATTCTGCGTGACCGATTGATTTTTTAAAGATTTCACTTAATCACGTGGATTGCCAATAATTTATCAAAAAATATGATCAAATAAAGGCTATTATTAAAGAGGGCTCGAAAAATAACTAAAAAAAAATAAAATACGTATTTTGTATCTCAAGCGAATTACTGAAAATGAATATGAAAAGGAATGTCAAAATACTTTTGTCCAGCCAAAAAACGATAGTCTGCCATGCAAATAATTATAGAAAAATAATGACGTGTGATATCACTGCAATATTTTGGTCACTTAAAGCCTATTATGTTTGCTCTCTCTAAAAAATATAGTGGGTACCGTTACCTCTCTCAGCATGAAGAAACAAGCGGTTTAAGTTTTTGCAATGCGTTGTCAAAATACTTTTGTCCCCCATTGTATAAATTGTTTTTGAATTTTTTAAGCAACAGGTTGCATGTGCGTTAAAAAAAAAATTGTGGTAAATAATAAAATTTTGTATATTTTTAAAGCTATTCAATAAAATAGTTTACAACAACAGCTATAAATGTAAAAAATAATTAAAAATAAAATAATATTCAAATATATACATACATATGTATGTATGTTTATGTATATTTCAAACATATATGATAGTATTTTATTTTTAAATATTTTTATATTCACATTTATTAAAAAAATATTAATAATCATAATAATGCTTACAAATTTTGTTAAAAAAAAAAAAAAAAAAAAATATTATACATATTTGATAATATATTTTAAAAATTTTTTTCATATTTATTTTAAAAAAAATTAGTAAAATTTAAGATATTTGCTGAAAATATTTCTAAAAAATACCCTAAAAGTTACTACTTTTAGTATAGCTTAGCCAAAAATATGATTTAAAAGAAATACAAAAAACTTCAGATATTTGAAAGTATCTATAATTATACTACGCCCATCTCTAGTCTACACAGAAGCTACTAAACGGAGTGGGCGAAACCATAAAAAAAAACGAACTTCATTTATTCGCAAAGAAATAAATCTTTTAATGCACATCGGAGAGTCGTTATTCGGGCATTGTTTTCTCATTTGCCACAACACCTACACTCTCACACACACACACACACACACACACACACGCACACAATTGGAGGGCATATGTCGTGCGGCGCGGCCATCGAATGGACACTTTTGTCCCGTGCTGCCTCACTGGGCAAATGAACTTTGAATGGTTCCATGTATTTCAATGATTCTAATTATGGCGACGCCCCGCCCCGCACCGCCCACCGCCTACCGCCCACTACCCCACTGTCCCACGCCCTGTTGCTGGGGCACAAAACTTTCTTAAGTATCGCGTGCATCATTGTTATTGTTTTTGTCCTTGGACGAGCAGACCAAATTGCTTTGTTGGATGTTGTTGTCCTACCTATACACACACACACACACACATACATATAAAGAGGATATATGTGTGTAACTGTTTCAGTGCGTGGGCGGTACGCTCATTAGGTTTCCTGTGCCGCCATCGCTTCGCTGCGGCTCGGTTATGGCCCATGCAAAATGTCCCACAAGGGGCAGCCAGTTGTCGCGTTTCTCCTGTTACAACTTTATGTTATGTATGTGTTTATGTGTCCATTTCTCTGCGAGTGTGCGTGTGTGTGTGACCTGCGAAAATGTCTCTGTCAAGTTGTGAGTAATAATGCGGAAATGCCAAAGAATAGAACAACCAAAATAAGCTCGTAAATAGCCAAGCGAGATGAAGATGATTTCATGCTAGCCGAATATAAAATACTCTTAGAATTCAATGCAAAAATTATATATGTATATATATGAATAAAAGATGTGCACAAATATTAAAAAGAAAAAATGTTAAAGTAAATATAATAAAATAATTTTAAAAACAAATTTCTTTGGCTTTATTAATTTCATTCAACAAAAGCTTTTAAATGAAAAACAAAATGTAACCAAATAAATGTATATAAGTATATATAAATAAAATACACTTTACTTTTGATTTACCAAAGAACTTTACCATAGTCTTAGATACTAACATGTTACAAAGAACCTTACCATGAGCTTCAATTTGAACGTCTCTTTAAAGTATAGTAGCTTATTTAACATTAACATTAACTTGAGCATGCAAGTTACCATGAGCTTTATAGACTGGCATTTTTTAGCAATTTGCATTAGTATACCCAACTCTATGGGGCCCCAAATTCGTGAAGGACACACAATATTCCATAATCAGTCATGGCATTTTTGCCAGCTGGCACGTAATACGACATACATATTTACCAGCTGACATGTGTCACAAAGTGGATGACATATGCGATTAGATCGCTTAATTCGCAGCTGACAAATGTGGTGGGAATGAAAGGCACATTAATTAGCTGTACGTGTCCATGCATTACAGAAGCATTTGTTGTCCTTTTTGTTGCCATTGTTGTTGGTGTTGCTGTTGCTGTTGTTGGTGTTTATGCTGCGGGTTTGTCAAGCCGAACCAAATGACTAAAAGCTGTGACCCAAGCGCGACGAGGCGAACGCTCTCTGATGCCTCTCAGATGGATGTGTCCATGGACCACGTACATAAGCACATAATTACGAATCTCTTTTGTTCTCTTCATTTATTTTATTTCGTTTGTTTTTTTTTTTTTTGTGTTTTCTGTTTTGGTAGCGGGAAAGTTAAATTGCAGAAATCGCAAACTTTACTATCTGCAAGCAGAAAAATAATGGAATTGTGTAATTAACGAGACTCCAGGGTAAAGACTTGATGAAATGCCTTTGCCAAGAGTTATGCTCGTTGGCCAACTTGGGCCATTCTGCGTGTGAGTGTGTGTGTGCAGAAATTGTCGCCATTCAATCTTTAGCTTAACTTTAACCAAAATGCCAAACAGAATTAGCAAAGGGCATACATAAATGTTGCTAGGAGAAGGAGCAGCAAGAGAGAGAGGAAGAGGAAGAGGTACGACAGCATACAGCATACAGCATACAGCATACAGCATACAGCATACAGCATACAGCATACAGCATACAGCATACAGCATACAGCATACAGCATACAGCATACAGCATACAGCATACAGCATACAGCATACAGCATACAGCATACAGCATACATTATTGGCAGTAGGACAAAGCGAAAACATTTATATTATGTAAATATATTTTTGAATTATTTTTCTGATAACGAAAAGTGCTACTTTAGGAAAAAAAAAAGATTTATAAAGAAAACTATTATAATTTAGGTTAAAAATTGTCTTAAAAACTAAACTTTAATCTCTGCCAAAAAAAAATGCATGGATATTAAAAAAAATCATTATAAATTGATGTACAATTAAATAAAATATAGAAAATTTTAAAATATAAAAAAAAAATATTTAGAGTAGATTAGAGGTATCTCTAAGCAAAAGCAATGTCATTGAACAATATTCGTGGGAAAGAGCATAAGCCAGTTAGAAGATTTGCTTATAGTTGGTCGAATTGTCGCTTCGTTGCAGCATCTTTAATTTCTTCTTGTTGGGCTTGAAGGCCGCGGGCTGGGCGACGAGCGCTGCGGCTGCGCCGGCGGCTGCATTGCGATCCTTACGGGTGACGGGTATGTCGTACGGCGTACGCACGATTTCCGGCAGATGGGCATAGTAGACGACTCGCTCGTTGCGGTTGCGGGGAGACGACAGCTGCTGCGGCAGCTTGGGCGAGACATATTTGTTGCTGTAGGAGTCGAGCACGGGCATGGCCATAGCCATGGGAGCATCGATATAACCACGCCGCGACTTCATGTAGTCTGTCGGCGGTGGGGTGTCCAGATGGCGATCAGGATACATTAGATAGGGTTCCGGATATTGGGGCACTCGTGGACTGTAGCTATCGTAGGGATCGAAGCGCTGCCGATGCACGTACATGTCCTCATAGTACGGCGGATAGGCGCGATGGTACTGCTCATCAAACCTGGAGGGGAAGGGAGAATGCCAAACTATGGATATGCCTTAAGGCCCACTTGTGCTCACCTGTCGTAGCGTCTGATGTACGGATCGTACGACCTGGACGGATACATGGCAATCGATTTGCCCGTATACTGTCCATACCAGGGCAGGGATGGATTGGCCATCCTCTCACCCGCGGGCTTCCGTATGTAGCCCAGGTTCTGGTCTCGCCCAGGAGTGCGTATCGCTGCAGCGCCACTCAGATCATTCTCACCTGGCGCAGTGTCCACTGTGCGCCGACCCGTTGTATAGTAATCATAGTCCGCATACCTGGCCGAGGATTTGCCCGCTACTCTCAGCTGTTTGCCCGTTGCTCCATGCTCCACCGACTCAGCTGCCTCCACGTCCAAAATGCTGTCCGGACTCTCGAGCTCAGCATTCCGATTGCTATGCTCGTAGCCAGGCTCCGCACTCACGGCCAGCAGCTGCAGTGAGCACAATATGAACAGACTTTTCAGCTCCATCTCGATGCGATGCCAACTGCAGTTGCCAGTTGGCCAAAATAGACTGATGCCAACCTGCGGCCACTGGCCAAATAGGCGAAGCCACGCAAATGGCGAACAATAATCCGGCGACATGGTAAGTTAAACTTCAATGGGCAATTGTATTATTTGATTTGCCTCGTTCGTTTTTTTGGCTCTATGGTCAGTCCATTGAATCAGTCAGTCCGTGAAGCGCAAGAGTGCACAATTCAAGTCGAGCGGCAAACTACCCACTCGAATACCCACTAAAAAAGAGCGTGCTATGCGCTGAGAGAGGTAGTGCCTGGAAATGTCAGGTCGAAGATGTTAGAAAGGTATTTGCAATGTAAAAGACTGGGACCGATTGAATAATACAATTAGGCTTAAGCGAAATTCCAGGAGGTAGCTCCACATAGCGCCTACGGCAGAAAGAGTTAAAAATTGTAGTACTGCAGCAGGAGCTCAGCCTTGATTCTACTGCCAAACGTAACTCTAAAACCAAGACATGTAGACGCCCTCATAAACGGAATGAATTAAACCAGACAGGGGTGCTACATTGATTCTACTGCAAAACTTTCCGATGTACCAAGCCAGACCATATTTATGATTCCATTACGGGGCAAGATTGGATATTACATCCAACTGCAAATGTTGTTAAAGTTAACTCTAAAACAAAAGATGATTTGACGTATCGTCTTTATAACCGACGAAGCTATAACCGTATATAAGCGCAATAACCGTACGGACACTATGAGCGGAGTCGTTATAACCGGACTCTACCGTATTTATATGCATATCCAAGCAACAAACATCCAACCATTAACCTTAACTCAAATTATTTACAGAGTAACTCAAATCAATGAAGTACCAATGCTCCACCTAAATTTAATGGCATTTTGTATACATTTAACACACACACACACACACATATATATACATGTGTACACACCCATCCACACAGCATAAAACTGCATTCTCTTTGAAGTTCAGAACAATAGCAGCTCGAACTTGTCCAAGCTACGCTCCGTTGGCTGCGACAAAATGCATTTTGTGATTTGCATTTGAAAACAAGGCGAGTGAGTGAGAAGGAAAGAGAGAGAGAGGGGGGGAACCGGCACGGGCTCGAACTAACGGCATTTATGTATATGTAAGTGATTATGGTCAGGGCTTTGAGTTCAGCAATTCAACAAGAATTCAATTAATTGTGATTTTAATTATTATGAAATTTGTAATACAAATATATATTTCATAAAATTTCATAAATTTAAATTATCAAGTCTTAAATTTAAAAATGATATAAATTAGTTTTGAATAACAAATTAATATATAAATATATATAGTATGTATGTAAATCATTTGTAATGCTGGACAATTGCTTTTTAACTTTTTTTTTGTTTAACTAAATTTTTTTTTTTTTTTTTTGCTTGTTAAAAAACAATCATATTTTGTAGCTGTGACAGCGTTGACCCAAAATGTATCGATTCGGGCAGATTTTTGATTTGCAACAGCCATCTTTGGCATTCTAGACACTTTCGTTGGCGATCCTCGCGTGTCACATCGACGCCCAGCCCGTTGGCAGCCCAAGAGTCCAGATTTTCTTGGATCATTGGCAAGAAGTTTGATAATATGATGCGCAGCGTATCGCAGGCTCTGGTGAAATGACTGCAAATGATGAAATGATGAATTAATATTTCGGATCAAAATTATGTATATGAAATTTACTTACAATTTGTGTTGACTTTGCAACAGCTCATACAGTTCTGGTAATACAAATGTACAAAAATCCAAATTCAATGAAGACCTATAAATGAACACAAATGTAGAAAATATAGAGAAAAAGCAAACATCAATATACAACTTACGGCTTCTCCAGTATTGCACCTAAAAGATCTATAAAAATGGAGCGTCCAGCTGACTTGGCCAACCTAAGTGCACTTAGAACATCATTAACACTAAACAAGTAGTAAATAAGTCTATGAGTATTTCTGCTAAATATGTACGTAAACCTAATAACGCTCACCGTGTCGAATTGCGTAGCAAATCGAGACTGGCTTGACGATTGCTCAATTCCTGGAGCACAGCTTCGTGCGATCTGGAGAGCATATCAAAGTCGTATTGATCATCAATGAAGTTACGATTCATATTCTTGCCCGAGGTTGGTATCAAATCTGGACGGTAATTCATTGGTGGCTATAATTGAAGATTTATTTATATTATAGAATAACTGAAATTTGTATGCTATTCAAATCAATAATACGTACATGCGCAGGCTTCTCCTGCGCCTTTGTCTGATGCGCTGGGGTACGCATATCGAGGGTCGTACGGGATCTTATTGGTGGCTTCGTGATAATCTCCACACTTATATTCTTCTGCTGAGCATTCTCTTTGTAGAACTGACTCTGCGAGCCCATCATCGTGCGCTTGTTCTTGTTGACAACAGTTGTGGACGTTGACTTCTTGAGTACCATATTATCATCGAGCTTGTGTAGCTCCATGGAACTAACTGAAGACGTCTGACTCAGCTTGTTATTGCCAAATATTGACGTCGGAGTCTGTTTGGTATTGCCCATCGCTGTGCTCCGTTTGTGCAAAGTTGTCGTTGTCTTCTTAATTGATTTGGATGAGGCGTTTATTGTTGATGCAGGTACTGTCTTGTAGTTACTGGCTGTGTAATTCTGGTTGACTGGAAAGTCTTCGGCCATCTCACAGTTATCATAGTTATTGAGTATTGGCGGATTGCTGTCATTAGGACTATACTCGACATCTTTTGCAATTACAGCCTTATCCAATGGGTAGCGGCTGTACTCGTCTGGCACGTGCAGTGAGGTCGGCTGATAAACGTTCATCACACGGCTGGAGCCCATATCTATGCCATAGCTATAAGGGAGATTGTGCAATGATGACATTGACGATGGTTCGATATGTTCCAGTGCAGCCTCATTGACAACCTCCAGACTCAAATTTGGTGACGTTTGCTCGTCGTAAGTTTGACTTTTATTGTCCTCATGCTCCTCCTCCACTTTGGACGGCTTGGCTCCGCCCATCGATATTCTAAACTTTTGGGTACCACGTGAGAAGCTTTTGCGATTGGTTGAATTATGCTTGAAATTGGGCTCAGCATTTGCCGGCTGATAGAACGGTATCACACAATCAAGGCTAACTGTATTAATTGACACGGTATCAATTTCATGGCAGCCACAGATCTGTAAGGCAATCAAATACGAATTAATGCTGCCATAATTAATTACTAACTTTGTAGATAGCTTACAATCTTATTTTTGATCACTTTCATGTCATCCAATGAGACCCAGTTACCTTTGATGTGATCTAATTCACGGTCTGGTTCCCATCCAATCACAGATATTCCGGCAGCGCTGCCCACAAACAGACACTCGCCATTCTCGCTAATGAGAGAATTATTATTATTAAGTATTATAGTATATGGATGGTTGGCTTACCTAAATGTAATGCATCTGATAGCCTGACCATAGAAATGAGTTGTTTGGGAGACAAGCAGTTGGTGTTCCAAATCATAGATAGACACAGTGCCATCCACTCGACCCGCTGCAAGCAGAAATTCAAATGGATGGAATTGTATGCAAGTGATAGCCGTGACGGGTGGCTCGGCTATAAACTCCATTATCTGTTTGCTCTTGCGTATATCCCATATTAATATTGATCCTTCCAGACCAGCGGAAGCAATCCAAAGTCCATCAGGTGAAAATTTCACTGAATTCACATGCGATATGTGTCCTTTGCATACTTTAATGCATTTATTTTCGTTTTGAACATCCCATAGTCTAAAAATGTAACAAAATAAGCACAAAAGTTAATTTAATTAGAAAAACAGTCAAAACTTAGCGCCTTATTCGATATCGATATATGAAAAAACAGTCGAGTCTACGACATGCTATGGCAGAGTCTACTAATGTAATTTGCAGAACAAGAAATACAGTTCAAAGTCGGCGCCTTATCGATATCGATATACACGCTGCAGCCCTGTATACTCCGTGCGATAGTATCGACTAAGAAAATGAGCAACAGAGTGAACGTCAATCGGCTGACATTCCATCACTTTCAACTGTCTGGCAATATAAAAATTGCTGTGAACCTCTGTTCATAATCCAGTTTTTGTTTTCATTTTGCAATAGGCTTATCGATAATTTAAAGTGCCCTTTGTACCGGCGATGCAAAGATAATTCCTCACTTAACCAGCCAATACATGAGATAAAGGTAAAAAATTCTTGTATTTGACATTATTAATATAATGTTTTATGGGTGAGTGTCTGTTTGCCCTACACATATGTATATATTTGTATGTGTATATGAATAAAAACTAAACAAAAAGGTATGTATGTATGTATGTTGAATTTATGTGGAACATACGAGATTGTTTACTTGTATGCGACCACATCGAGCCATAGGACTTCGATCAAAAATTAAGCAATATTAATTCAGACACGTAATCAACGTTTTCTCAATATAAAGTAATACTAATCTTTAACTGCATTAATTAACACACACGCACACACATACATATATGCACTCAAGTGTGTGTGCTTAATGTAAGGAATCTAATCTAACGCTGATATCCTATCAGTGAATATATTCATATATGTATCTGTGACTGAGGTTGAAAGATCATCGACCACTGAGAGCTAAACTAAAATTTTTCATTTATAGACGTCTCACAGCCGAATTGACAGTTGATTGCTTCGGTATCCGAGTTGCAGAGAACAAGTTTATACCACAGTCAAGTCTCTAACCACATCGAAAGAAAATGCCTTCAGCTGCGAAATTGCGTTTTGATGGCCGTGTGGCGATTGTTACCGGCGCCGGAGCTGGCCTCGGACGGGAGTATGCATTGCTGCTGGCGTCGCGCGGCGCCAAGGTGGTGGTCAACGATCTGGGCGGCAGCCATGTGGGCGAGGGCGCCTCTCAGCGGGCAGCCGATGTGGTGGTCGAGGAGATTCGCAAGAACGGCGGCGAAGCAGTAGCCGACTACAATTCAGTTATTGATGGTGCAAAGGTCGTTGATACGGCCATCAAGGCGTTCGGACGTGTTGACATTTTGATTAATAATGCGGGCATATTACGTGATCGCAGCCTTGCTAAGACGACGGATCAAGATTGGAACCTGGTGCTCGATGTGCATCTCAAGGGCAGCTTCAAATGCACACAGGCCGCCTTTCCGCACATGAAGGCCCAGAACTATGGACGCATCATCATGACGGCGTCTAACTCGGGCATTTACGGAAACTTTGGCCAGGCCAACTACTCGGCGGCCAAGATGGGACTGGTTGGACTGGCCAACACGGTGGCCATTGAGGGCCAGAAGAACAACATTCATTGCAACGTTATCATTCCAACAGCAGCCAGTCGCATGACTGAAGGCATCTTGCCCGACATACTCTTCCAGGAGCTGAAGCCCAGCCTAATTGCGCCCGTTGTTGTCTATCTGTGCCACGAGTCCTGCGAGGATAATGGTGCGTATGGTGTAATGCTCATCATGGAAATATTCACCTATTCTGAGTTTCTAAATCTATTTTAACAGGCAGTTACATTGAAAGCGCTGCCGGCTGGGCGACCAAGGTGCATACGGTGCGCGGCAAGGGAGCTGTGGTGCGACCATCAATAGATGAGCCCTCAACGCTTGAGTACGTGCAGAGTGCATGGAACAAGGTGACAGACATGTCGCAAGCGACACACATCAATTCCATTTCCGAAGCCTCTGGTTCCCTGCTGCAAGTGCTGGAGAACCTGAAGGCCGGCGATAAGGATGCCATTGAGGATAGCTTTTCATTCGGCAACAAGGAGCTGATCCTCTACGCCCTGGGCATTGGCGCCTCAACCAAAAACCCCAACGACATACGCTTCTTGTATGAGAACGATGGAGACTTTTCCCCGATACCATCATTCTTCGTGCTGCCCGGCTTGCTACTGACCATGAGCAGTCCCCTGGTGTCCACGGCGCTGCCCAATAGCAACGCCGATCTGACCAACATTCTGCACGGTGAGCAGTATTTGGAAATTGTTGACGACTTGCCCACCAGTGGCACATTGGTGACCAAGGGCAAGATATTCGATGTCATGGACAAGGGCTCCGGCGCCGTGATCGTCACCAGCTGTGAGTCGTTCGATGAGAACGGTCGCCTTCTGGTGAAGAATCAAAGCTCCATCTTTGTGGTTGGCGCCGGCAAGTTTGGCGGCAAAAAGGATCCCATTGCCGGTGTTGTACCCCTGGCGGCTGCCCCCAAACGGGCACCAGACGCCTCCATAGAGTACAAGACCAGTGAGGATCAAGCTGCCCTGTATCGACTCTCCGGTGATCTGAACCCATTGCACATCGATTCGAACTTTGCACGCCTATCCGGCTTCAAGACACCCATTCTACATGGACTTTGCTCTCTGGGCTACTCGGTTCGTGCGGTGCTAAGCAAATACGCCAACAACAACAGTGAGCTCTTCAAGGCGGTGAAAGTGCGCTTCTCGGGCCCCGTGCTACCAGGACAAACCCTAAGGGTCGAGATGTGGAAGGAGGGGGCACGCATCCACCTGCGCACTTTAGTCGTGGAGACGGGCAAGGAGGTTATCTCGGGCGCCTATGTCGACCTGAAGGACACCAAGGCCAAACTGTAAATTCAGATTTAAGGCTGGCTGACGCGAGGCAATCATCACTTATACATACATACAGACATGTATATATAAATATACACATATATAATATTACAACATAACCAGGCGGTGGTATAAAAATATTGCAATCAACACATTTATAACTCTGGTAAATGTAATTGTTCTTTTGTCTAATTTTAATAAACAAAATCGACGACGTTAAACTACTTTATATAAGACTCTAGAACAAATAACGCAAATCATGATCACAGTTCCGTGATTTCTACGGTAGAGCTAAACTATAACTAGAAATCGGGTAAAATAGATAAAGTGAGCGTACACAATAGCAGATAACATTATCTGATTAAGAACCGGATAGAAGCTAAAAATGAAGAAACGGAGAAAAATAAATTGTACTGACGGATATATGACATACATATATGTATATGTATATACATATATAGACGTTTCGCGTTCAAATGTGCAGTCTAACCTTGAACCCTATTCAAATTTGTCTTGAGTACAAACTCTATAAATCAAACGAAAGCAAATGGAACTGCATGACGCATGTATACACACACATATGAACCTACATCTATAATATATACATATGTACATCATATAATGAAGTACAATCTACGATATCAGTTCTACCGTATACAAAGATTTTGCTAAACCATTACATGAATGACAGTGAGAGGGAAGATGTTGTTGTCGCACTTTAAATCAAATCTCGGCCCATATAACACTTGGAGAATCGAAATGATATTATTGTAGAATACTCAAGTGATGCCAGATGTAAAACGATCTGTGTTAAAATAAGAGCAGCGACTTCCAGTCACTAGTGTGCACTTACCTAACCGTTGTATCATTGCTACCCGATACTACGTACTCCCCGGATGGATTAAAGTCCAAGGTTCGCACACTCTTCATGTGCCCATTCAGTGTTGAATAGATTTTCTGGGCATTCAAGTCCCATCGCCGTATGATGCCAATATCATCGGCTGAATATACAAAATTATCCTTATATGCAAAGCGAACGCATTCAATCGAACGATTGTGGCCAGTCAGAGACTATATAGGGAGGAAAAGTGATTTGAAATATATATATAAATGATTTTTATTATAGATCTTCATATACAAACCATGAAGCATTCATCTTGGCCAATCGCCCATAGATTAACATTGCGGTCTTCGCCTCCAGTGACCAGCACTCGACCCGTTTCACCCAAATCGAGGCTTGTGACTTTGCCATCGTGTGCCTTAATGTCATCTGTATATAAATAAATATATATATATACATATATACAATAGATTGATTACAAGAAATTAGAGTTAAATGCGAGTTAAGTGTTTGTTTATTGCTTGTTGTTCATATTACGTCTACGAACAGCATTCGATTTGCTTACTCAGAAAACATATGTTTGCACCGAATCGAGACTAGACTAACTTAATGGGAAATCGAAAGACATTCTGTTTATTTCTTAGCCGGAAAGTGTCTGGCGATCATATATGTACATACATATGTAACTTTTCTAGTGATTTCTTGATGATTAAGTGGAAACACAAAATTACATATGTATGTATATGCATATTGTAAGCTCAATTCAATCTATTGGGTAAAATAATTGAAATACATACATTATAAAAAGTGATAAAAGGAATTACAGATTTATATGAGAAGAAATATTCATATTCTAAGATCTGTTCTATCTATCTATTATTGAAGTAATTGAAATAAAATGAACTATAGATTTATATGAGTTGAAATATATAGTCATACTTATATTCTAAAATCTATTCTATCCATAAAGAAAAAATATATGTTCATATATGTATATGTATATTTTACAGGTAAATACATTTAAAAGGAATTCTTGATTTATATGAGACCCATTCTTGGATATAAACAAATGTTCCATATATGCGCAAACACACACACACATACATATGTACATACATGTGTATCAGTGTCTTATATGCAACAGATACGACAAGCTGTAATGTATTGCCGATATTTAGGAAGTTGTTTATGTTAATATATACAATAGTGGAATGTTTATTTTAGCTTTTTATGGTTGTTTGATGTCGTGACCTCATCTTAACCTAACTCCAATACTTTTACATACATTCATATATTGACGCACGCACATTACACACGCACGCACTCACTCACACATACACATACAGCGGCACACATGTGTAACTGCACAGCTCCTAACAAGGGCTGCATCCCACATGCAATTATTTGCATGTTATTGGCCAAAACGGTCTGACACACAAAACACAAACACTCACACATGCTGGCATACACAGATACACCGCTCGGTGTGTATGTGTGTCGGCCAATAAGTATGAGAACTACTTTCATAGAATTGAAATTCTATTTTACTTACATATCTTTGCCACAAGATTTCTCGGCAGCGCCATTTCCAAGAAAATTACCGTTACAGGTATATGCTTAGGTTTAGCCCAATATTATATGTTTAAAGCGACAATATTATGAATATTTTATTTTATTTTGTCGCAGGTGTGATAATTTTTTGTGGGTTTGAGTTAAGTCGGATCAGCTGTCCGCTATCTCTTTTGTGAGCCGTACAGACAACTTTATTAAAAACACAAAAAATCATAAACGCATACGAACAGACGTAACTAAACCGATTTACATGATTAATACCGTATTAATATTATACAACCGTCACATTAAACAATGATAAATTTTACAAAATCCGTAGACTAAACAAATGCACATCATATATGTATGTAAATACACACATATATATATACAAGACTACCAGGGCTGGATAGTAATTTTTGTACTCAAATGCTGTTGCCACCTCGTTTTTCGTATAATTGCTGAAGGCAATTTTTTTCAAAATATGGCCAGTCATTGTTAACAGTGCCAAATGTTATCGATACCTTGGCGAACATAGCAACTCTGTGGGTCAGTCAGGCTTTCCTCAAAAAAGCATCATCATTGCCTTGTCGAAAAATTGCCGACTGCATTATTTGAAAGTTTTATTAAGTTACTTTAAGCTGCGTGTTTAAAAGGAATTAATTAAAGATGTCTTCACGTTACGATCGTGCTGTTACTATTTTCTCTCCCGATGGTCATTTACTTCAGGTTGAATATGCTCAGGAAGCGGTTCGCAAAGGCTCCACAGCGGTATGTTAACAACTTGTTATTCTTATTGATAGTGCTCAAATTGATTCATTATTTTCTGTAAAAGGTTGGCGTGCGAGGTGCTAACTGCGTCGTCCTGGGCGTTGAGAAAAAGTCGGTCGGCAAACTGCAGGAAGATCGCACAGTGCGCAAAATTTGCGTTCTCGACCATCACGTACTAATGGCATTTGCTGGTCTCACTGCCGATGCGCGCATCCTTATAAATCGTGCCCAAGTCGAATGCCAGAGCCATCGCCTCAATGTTGAGGATCCCGTTACACTTGAATATATAACCAGGTACAAGAAGCACGATGTTTAACCATTGGGATTTAATACTGAAATTGTTTGTTTTGCTTTGTTTTGCAGATACATCGCACAACTGAAACAGAAGTACACCCAAAGTAATGGACGACGTCCATTTGGTATATCATGTCTAATTGGAGGTTTCGATGCTGATGGATCCGCTCACTTGTTTCAAACCGAACCATCGGGCATATTCTATGAGTACAAAGCCAATGCCACCGGACGTTCGGCAAAAACGGTGCGTGAGTTTTTCGAGAAGAACTATCGTGACGAGGATGTCAGCACTGAACATGGGACCGTGAAGTTGGCCATTCGCGCCTTACTCGAGGTTGCTCAATCTGGTCAAAATAATTTGGAGGTAGCCATCATGGAGAATGGGAAGCCCTTTAAAATGCTGGATCGTGAAGTCATATTAGAATATGTGGCTATCATTGAAAAGGAGAAGGAAGAGGAGCTGGAAAAGAAGAAACAGAAAAAGTAATACCAATCCCAATTTCATGTTAAGTCATTGGTATTGGTATTATCCTGTGTTATTCTTTAACTACAATAAAAACAAAAAGTCTTTTTAATTTCATATTTTTATAAACTTTAAAAAGGTCTGCAGTGGAGCACGAATATTTAAAAGATATGTATCAAATACATGGTTCTCAAAACAAAAACGCAACTTTATATACTTAATGAGCAGGCAGGCATGCATTGAAAGGTTCTACCGGCTGTGAATTAATAATAAATTAACTAGAACTACAGTTGACAGACTGTTCATACAATGTATGCAACAAAAAAGATTTGTACATAGGTATCCATTTTTTTTGTATCATTCTCCTCTTTATCTTAAATTAATTTAAAAATATATCGGAGGCATTTTATTTAGGCTCTAAAGAATTTAAAAGGCAAAGTCGATTCAGTGTTGACAGTGGCGATATTTGGAGAACTGCTGGCAACGATAACTGGAGCTTTGCGCAAAGTTCATATTAAACGATATTATTTAAACCCATCCCTAAGGCAAGCAAGTGCTTTAGAACACTGGCAGACACAGTGCTGCAGATTGCACGCCTAAATTCATATGAGAATTTCGCTTAGTTTACTACTACCACTGTCCGGAGTCGGAAGTTGCGCCGAAGAACAAAGCGAAGCGATAATACAAAAAATACAACAGAAAAAAAGAAACTATTGGAATTGAATTGTATAAAGCGAATATCGAGAACAAGAATATTAAACACTTCTGCTACTATACGACAACATAAAAAGAACAAAAATTAACAAAACGCCAGCACTGTTTCGCTTTTCATTCCCTTTGCCTGTCATTCCAAACCAAGCAACACCATCAGACTAAAATCAATAATTTAGTTGTGAGGTTTTCGCGGCTTTTTGTGTTTTCTTTAAAAAAACAATCAATACCCGAAGGTAACGTGTGTAGTAAAATAACAATTCACCTCAGTGTGCGTTTGCATTCGTTGACGCTTGACATATTGGTACACAATTTATTTATTTATTTAGTTTTTTTATAAATGAGTTTTGTTCTTTTTTTTATTGTTTGTTTTATAAATCATACGAATAACATGAACATTATGAAGAAGATAATTTTTGGCATCCTTCAAATCTCGAAGCACTTAGCACCATGTTAAAAGGCTGCCAACCCTTCCTCCCCCTCCACACACACACACTCACACACGCTATACACGCATTAAGTATAAGAAAAAGCACGTACTATTTATGAAATGTACATAAATACATATGGACATTTCTCTATGTACATGCATGCATACATGCAGATCTGTTGAAACATACATATGTATGTATGCACGCACGCACACAGACACACACGCATTAACTTTAAAGCTTTTATTTGCGTTTCCGCATATATTGGTAGAATGCGTTAAACAGAAACAAGTACATAAACAGAGCTCAAATCAAAGCGAATCGAATCCAATATATATGTACATAGCAGCCTATATGTAAATGCCTTACATACATATATTAAATATATATAATGTAAATGCGTAGAGATAATATACATACATACAATATATTATGTTCACCTCAAATATAATTTGTTTATACGCTCGTTACATACATATGTATTGTACATATACATATTATAATGCACCTAATTATGTATATGTATATATATGTGTGTGTATATATGTACATATGTATCGGTATCCCTATGTACACACACTGACGCTCCAATCTTATCTTTGGCATAAGCGGTCCGCGACGGTTGGAAAAGGCCTGTCCTCTTATCTCTGTTCAGTTCAGACAGTCACAATCATCCAATACACCGTATTACGAACAAAGTCATACACAAACATACATACACATACATACTAATAGATACTTTGGGTGAATTCCATTAGGATTTACACTTGTTAATTCGAAACTCTGATTCAGTCATGTATAATTCTTCTTCATCCCCCTTTAGATATCAAGATCTCAAGATTTCAAGCAAGCGCATCAAAATATATCAAAACTATAATGAAATTAATAAAACATCCTTTAAATATATAAATATGTATTGTATATAAAACAAAATTAAAAATTGTATATAGAACTTTATAATGTATTATATGTAATATTGATCTCTAGATTTTCTCATTTCGTTTTTCATACCATGAACCATATTCGGTTAACCGAATAGCAAAAATTTTTCCAATTTTCTGCCCTTTCCTTTAACTTTACTGTCTGTGTGTTTGTGTGTGCGTGTTGACCCGACCTGACACTCTCCGTATTTCACATATAATACAATAGAATGGGCACAGAAACGAAGAGCAACAGTTACACAGGACAGATTTCAACAAGTGGCGGCAACCCTAAAGTGATGAAAGATTCTTTATCTTTAGTTCGTCAAGCGGTCAAACAGCAGCAATCGAATCAAATCAATTTGAACTCAATTTCGAACACCAATCCGAATCCGAACTCCAACTCCAACTCCAATTCGATAACATATTCAAGCGAACAACAGAACAACACGGGTGATATTGATAGACGACCAGCCAAGCAGGAGGATAATAACACACGAAGCATAGCGAAAGATACGGTTGTGCCATTCGTGCCGATATTTGTGGAAGAAGCCGATGTTATACAAGGTGCTAAGGATATACTGAAAGTAATACGACCTAACTGGGACCTCAATCACGTTGACTTTAAGGTAATTTCAACATATACATATGAATGTATTTTAAGAGTAAGAAAGAAACACGCTAAGAAAAAATTCTTCAGCGAGATATACTTCATATGTATTATTCTTAACTAATTTTAAATAGAAAGAAGGTTTTTTTTGTAATATATATAGTACTATTTATTTTGGATTAGAGAGGCGAGATGACATCTTTTAATCATATACATATGCAGTATATATGTATGTATCCAATTAGAGAAACGCCTATTGGTAAATACTACATACTACATTTGATATTCAAAATTTTTTAAAAATATAACAGGCTATGTATGTATGTATATATCATTTGTTATAGGTCTATAGATATAGTTGTGTGTGATATGAAGATAATAGTAATTAGAATTTAGTGTTAAATAGAAGAAAACAACATTATATTAAAGTGAACAGATTTATCTCTCAATCTCTCTTTCTTAATCATCTTGAAATAAACCTACAGCGAACAGAATTTCCCATTTCCCAATGGGTTCCGAGTATAAAATAACGAAAGAACCGTTATATTTTTGAATTCTGCCTTGTATTCTACACCAATCAGAAAGTGATACATTTAATATTTTCCAATAGGAAACATTACCCTTCCAATGGGTATATATTTGTTGTGTATTATTTTCATGAAGACAACTGTTTAGGTAATATATGTACATATATATGTATATTTCTATATAATATATTTATATACCTATATATATATATACACAGCTGTAATTTGTAAAGTGTTTTTTTTTTGTGTGCAAAACGCGTTGTATGATTGTAATGCATAGCACGAGGTTTCAATAACTCATTAGTTAGTTATTATTTGCTCGTTAAATCGCGACTCAATAACAACTTCCCACACGTATTTTTTTATGAATATAGTACACATATGTAAATATATATAAATATGTATATGAATATGTATTACACAATATGTAAATATGTAGACTCATATAAAGGTACAGATATATAAATGTATATAAATATCTTTGTTTATAATCAATTTAAAATGCGTGACAGCCTGACTATTGTTAAGCAGAATCGCCTGAAACGCTCCACTATTATTTGTACATAAATATAAATTCGTGCTTAATGGTTTTCCACTGAATTTATATGTATGTATGTGCATATACATATTTATTTAGTAATTGAAGGAAACCAGTTTAACTATGATTATTCGATGTTTCTGTTATTGTTGCTAATTGCGTTGCTGTAAATTAGATTTAATTTAATGCGAAACCCAAAATGCGTATACGTCTGCGTATACGCAATATATATAAGGCTTAGCCTGGTTATATAGCATATCAGTTTATACATTTATTGACGTTGATAATACACTATATGATGATAGCACACATACACACACAAACACACAGCTGGCACTTAAATCACAAGAATTTCATTAAAAATTGTTCGCTTTTGACTGAAGGCTTATCAAAACGATTACGTCTGGACCCCCATAAGCACATGGCTTTACTTATGTACATGTGTGTGTGTGTGTATGTGTGTGTATATAATATAGTTTTAATGAGCAACTGCAGAAATATTTGTGTGAGTGCGCGCACTCCATTATTTCAAAAGTCACAAAGTTTATCAAGTCTGATTACTAATACAGAAACACATATACATATATATGTGTGAGTGTCTTAAAATCTGTTTTAAGCGTTCAAAAACATGGCTGATGCTTAGCTAGATTAACTGTAAATAGACTTTGAGCATCAAATACTGGACGACCTATAAAATAAAATACCCCATATACACGGACATGCACTCAGAAACACACATATACACACACACACACAACTAGTTGAACTTGCTATACATGACTCTAGCTTAGGAATGTTTTAATCAATAATAAGTCAATTAACAACTTTGATAGTTAGCAAGTTCATATTACTTTTCTTGATAATATATATATATATATATATATATATATATATATATATATATATATAAGGTTAAATGTAAAAATTACAGCGAACAGTTTGAGACGATGTCAAAATATATACATAGATGATGTATATATACTTACGTATGCATATCTTTTTATGTAGTTTCGCAGAAGTAAAGACGTTCTCAGTCGGGCATAACCAACTGTCTAATACTCGTTCATGTGACTAAATTTAGACTCGTCACGCCCATGAAGGGGGCGTTTTATACAATTTGAAAGCAGGTCAAACTTGGCATTCATAGCACTGAAACTGTGGGACATATGCCCAAGGCGCAAAGCTATATATACTAATTATTTTTAGCTAAAATAGGTGTACCATGGTGCCTCAATATATGTACATGTTTAAACTCTATTATTTAGGGTGCCAGACAGTTGGTATATGAAATATATTAAATATGATTCTAGCTAAAATAAATATAAATGTATAAAACTTTATATATTATACATATATAGCTGTCTAGTGTCAATGACATTTCAATCATAGAGTACGTCAACTTTATAATATTAGCTAATTCATGAGATCGTCACGCGTGAGACCCTAGCTGTCTAACTCGAGCGGTCTAGTTTCAATGGGATTTTCTTTACTTAAGAGATAAGCTATATGCATTGAAAGTACGCAACCCTTGAAAGGCCTTCGCAGTCATAAAGCACATGACACAAAACAAATATACTCGCATTTTTGCTGAGTGAGAGAATAGCTATTCTTATATATCACTTAAGTTGAAGTGGATGTAGTAAAACGTTGCTATAATAACATTCGATGTAGCAAATGTGCATCTCGCATTAAACGTGACCGTAAGTCGAGGTCTCAACTCAACTCCTCATCAATCAAGCTCTGCTTCTGATACCATATTTGCAGAGATCCTAACTACAAGGAGCAGCATTACAGAGATCTCCACCATATCAGCGAATATGCTCGCTATAAGCCGTAATGATAATGATGTTCAGTAAACCCAATCAACTTTATTACTAACTCTAAATTCAAAGCTTAAGCCTTATGTTATACTATATTTATATAGAGTATAAATATTATACTATACTTATCTGCATTACATATGTACAAGACTTCTCAGCTCGGCTTAGAGCTACTTTCCTCTAAACATGCATTCTGCACAATTGTAATACACCCCCATTAATTTTCGACTGCAGTGTACGAACTGCGCCCCTAAAAGTTAGATCAATATTTTTGCAATTACACTGCAATCTTTAGTATCTTTAGTATACATATGTACGTAAGTACTTATATAGTATAAACAGCATTTTAGATTATCTCTTGTTATTTACGCATTTGGTGGTGTTCCGTTTGGTCTTTCCAGAAATTTACAGATGGCATAACAAATAAGCTAGTCGGCTGTTTTCACAATTGCTCCAAATTGGACAACGACAATGACGAATCCTATTTATCAATCAATAATGCGACGAGAATTTTGCCAGTCCAATCGGAGGATCCGGTTATCCTATCCGATGAGTTTACGACAATCGATGGCGAGAAAACGGAGCAACAGAATGATCTACAATTACCTATACAATACTCCGATAACGTAGTGCTTGTCCGAGTTTATGGTAATAAAACGGACCTACTGATCGATCGGAAAGCTGAAACGCAAAATTTTCAATTACTGCACACGTACGGCTTGGCGCCATCCCTCTATGCGACATTCAAAAATGGGCTCGTCTACGAATATGTACCTGGCATTACCTTAAATACAGAAAGTGTGCTATGCCCAGATATTTGGCCACTGGTCGCTCGCCGCATGGCCGAAATGCATCGTGTGGTCAGGAAGACGAATGTGGATGGCAAACCGACGCCAATGATATGGAAGAAGACGCAAAGCTTTCTGGACCTAGTACCTGAACGATTTAGTGATGCTGAAAAACACAAAAGGTACGAATCGAATACGATACGATATACGAGGTATAGTATCTTTATATCTCTCTAATAATAATTGTCTTTTCTATGTTTGCCTTGCCAGAGTGAAAGGAACATTTTTACCTATCGGACGACTGCGTGAGGAGTTCAATAACTTGTACAAATACTTGGAGGCATTAGAGAGTCCAATTGTTTTCTCACACAACGACCTGTTATTGGGCAATGTCGTCTATACGAAATCAAAGAATGCTGTTAACTTTATCGACTACGAGTACGCCGATTACAATTTCCAGGCCTTCGATATTGGCAATCATTTTGCGGAAATGTGCGGCGTCGATGAGGTCGACTATACGCGTTATCCGAAGCGCGAATTTCAGCTCGAATGGCTGCGCGTCTATCTCGAGTGCTATCTGCAGCGGAATAATATCCAAAACGAGGAGGTTGATCGACTCTTTGTCCAAGTCAATCAATTCGCCTTGGCTGCCCACATTTTCTGGACAGTTTGGTCTCTACTACAAGCTGAGCATTCCACAATTGACTTTGATTATGTTGGGTAAGACGGATAATGCGCCTATGTATATACATATATGTATGTATACAATATACAATAATAATTTTCTTTATCCTTATCCAGCTATGCATTTCTTCGTTACAATGAATATTTGGCTCGCAAGGATGAGTTCTTATCGTTGACTGCATCAAAGAACAATAAATGATTTTTTCCCAGCAATATGCAAATAATAATATTGAAACGAAATACACACAATTTTGTGTCCAACCCCAGTGATGTACTTATATATATTGATATATATGTATATGTATATGTGTATATGTATGTGTCTGTATGTATGTATATATATCTATATATACACATGTATCTATTCTATTGTATAAACTATGGCTAGCATTGATATACTATATATGTACAATTATACATAGTATATACATACATACATATACATATATGCATGCGTATTTGATGTATACAGATGTATGTATATAGAGAAAATGATGTGTTCACAAAACTTCATTAATTAGTGCCGTGGCCATACCAGCCGTAGTCTATGCATATATACATATATACACATATATATATACATACATATATATATAATGAATTTGTATATGTTCTTTAATTTGTATATTGATATTTTGTAGTCATAAATAAATAAACATAAATATTTAGTTTTCATATTGATGCATCTATACCCTACAAGTTCTCTCGCTCTCTAGCTATGTATATAAAATAATGTATATATACATATATGTATGTACAGTTATAAGTATTTCAAACCCAAAATCACCTGTACATAAATGCATCGTCACAGTGGGTAAATGTACAAGGTGTACAGCTCAAGGTACATTCTAGTCGAATCCAGCACTTGTTAATTAGAGTATCAATATTTCGCTCTATATGAGCGTTAGAGCTCAGCGTGGAATGTTGGCTCTTTAGGCACATGATGCAGAAAGGGATGCGAGATAATATTGCCTGTCTGTTCACTCCGCTGGCAACAAGTGCGCATTAATATTACAGACTTTAAATAAGAATGATGGCAACGTTATATAAACTTTTTAAACTTGCCCAATTATGGCTATCTTCTTCGGTTTATTATTCTTTCTTAATGTTTGTGAATGTTTATCTAAAAAAAAAAAAAAAAAAGATATATATATGTAATATATATGTATACCATAATAAGTACTTAGGAATATATATGTATTTACATATATTTTAGGCGTTTAACAAAAGGCTTTACACAACAATGAATTTATTTAATTTATACAACATTATTGTATAATTTCAAAGACTTCCTAAATAAGGTTTAATTTTATACAGTTGTCCGATTTCCATCGCCACCAAGTTTTTGAACAATCTGGAATATACAAAAATACACGAATCAGATGCTTTACACGATTTGCAATAATTACTAAAATTAACGATATTTTTCATTTGAATTGCTGCTGGGCGCAATTTGATTCTGACAATTTAGTTGGGTGTACAGCACTGACACTTGAGTGTTTCGATTGTAAAGCAAAGCATATCGATATATTTTTTTTTAGGTGACTGCCATCACCAGTTTGTCAGCTGTCATACCTAAAATAAAGGGAAACTAGAGTCAAGCGAACGACTTCCTAAAATTACGATTTATTATTAATCATGAGCAGCTATATTGCTAGGAAGGGACCTTTGGTTTTCTGTAAGTATACCTTCATTCTACTAACCACTATATTGCGAAATCATAAAAAGCGCAATCTTAACCGCTGCGCATTTGGCTGATTACGTAAATTTGTAACACAAACTTTGCAATTCTACATTCCAGCTAACTTGGGAAAATGGGCCTACAATCTATCCGGATTCAACCAATACGGTAAGCGCTAATTAGACCGCACAACTTATTTGAATGTTTTATGAATAATGTTATTTAAGGTCTGCACCGTGACGATTGTCTCTATGAGAACGAAGATGTTGCGGAAGCAATCCGCCGCCTTCCACGCAAACTGTACGATGAGCGCAACTATCGCATAATTCGTGCCTTGCATTTGTCCATGACCAAGACCATTTTGCCTAAGGAGCAGTGGACAAAGTACGAGGAAGATGTTAAGTACTTGGAGCCCTATCTGAAGGAGGTGCAGAAGGAGCGCGAGGAGCGTGAGGATTGGAACAAGAATCACTAAAATTCTTCTCATTGTGCGGATTTGTAAATGTTGGAAAATACATAGATTAGATTCAAATTAAAACTGTTCTGAGAAGAATTCATTCATCCATTGATAGCTATGTGCAAATTCGATGACATATGTGTAACTACAATTTATTTATAGGTATTAATTAAGTAAAATGTAATTTGAATGCAGGAGTGGGGCGATTCGATTGCTAACGCTTACAGCGAATTTATGTCCTATATAATACTGGCGAGTTCGTTCCGGCCGCACTTGGAATGTTAACTTATGTGTCGTTAGTCCGGTTTATCTTACCTTTTGCATAAACGGTAGATTGAATAATGATCCTAATATGGGCACACGGCCAAGGAAATTGATGGCTACGGGGAAGAAGCCACTGAAAGAGGGAAACATTAATTAGCACGTGCTTCGGCAGGGTTCATATAGGCGTTTGTAGACGAACCTGAATAGTGCGAAAAATCCATAGGATTCAATGATCATGCCAATTATGGGGAATCCAAGCAACACAATCACAATTCCACCAAAAAAAGCTGTTGTCCCTTTGACTTTGTGGCGCTGAAAGAAAAAGCGAAGAGTTCGCTCAACGCCAATGACGCAGCCAAGGCCGGATATGAAGAGAATCTGTAATAGAAATGTAATTGCTATATCCATGCCTTCTATATACAATATAGCCATCTCACGCACATTGCCAATGGCAAGCAAGCCCTTGTCAAATAAAAGCAACATGCCAAGAAATAAAAACGATATGCCGAAGCCAGCCAAGCCGATTCCAATTTCTGCAAATAGTGGGCAATAATTAATATGAGCTGTGTTAATATGCCAATAACGAATACAACTTATTGTCCAACATACTTTGGAGATCTGTTATTTCAATCATTCTGCTTTAGTTTGGGATATTTATGCTTAAAAGGATAAGAAAGTGCATTGGGTGTATTCCACGTAAACACCAAATGTTTCATTATTATGAATATAAACAATCGTCGCAGGGTTGCATTATCAAAATCAGTGCTGGAAAACACGCAAAAAAGAATGTCATACATACCTCGAATTCAATATTTAGACAATACTTATTTATATCTATATTTTCAGTAAAACGCTATTTTTAAAAAAAACTAGATTATGCAATTGAAAAAACTTGATCAAAAGATATTTTATTCAGTTAGTTTAGAAATTGGTTCTAATTTGTAAGGTTCTTTCTTGTTCAATAATCGTCCTAGGCATACAGCAAAATAAAAGTTTAATTTGATCTAAGTTTTGTTTCAACGCCAAAGAAATCGCCGCTATCTTGCCTCCAGTTAATCGACTATTCATTTCGTTTTCGATTGTTTGACAGACGGGCGATAAGTACATTTCATACATCCCTAGATTCACACGCCATTTTTACAATAGAGAGTCAAGTCGAATTTTCGACTGACGCTGCTGTTGTGATAAAGAAACGCAAGAAGTGAGGGAAGTTTTAGAAAAGTAAACTTTTTTTCCACAAGAAAGCAATCAACTTATTCGTGTTTGAGTTATGGATCGTAAGTGGGCAATAGCAAAATGCGCTGCTGAAGTTGAAGGAAAATATTGAATGTGCAATTTTTCAGGTGGTGGTTATGGTGGTGGTGGCGGCGGCGGCGGCAGCGGTGCCGGGCAGTATAATAATTTTGCTGTTCCTCCGCCAAATTACCAACAAATGCCAAATAAAAGTGGTAACTATAACGAGCCCCCTCCAAACTATAACAAGCCAGGCGGAGGTAAGTACTATTCGGAAATTTAATGCAAGTTGCGCGCAGCAAAACAACAATATTTTTCTTTAAGGTTATGATTCAGGCCATCGTGGTGGCGGTGGCAGCAGCAGCGGCGGCGGTGGCGGTGGATCATGGAACGATAGAGGCAATTCTTATGGGTATGTTATTATTATTATGATTCTACTAAACATAGAATGGGGACAGTGTACAATGTGGCTACGAGTATTACAAATTCAGAGTGTGTTGCCAAATAAGAATTCCATAAGAGTAAAAAATTAAAAAAATGAAATATAAAGAATGAAAATACGAGCATACATATGAAAACGTAAATATCGCAAGAAAAAGAAAAGAAAAACGAACAAATAATATACAATTTTTTTTTTATTTTTTTTCACATTTGGACTTAGAATGAATCTGCCAAGGAGCACAGAGAGAAAGTATCCTTGTGAGTTTCTCGTGATAAAGTAGAGCAAATATTGTTAATATATATATATATATATATATATATATATATATATATATATATATATATTATAAAGTCCACATCGCATAAAAAAATAAAAACTACTATTATCGTGTTAAACAAGATAATGCAAGGACATTTAGGATCAAGCTGGTATTTCACATGTAAAAATGATTATTTTGTTTGAACGCACATTGAACTACATATAATGATGTAGATTTGGTCTTCAATAATAAAATGAATTATGCGTCCAAATGAAAACTAAAAGTACTAAGTACAAATATAATGACAACGAATCAAAGTGGTTTCCCATATACATATATATATATATATCTAGATACATAATAATTGTATGGTTGTATATACAAGCTTAATATGCTGTCATCTACATATTATACAGTTCGTTAATTGATAATTACAGAGTAATGAGGAGAGTAATTTACAAATCTAAATTGATGTTTGAATGGTCTATCTTAATGTATATGCACTACTTGTATATACTAACATTTAATTAAACTATCTGATGAAATGCTTTGATTTTAAGCCAAATTAAAAGGTGAACGAAAAGATTGATTTGCTCGATGCGACTTACAACATGATTTACAAATATAGCTCTCTCTCTCTCTCTCTCGAATTGTTGAGGCGGATGCCCTCCGGCATATTGACTGAAATTGATCCTCTCTCTCTCGCTCGCCCTTTCTGAATCCAGCAAATAATTCATTATTTGAGCACACATTCTGCATATTTCGAATAGATCATCCATATTAAACTCCGTCACACTTAAAGCTTTTTAACAATTAATTAATGGATTAATCATTGACATCTGTATTAGTTGAAGCCGTTTAAAACCCAGCTGTTATACACAAAGGGGAGTTTGTATAACACTTGGCATGTTGAGTACTCTTATAAACTTAGTCATAGTCGCAGCAATCAATTGTCGATTTATTGATTCTCACATCCAAATTAGACCGTAACTGTCAAGTTGTGTCATATTTGCGCGCTTTTTGGACTTTACAAAATAGATTTAAAGTAGTTTAGATCGAACACGTACATACATGTTTTATGTTAAGATTTGGATTTGTAAACCAATGTATTCGAATATTACGATTTGTGTGCAATCAATGTCAATGTCAGAGTCACAATCACAGCCCATACATGTATGTAGTTATACTCAATATATGCACTTGTTACTAACGGTATGTTAAACTTTAATAATATTTAAGATAAGTAGCAAAAATAATTATTCTAAATGTATATGCTTTTCTATTATTATGCAACTCTCCTATAAAAGAGAAAGCAAAAGTCGAGCAAAATTTTGTGTACGAGTAATAAGTATATTTAAGCTGTTCCAGTAACTTTGAATGATATATAAAAATAGGCGTTATGTGTGTATATATAATACTGAAGAAAACAATTTCGTATTTTGATTATTATAAAATGAAAACAAATCTAGGCTGTTTCATATATGTGTACGTTCATCACAATTTTAAATGCTTAAAAATGTATCCATGCAGAGCCATGAATAGATTAACGACGATTTGCATCTGAAAGAGAAACAACAAATCATAAAAAAAAAAAATGTTAATTATGATTTTTACACATTATATTCATGTTATTTATAAGTACTATGTTAAAAACACATTTTTTAAATGTTTGATTCGTGAAGGAAGCGTCAACTGTCTGCATGGTTACAGTGAAGCCTCGGTGTACCGAACAACCTGTATGCCTTAAAAACGTTTTTTGTTTGACAAAATCCAGTCAAATGCCGCTCATTATAATTGTAATATGTTAGTTAATTTGCGTGTGGCACAGACGGATTCAACATTTTAAGTAAAATTAATTGCGTATCTTTTAAAATTTGTAAACATTTCTGTTCCAATGGATGATTATTTACTAGATCACTTCGAATGTCGCTCGATCGCAGAATTATCGAATGCGTATCAAAGTGCGCTGGTAAAGATCATGAGACCCTTTTATATGTTTAAATAATTGATTTAGCTAACAGTACACACATGCATACTTGCATGTATGCGTGTGTATATGTACGTATGTATGTATATAGTCACATGTCGTTGTACGATGATACTAGCGGAGACGTGCGTGAGCGTTAACTTCCATCATAATGCATTACAATCCAAAAACAAAACAAAAACAACCATCAAAATCGATAAACATTAAATAAGTTATTCAATATCCTATTTTAGAAATGGAGGCGCCAACAAGGACAACTACAACAAAGGTAAAATAATGCAAAACAATTTGCAACCATATCGAGTAATGTATAACATTAATTTACTATAAATCAAACAGCAAATTAATAATAACTATACAAAAAACTATAGAGAAGAAGAGTAAAGATATTTCACTCGAAATTTCTGGTACCTAAGTCTTTAAAAAAACGCGAAAGAAACCAAATAACAACAGGATAATGCAAAAGAAAAAACAAAAATCACAAAAGTAAAATGAGTTCAAAGCTTCGTCATTTCGAGTTGATTAGCTTCTATGCCAAGCTGAGTGTTTAAGTGTGTGTATTCGAACGTTAAACAATTAAGTTCAATATGTGGCCCGGGGTCATTGGGTCAAGGGTTATGTTTATGTTGGTTCTGGTCACTGATCACTGGTTTATCCTGCTTACAAAATATATAGGGCTTTTGGTTAAATGTGTGTCATGAGTTTGTGTTAGAGTGTGCGTGTGTGTGTGTGTGTGTGAGTGAGTGTGCGTACGGTCGTGTGTTGCGTCAATATATATACACATATATTTATATAATATTCCTAGCGACTTATCACATCTGTTTGAGGTAGTAGCTCAACCTTAAGTAATATCCGTAGGCAATACGAGTAAAAGTAAAGGTATAAAAACAAAAATCGGTATTTATATATATACATACATATATATATTTACAGTCCTAGAGGTGTTTCTGTTAAAATTCTGGTTTCAAATGCAAAGCAATACCATATAAGATTATCTGTCTATCATCTAGATGAAGAGCAAAGATAAGCAAGAGCTGTCCTCCATATATTTATATAAATATATATAGATATATACTCCTAACTAGATATATATATACATATATAGAGTTTAAGCGAGTGTGCACAGCGCTGTTGCTGCCCTAAAATTGATATGATGCGTGTATTGTTGATACGAGTGTCCAGCAGTTTCACACCTCGATCGATCTAAGGGTTATTCATCCGTTTCTCAACTTCTAAGCTTATCTGTCGTAAGGCGGCCTTTCTAATGCCATTTTTCGTTTTGTAGGAGGATATGGTGGTAACAGTAACAGCGGAGGCGGCGGTGGTGGTGGAGGTGGTGGAGGCAACGATATGATCACACAGGAGGATACCATCTTCGTATCGGGCATGGATCCATCCACCACTGAGCAGGACATTGAGACCCATTTCGGAGCCATTGGCCTTATAAAGGCAAGTGAAGACAGCATATGCTTAGCATTGTAAATAACTAATCATTGTTGGTTACCGCTTGCAGAAGGACAAGCGCACCATGAAGCCAAAGATTTGGCTGTACAAGAACAAGGAGACGGGCACCTCAAAGGGCGAGGCCACTGTCACATATGATGATGTGAATGCGGCTCAGTCGGCCATTCAGTGGTTCGATGGCAATGATTTCAATGGTGCCCAAATCAAAGTCTCGCTGGCCCAACGTCAGAACAACTGGAACAAAGGCGGCGGCGGCGGTGGTCGCGGCGGCTTCGGTGGACGCAATCGCGGTGGCGGTGGCGGTGGCGGCGGCGGCGGTGGTCGTTTCGATCGCGGTGGAGGCGGCGGCGGCGGCGGTGACTTCGATCGTGGCGGCGGCGGTGGCCGTGGTGGTGGTGGCCGTTTTGGTGGTGGAGGCGGCGGTGGTGGCGGCGGTGCCGGTGGTAATGTCCAGCCTCGTGACGGAGATTGGAAATGCAGCAGCTGCAACAACACAAACTTTGCTTGGCGCAACGAGTGCAATCGGTGAGACGGCGTAAATCATGACGCATTGCATCATGGACTCAATGAAACTCTTTTTACTTTAGCTGCAAAACACCAAAGGGCGATGATGACGGCAACTCCGGTGGCAATAGTGGCTATGGAGGCGGTGGCGGCGGCGGCGGCGGCGGCAGCTATGGCAATATGAATGATCGTGGCAATGATCGCGGTTCCGGTGGTGGCTACCAAAACAGAGACAGAGGCAGTGGTGGCGGTGGCGGCGGCGGTGGCGGTGGATACTCCCGTTACGGCAATGATAATGGCGGTGGACGTGGTCGCGGAGGTGGCGGCGGCGGCGGCGGCGGCGGTGGCGGTGGCCGTCGTGATGGTGGCGCCATGCGTAATGACGGTGGCATGCGCTCCAGACCATATTAGGGATGCTGCATGCCATGCAAAACTATTTTTTCTAACTTACGTATTAATTATACTACATAGCAAGTACTCAATTTTAAATGTACTTTTATATTACGCCCTCTCTCTCTTCCCTACGCCCACACACCCCTCACCAGTCAAAACAACAACTGCAACAACAAACAAACCAGACAACAACAAAACAACCACAATGCAGATCATGCATTCAAGTCATTTATCCATTGATTTCCGATTTCAGAACTTGTTACAAACTGTAGCATTTTATCACTCGTTTTGACTCTAGCATATTATAATATGTATATGTAATCTAATTTTACAAACAAAAAACAAAAACATAATTGTAATAGATACATATAAATAAAAATTAATGAAACAAAGAAATAATTATACTTCTATGTGATTTATAATATGAGTGAGGGAATGTTTTGGTTTCTGAAATTGTATTTAAAGAGAGAACAGTGGGTTTCAAGGCGATCCGCTCAAAGTATCCCACATGTACTAGAGAGAGACAAACATACTTGGAGGTATGCGTTTAGAGAGAGAGAGAGATAGAATGAGGGACATACTTAACAGAAACCATATACTGGAGAGAGCGAGTGGAAGGCATATACAAAGAGAGAGAAAGCGAGAGGAAGGGGTATACTTATAGAGACAGAGAGAGAGCGAGAGGGAGGGATATACTTGAGAGAGAGCGAGAAGTAGGCAAATGTGTACAAGATAGAGCGAGAGGTAGGCATATACTTATAGAGAGAGCGAGAGCAACAGATATACCTCAAGAGTGAGAGGGAAGCAATCACAAGATAGAGCGAGAGGAAGATATTGCACCCAAGTTGCTAGGCCTAAGAAGTCTACATAAGATGCCTGTTGTTGAAGCATTATATGCTCCTGTAATATATATGCCCGAATTCAGCAAATTATGTCAACTCCGTATATGTATATGTGCACAAACTGTGTTCCACATAAAATAAAAAACCATAACAAATAAAGTGTATGTCAATTTATCGTTTGTAAGTTCAATTTTAATGGGACATTCAATAAACTATTATTCCTGATGAGCTGGCTCTCGATTAATATGTATTTATTTATAGTTAAACGGTGCCACTAACTGGCACACACACTGAGAGAAATTTGATTTGGAGTGTTAGCTGCGTCATAAAACAGACGATTATCATTTGACTTGAATTTTATAAAATTTTAATAATTATATTTAAATGAATATACACTTGTAATATTACAGTTCATCTTTTTCCAGCAAGGTATAACGGTGTTTCGATGGGCCCAGCTCCTTAAATTTAGACTCGGGCGGCGATGTACCTTTACCATTGTCCGACTGGATTTCATTACTTGTGGGATCCGGCCCATAATGAAACTCTCTGCAATCAAGGAGTTATTAGATATCTCTATGTATATATAAAGTTTGTCAATTACTGCATACCTATGCAGTTTCCCACTGTAAAGATCCTGCAGGAATTGCTTTAGCTTGCCGGGCGTATACATATCATTGAAGTGGGGGAAGAGGTACATGTGCTTGAACGAGTCGATGGCTATGACCGGTAGATCATCTTCGGATTTGCCCAAGTGATGTAGCGGATGCGCAAACCGTTTGCCGTCCGCAGTTAGGAAATTGACGTTCTCTGCATTGAATAAACAAATACAGATATTAATTGATATGGGAGATCAAATCAAATGTCGAGCAAACGTACGCTTCTCATCCATCAACTGTTGCTCGATGATTGCCTTGTAATCTTTGATGGAATTCAAATCATCGGGTTTATAGAACAGAATCAGGAACGGCAGTCCTTCCTCCGTTAGCTCCTCTGCGGTCTCGAATGTGATCTCCCTGACGAGCGGCACACATTTCTCCTGTATCCACACCTTCAGCTCATCGAAATTGGACAGGCTGCCGGTATAGGTTTCATCATTTTCGTGCGACAAGGCCACATCTGGTCTGAAGACGATAATGGGTGTGCCTAAAAGAGTTAAATTGTATCAATTGACTGTGTGAATACAATCAAGTACTTCCGACACATACCAGGTGGATGCATTGCCTGCGATGCTTCACCGAATCCAACGTGAAATTGGCAATCCTCCTTGAGGTTGGTGGCCACCTTGCGGAATATATTATATTCGGCTTGATCACGCCTATCGAAGTAGCCTATAATACTACGCTTCTTGGAGTCCAGATTCTCCAGTTCTTTCAGCGATTTGAACTCCTTGATGGGATCCTCCAGCTGTTTCTTGACAAACTCCAAGAACGCCTCGGCCGATCGCTGGCCCCGATACTCCCGCTTGCTCAGCTGTCCATTGCGCACGATCTTCAGTGTGGGATATTTGCTAATGTGGAAACGGGAGGCAATGGCCGTCTCACGATCACAATCCACTTTGCCTAGCACCACCTTCCCAGCTTCCGGGAATTCCGCTTTAATCTGTAATTTATTTGATTTCGCAAAGATAAAATTTACAACAACAACAACAAGAATTCCATAATTTTCGTTAGTTTATACAGCTTGAATTGAGATAGCATGCGCCTAATTTAAACAAAAGACGAAATTTCGAAGAAAACACAAAAATGTTTTGTGCTCCACATATTTTTGTTCATATTATTCTTGTGGTTTTTCCTCCAGCTGTTTCATTGTTTATGCCCAAACAGGTGCAAGTCAGTCAGGCAGGTAACAGATATATTTCAGACCTCGCTTGCAGTCGCAACTATTGCTATGCCATTGCTATCAAATTTAGCGCAGAATATTTCCATTTAAGCTATACTCATTCACGAAAGTGAAATGAGTATATTGGTTTTATGCATGTCCGTCTTGTTTCCATTTATTTTTATGGCGTTTGCTGTATATTTAAGGCTTTATATTCGTTTATATTTACGTTTAAAAAATATTAATTATATATAATTTGATTTCCGCTTACCTTATCCGCCGCTTCATTGAAAATTGGCGCTAAAATATTACTAAACCGACACCATTCCGCATAAAAATTAAGGAAAACCAATTCGTTAGACGCTGCAAAAATAAAAAATAAATGAATTAAAAAATAAATGATTATTAAATATATTAAATAAATAGGAAACTGTCAAAAAAAGATTTATATAATGCATATATTTTAACAATCTATTGACTACGAAAAACATATTAAGAATTGCTTAATTTTCTTTAAACAATTTGTTTGATAAGTTATCAGGTTACTGCGTTATCAATACCTATATAAATTATCGTTTACCGTGTTCCCCCACAACAGGATTTTTCTTACCCATCTTTTTAATATTTTCTACTTTTTTATTTAATCATAGCTTTCATATTTTCTCTACTTTGTATAATAATAATTCCTGGGATTTTTTAATAAGTACTTTTTGACTTTCCATTAACACTCTTAAAATTATCAGATGACAGCTTTATCTATAACATTTCGAACTGTTAAGACAATAATACATATAATATTGCGAAAGGAAAATATGAATATTTATGTATTTTTGACAGTTTTTTTTGACTATATAAAAAGGAAGCCAAGCATTGTGGATTTGTTGACAAATAATTGGAAAGCCATCAGGTGACAACATCATCTAAAAGATAATGTACATGATAGTATAGGATAGATAGATATGCACAGATACATATGTATGTATGTATATAATATTCTGTCTGTAATGTAACACATTAATAGAGTAGCTGCGGCTCTGGACCAACAGCAATTAATCTTATCAGCCTGTGGCAGAGCGTGTAATTGGGACTATCAGAGTTGTGTATGCTGATTAAATGATAAGAATTACTATTAGCAATATTAATGACAAGTGGGAAATGGCTTTAGGCCTTTCCCTATTCAGCGGGAAATATTGACAAAAGCACACGACTTTAAAGGACACCGGATTGCAGCTGATCATGCAGCAAAGTTAATTTAAAGTATAATTATATATTTATACATACATACATATATAGTTAGTATGCTGTTTACCTGTGCTCACTCAAATACGAAATTGGCTATGACTAATTATAGTTTATTGAGTTCTGTGAGCGTAGCGAATATATTTCTGGAGCAGCGTACCACGCTGGCAATTTCTGTGAAATTTATCGAGCTTCAGATTTTCAATTTGTGACACGTCAAGCGACACTCACACATGCACGCACAGAAGCTCGCGCACAAATGGAGGCGTGTGTGTGAGAGTGCGTGTGCGTGAGCCTGTTTGTATGTATGCATGCGTATTGGTGCACCAGCTGAGATATTAAGTAAATATGCTTGGATGTGCGTATGTGTGTATGTATGTACGTATGTATGTATATATATAGTCCATGCGGCTTTTAATGCATTCGCTCTAGCGATGTTTATGTTGCAGCAGGTGCTATCATTATCGGCTTACCTAATGTCATATCAATATTTTCACTGGTTAGGGGCAACGCACCACCAGTCGCATCTGTTGGCTGGTAAAGGACATGTAGAACCTGAAATTAGTATAAGGCAGCAAACAATACCCATTATTAGTTGATCGATGTGTAGTGCTTCACAGGTCATGTCGTCGCTTTGGTCATAGGCCATTGATCATTGGACCAAACGAGCTTGGGATATTTCCACGTCTTAGCCGGCCGACTCACAGTCGCTCTGATTCGAGCGGGTGCGGGTAGAACACGTCGACTTACCGCAACAATGGCTAAGCAGGAGCCCAGCGATGGCTTTATGGATTCGGTCATGTTGGTGCTGTGGGCGGCAGGCTGGGCCAATATTTATAAACTACTGAAAACTAATTTATTTAATTTTAATTCACTTTTACATTAGGTGGAATGAAAACGCAGTCACGACGTATCTATATATATATAATAATTATAACAACTTCGTTGATTATCGTATAGTGTTGGCTAATGTTACAAAATAGAAGTACCCATGCAGAAAAGTATTCGTTTTGTGTAACGATTATATCCCAGTCGTGAGTACACAAGCTAATTTATTTTTATTCCAATAAAAAAAAAATCCAAGTTATAATTAATAAAAGTCAGGTCATTACATTTAAAGCTAAATAAAAATAAACCATCATTAAATGTATTAGGCGCTTGACATATTATAACATATATAATTTCAGAGAAAACATATGAAATGCAATAGCACATTAACATATCTAAATAAGTACCGACTAGTAAAATGTATTACATTTTGATCATTTTAATAATCTTATTGACATAGAAAACCCAATTGGACTTAGTTTGAGAAGCAAATTTAGAGCTAAGCCAGCCAATTCAAACTGCCAAAGTCAGCTCGATTACGATTGAAAAGTATTCGATTTTTGTAAGTGACAAAAGTAGTCGGTTAACGAATACCTATTTATATGTATGTGAATTATTGTACATCTCATATGTATAAGCAACAATATCTGCGAATCTTTGTTTATAATAGCTGACGTTTATGGAGTTTATGGTGCTAAATAAAGAGGAAAACCGCAAAACGGGTTATTTAATTTTAGTGCAAATATCAGGAAACTAACCACAATTGTTATCTAAAGGTGTTCATCGCAGCAATGTATGTATGTTTGTTTGTATGTTTGTTTTGGTGTTTTTGTTTTATAAATATTGTGGAATCGTATACATATATGTACGTATGTATACTCAAGCGCAAGTTTAAGTGTTTGTGTGTTGGTGCCTAATTACTTTGTTTATAAAACATATTTATATATCTTTTTTTTTTTCTTTTTGCTCGGCTAATGTCCAACGGCAAGGACTCATTGAAAATCCAAATAATTTTGTTTAAAAAAACAGTTCACGCATATGCAATGCACATACACATATATATGCATGTATGTGCATAATAGAACGCTGCGTATTATACGCAATTGTATTAAAATGTATGTGTGCATTTGTACGAAACTACATACATATGTGTGTATATATGCATACCTATGTACATACATACATATATACTTATTATCTACACTGGCAACCACCACACACAAAATATTGTATTTGTTCATATCTAGTATAACTGCTAATAAGGTGTTTGGATGTTTGAAACATTTTGCATTTAATTGCTTTGCCTTGAGTTCTCGTTTCGAGATATATGTATGTATATACATATGTATGTACAGATGTATTTACAAATGTGTGTGCGTGTGTATATACATACATATATACATAGGTGCATGTTTATACATATGTATGCGACGTCCTGTTTAACTGGTGTCATAAACGCATAAACAATTTATGTACGAAATTTTTCCATTGCTGCGCTGCAACAATTAATTGTAATAGTAACCCTGAGAGGATCTCAGGTGTTCGAACTCGCGCCATATACATATGTATAAATATGCATATATACGCATGTGTATGTCTTATAAGTAAAATCTATAAGTAATTTGTATTTACATACATACAGACATATGCATGTTTCTGACTGCGTGTGTGTGTGGGCGGGGGGAGCGGTGTGTGGGTCTTTCGTGATTGTGTTTGTGAACTAATTGAATCTTTTATTGCAGTCGCAACACATGATGTCAGATGGATCGCCGCCCCCATCGATTTGTTTCATTCGAGCCGCGGAATCATATCCCAAATCACAAATGGAGAAGGAAGACTCACAGCTGTCGGTGCCCTTTCAAGAGCGTAAGCTGGTTAAATATATACTATGTATAATTGATATGCACATGAATAAATAATATTGAACTTCCGATACGATAGTTTCCGGCGAGTCAACCAAATACCTGGGCCGCACCGATGATGGCGTCTTAGCGTTGTCCAATTACCGCATATGCCTCTCAAAGAAATCAACGAATGAAACATATGTGCCGCTCGGCTTGATTGAGTCGGTGCAGGTGCGTGATCCCTTCCAGTTAATTGTCAATTGTAAAGATGCCAGCACCGTCCGCTGTTCGTTTCCCACGGCGGAGCAATGCCTGGAGTGGCAGCGCCGCATTCAGCTGCTAATTGGTGTCCCCGAAACGCTTGAGACGATGTTCGCATTTCCATTTTACTCCTGGACGTGCGACATTATTGGGAATAAAGAGCGTGCCGCTCTGACCAACGGCAACGGCAACGGCAACTGCAGCTTCAATAAATCGACACCAGCGCCTGATAGTTCAAGTTTGCAGACGGCAAGCGAACATTTACATCGCTTGCAGCGGGAAATCCGGTATGAGAGTGACTTCAAGAATGAGGTTGCACGGCTGGGATTCGATTTGAAGGGATCGTGGCGCATCTCGACGGCGAATGCTGACTTCAAGCTCTGTCCATCGTATCCGCAAAAGCTACTTGTTCCGTGCTGCATTACCGACGAAATGCTCCACAATGTTGCCAATTTTCGGGGATCGCGCCGATTGCCGGCCGTCGTCTGGCGTCATCAGAAATCTGGCGCGATTCTGGCCCGCTGCAGTCAGCCGGAGGTCGGCTGGCTGGGCTGGCGCAACTACAAGGATGAGCAGCTGTTGAAAGCGCTTGCCGATGCCTGTGCCTTCGATCGAGGTGAACATGCGCGACGACAGGCCAAGGATACCAATGGAGAGGCTGGATCCTCGGGCAAGAGCTCTCCCTCACTGGAGGACTCCTCGCACGAGGAGCTTGCCTTGGACGAAATCAGGGTAAGCTTATGTTGAATTTCACCATCATGTCATCCCAAGTGAAGAATATATATGTATATATATGAATACATATATTGTTAATGCCACATAATCAACCATTAATCAGCACTTTCAATTATATTTATAGAAAATTCTTATCGTCGATGCACGCAGCTATACGTCGGCAGTCACAAATCGAGCACGCGGCGGCGGCTGTGAATGTATTGAATACTATCCATGCGCCGAAATCGAATTCATGAATCTGGGCAACATACATGCCATACGAAAGAGTTTTCATGCCGTTCGCCAGCTATGTGCATCTTCACCCGACGATCCAAAGTAATTATACATACATATATTATAGCAATAGCAATAGCAATAGCAATAGCAATTGTAATTATTATTAATTAACTAACTTTCACTTGACAGCTGGTTTGGGCAGTTGGAGAAAACGATGTGGATGCAACATTTGTCGGGTCTGTTGGGCGCCACAATGACTGTCGTGCATACGATTGAGAAGAATGGTCGTCCAGTTCTGGTGCACTGCTCCGATGGCTGGGACCGTACGCCGCAAATCGTGGCAACGGCCCAACTTTGCCTGGATCCATTTTATAGAACAGTTGAGGTAGGTTAAAACTTAAGTAGATTGCCTAAAGGCTACATTAAATGTCTATAATTCTAGGGCTTCCGTGTTCTGGTGGAGCGTGAATGGCTAAATTTCGGGCACAAGTTTGCGGATCGATCCGGTAATGGTCCCAACTCGGATGAGGTGAATGAACGTTGTCCAGTGTTTCTACAGTGGCTCGACCTGGTGCACCAAATACACAAGCAATATCCGTGCAGCTTTGAGTTCAGCACGGGCTATTTGGTAAGCAGATTGGATTTGCTCTAAAAGAGCAATTGACTAATTGAACTATAATTAATATTTTCAGATAAAACTCGCCCAGCACTCGCTGTCATGTCTGTTCGGCACGTTCCTATGCAATTCACTGAAAGAACGAATTGAGAATTCTGTCTTCGACCGAACATTCTCAGTCTGGCCATTCTTAGCCGAAACGATGTATAGAAATCCGCTCTATAAACACGAGACTGAAAAGGTGACATCAGCTGCAATTAATTGTCGATTGGCTTAATTTTTCAATTCGTTCATTGCAGGTACTTTGGCCGGCGCACAATGTGCGCTATTTGCACTTCTGGTCCGATGTATACCTTGGTAATTTGGGCAATAAAAACGGCACCGATCTTCCCTTGCAAAGCAATGAGCGGCAAAGTGTTCACAGCGTGAATGGTGAATGGAAACAATGGTATTTTGTTATATTTTCATTTTATATATATGTATTTGTTCATTTCAGGAGCGACAGTGAAAACCCGTTCGACAGAAAACATTGCAACAAACGAGCTGTCACAGAGTACGATATCGAGAAGATCAAGTGATCCCAATCTGACCGTGGATTCAATGTACATATATATATCCGATATAATATTGCTGAACAATTAATAATCAAATTCAATATTTGCAGTGTAACGGAGGGAATCAATTTGAGTGCGAACAGCAATTCCATGTTTGACATTCGGCTGGAGCCAAAGGAATGCATAATCGATGCGAAATCAGATGTCAAATTGATCAGCGATGCAGTTGATAGTCCAAAGCTGGCGGAGCACGCACAAAATGGTTCCGCAAAATTGTTAACTGAACTCGAAAACAATGACCAAAGCACTTCAGCAGTTCAACGTGATACATTGAGCGAGGGCTCTGCATCCATAAATGGCAAGATCACCATTCAGCGCCTGGACTCCAAGCCCATTGACTTAGCAATACATACCCCTTGTGATTCCCCAAATGGTTTGTGAATTAGCTAAAATTCAGCTGCCTTATCTATTAATGATTAATTGAAATTTTTGAACATTTAGACTATGCTCCCTCCATCTGTGAAAGCTTTAGTGATAAGAGCCAGACTCTGTGTCAGAGTCTTGGCCAAATCGATACTAGTACGGATACCTTAATTCCTATAGAAGCGACCCAGCAAGAGACGCTTAAAGACAGCGACGTGCCTTCAGAACAAGATGCCGATGTCATACCTCATGAAAAAAAGACCGAAGCAACGACCGTTGCGCATACCAATAAAATTAGTCAAAGCTACAGCAATTTGCCTCGAGTTCACATCAAGCCAAACAATCTGAGATACTTTCAACAGAACGCCAGCGCAACAACTTTGGAGAAAAGCAATGCATTCGAGCAGCCGTTGGAAGGCCACAAGACAGCGAACGGGGAGAGCAGCAAGGAGACAATCGCAACAAGAGATATTTTAAATGGAACAGTGACCTTAAACTATGGCAGCAACACCAGCGAATCCCTGCCGCTATCACCTGAGCATCATCGATGCAATTCTCAAACGCATAATATGTTTGCGCCCTTTGACGAGTCGGCGGCAAGTAGAAGAAACACGCTCTGGTCCAATCTCAATCGGGAGCATACGCATTTGAAGTATGCAGAAAACGTTAGGTAAATATCAGAAATGGAAACTCATTAAACTTGGAAAACTAATGCATTTCTCTCTCTCTATATATATATATATATATTACAGTGCACTTAACTTCCCGGCGTCTGGACTCATATCATTGCCTCCGACCCCGCAAGGCTCGCAAGAGCGAACACAGTTTACAATATCCTGCCCAGATGGCTTGTCCCATTGCTTAAGTGAACAGAACATACGCCTACATCAGATCGTTCAAGAGCACAAGGTTCTCTCTCTTACATACATATTTCAATGAAACTTGAATGTAATGCAAATAGCTAATATAAATATTATTTTTATTGCCCCAGCTACGCGAGGAAGTTCTCTTGCGCGAAATTCACGGAATGCGTTTGGCGCTGCTGCAAAAGGGCTGTCCAAGCTGCAACAGCGTCGTATCGACAAATGTGGAGCATGTAATTATGTCATTAAACGTTATATAAATTCTATATGAATTACGCACAACAAATTTGCAAGCATAAAAAAAAAAGAACTACAATATTATGGATTGCCAAATGTTTGTAAATTTGTTCATATGCTTATTCTAAAGTGAACACAAAATGAGATGAATATATCCAGCCATATCTGCGCACCTGCCACTTGTCATGTCAACAGTTCAACTCTGGCTGGATAGTTTCGAGAAATACTATACCATATAATACTGTACCATATATAATTGCATTCATGTAGGCTAAACACTCTAGATTTAAATGTTGAATTCGGGGCAACGAAATTGTCATGTGAATGGTTTGTGTTGTATTTCGTTGTTTGGTCTAATTATTTACATTTCTTTAGGAAAACGGATCGGATATTGTTGAAAATGCATCAACATGTTCATGGGAAGCCGTAGAAGAGCGTAGTGGTCCATCATCGTATGCCACATCCACGATACAAGAGAAAAAGGCTTCCAGTGTCCTCTGGGTGCCCGATCATGCCGTTTCGCGTTGCTCGAATTGTCAAATTGAGTTCTGGCTTGGACGAAGAAAACATCATTGTCGGTGCGCATTTCAACATATTCTTTTTAATTTGTCCTCTACCTGTATCTGTATTATGTTCATAACATGTCTTAGTTACCTTAGCCACACACACACACACACACACACACACACACACACTATGGGCCAACGGCCATTTCTAAGCAATCAATCTGGCAGCAGTTCGTGACTAATATTTTATCTTATCTTATCTATGCACTATATTATTATTAGATTATTATTATTATTATTAATATTATTATTATTAATATTATTATTATTATTATTTTCGCCATACTTTGCTTTCATCATCAGCAAAGCTTTTCGCTCAATTATTAGTTCGCTTTCATTAGGTCCTTTATTTGTGCTTTATTGTTCTTGCATTGGTTCGCAACAAGACGACGATGACAGATTTGAAGACAGTGAAAGTAAATTGCAAATAAATACTGAACTAATGTCAGATTGGCTGTGATAAATATTTGCTCATTTTGTAACAAACTCCGATTAACATATCGTATCGTATTCAATGCTAAATGTGGTTGTGTTCAATTCGCGATTGTTTTTCGGTCAAACTACAGAATTAACACGTCTATTTCAACTAGTATATTAACAGTTTCAAAAATTCTCTATTTATCTCACTCTTTTCAGATCATGTGGCGAAATTTTCTGTGCTGACTGCTCTGAATTCTGGGCGCCTTTACCATACGAAAAGCTTTTTAATCCAGTAAGACTTTGCGGCTCCTGTTATGCGACCGTTACGGCACAAGTGCACGATTGTAGCGTTCCTTCCACGACAAATTCAAATGCAAGTTCAAATTTAAATACAAATTCGATGGCGATCGCAATTGCAAGCGATGGGGCTACGCTGAAGCCAGCTGCAAGCTCTCAAGAGTAGTTTTCCATTAGCTTTAGGATTCTGACGTTGAAACAATATGTAAATATAATATACTCAAATATTTATTGCATATATATAAATGTTAACACTATTATAGCAGAAAGAAACATATAAAATAAACAAATTGTGCGAACACACATGAAATTATACAAAACAAATTTTGTTAGACATCTATGTGGATATATATGTATGTATATATATTCATATGTTATATGGACACAACTGTAAATTCAAATACCAAACTAAAACAATTATAATAATAACAACAACAATAACAATGTCTTTGACTTATAGTTAAAATTGAATTGATTGAGAATTGCATAGAAGAGTGAGCTTTATGCAAGAAGAAATTAAGAGAGAGAGAGACAAATCTATTATTTAACATGTTATCTATTGTTTCTTTTTTTATAAAATTAACACTTTGTTTATGTACATCAATTATATTACATATAAACCCATTCAACAACAAAAACATATTAGACGAGCTTTCCGTTTTGAGTAGTTTCGAGTATTCCCGCTCGTAGGCTACTCGTTCACTCTCTAGCTTCTACATGATGATGAGGTAGTTATGGGGGCAACTTATAGGGTCGTATGTATTTGATATTCGTTTTGAGCGTTTGGGGCATCGCATTGGATAGGAGGCAGCGCAGAAAGAAATATGTCAAGTAGCCGGTGACTCCCCAGATGCGCAGCTCATCCACCACAAATACAGGACTACTGAAGCCGGTGCGAAATTGCGTGTGTCGTGCGACTGCTGGAGAGATTAGCGTGTTGATCGGTATGCTGAAAGCTTCCTCCACTTCGTCTAGGTTAAGCTTCAGCTCGGATACATGGAAATCGGGCACCACCCCCACAACTGGTACGATGGCGGCGGTGCGTGGTAATATTATGGGATTGGCTTCTCCCCATATGTGGATGCGTTCTCGTGGCAGACCGATCTCTTCCTCCGTTTCGCGCAGTGCGCAATCAACATTGCTCTCGTCAGTCTCATCCCGTTTGCCACCCGGAAATGATATCTGCAGACTGTGACTACGCAAGTGCCGCGAGCGGCGGGTATACAATATTGAAATTTCATTCCTATGTGATTTGAGTTTTATTAAATGACTAATAAACCAATAGTAAATATTTTTACTTACGTGTCGCGCTCCTGGCATAAAGCTATTAGTACCGAGGCTGAGTCTTTCTCATTCCTGTTGCGAAACAACAATTTTGGACGAGAAAAAGGCGCCAACTTGCGTAGCAGATCCATACAGCGTTGTCGATGCTCATCGCCCAGAAGTACCGAAAAATCATCCGCGGTTAACATTTTTACGTTGCCAGCTGTTGCATTGCTACTCTTGTTTCTCGCTTGATTACATATTAGTTGCTGCAGCCGACAACTCCTTGTCAGAGAGCTCAAGACATGAGCTTTGGTCAGGCATATTTCCGTGAGAATCATTAACTAATAGGTTAATGGGGTAAAGTGATGTAAACAAAAACGAAACGGGCTCGAACTTTGGATTGCCATCTGCACACTCAGCTGTTTTTGGTTCAATCTGTGATGGGCGCAATGCAAAATTCTATCGGATAAAACAAGTATCGATATTCTTTTGCCTAATTGTTGAATTTTTGTGTGTACTCTATCGATATATCGTCAAGGCTTACATCTCTAATCGGCAAGGCTTTTGCATAAGCGTAAGTTAATAACAACACAGATTTCGGCAATTTTTCAACAAAGCTCATTAAAGCCATTAGAAAACTAATACGCATTTGACGCGCGTGCGTGCAGAGTAAGCAATTGTTTCCATCGTACACAGCCAAATGAGATAGGCTGTGGTGTTTCATTCATTTCCATTACGTAACCCACGAAAACAAATAATAAAATCCAAGACTTTTAACACGTTCTTGTTGTTGCACTCATTACTTGTCTGTTTACAGTTTCATTCGCATTGACCACGACACATACATATGGGCAGTAGCATTATCTCGCATCTGGCGCGAAAGTACGGTGCAGTGATATTCTTTCCAACTGTTACAGTCGGCTCCATTTACGCTGATTGGTCCCATACACGCGAGTGGAAGCGCCAACAAAATTTAGCAGCACAAAGCGCGGCGCTGAAGAGTCAAAGCTAAAGACATAAACAAATCATCAACATTAAGGATGGTTCTCGGTCTGGACAAACGTGCCTTGTGGGCAGCATTGCCTCTGCTTGGATTTGCGATCGGACACTTCTTGGACAAGAAGGAAACGGAACGCATGACCATGTTCCGGGACAAGAGCGCCCTCTATGGCCGCCCTGGCAGCGAGGACAGGCCACCGTCTTGGTGATTAGGCATTAGAATCACAACTAATTTTTTTTCTTCTCACTGTCGTTAAAATAAACTGTAATATGGCTATGTGAAATGTTCGAAAATGTGATCTATGGCTTATTAAGTGGAATTTTTTTTGTTACGTGTGTGTGTACCTGTGCCTCTGGCAGTGTATGTATAGAAACCCAGAAATCATTACAAACCAATCTGGCTGACCTAACATCTTGCGGTGTCTTCTACCAGTGCTGACAACTTTTTAGCCGCAGCAGGATAGCAATAGCAGCTGCTAGACTTGCCTAGCATAGTGCAAATGCATGTTAGATTTTTTAGAATGAGTTATGATAGTTCAGCACTTTGATTTACTTTACTTCAGCGTCTGTTTCTTACTTCTTAAAATTAAGAATTAAAATCCGCTAAAAGTATCTCAAATTACCGCAGTCTGGCTTTTTTTTTTTCATATATGCCACTTCTGCTGCTAGCCAAATTTGACGGTAATATAAAGGATTTGGCAACACTGGTCTGTGCACAAACAATGGTAAGCAATAAACACAAACCGCGGACCGTGGGCCAGTCGTAGCGAGATTTGTTTGTTAAGGATTACGTCGCTGCCTGTTTCTTTTGGCCATTGTTTGTTTTCGACATGAAAAACCATAAAACCATCAACACACGGGCCAACGATAAGCCCATAGATAACTCGTTTACTTGGTCTTCTACCTGGTACTGGCACACACACACGCACAGACGTTCACACTCACGCATAGAATCGAAAATCACAGCGCGCATAAATATTGCAGCTTGCGTGCAAGCGAGATAGCACGAGCAAAGTGTTTTTATGCGCAAAATCCGTTAGGATTTAAAGCAGTTCCGAGTTTTGCTGAATGAAAAGTATCATATTGAAATTCATAATAACTAAGCTCACAAATAGAAATTCGTCTGTGTGTGTGTGTGTGGCTGTGTAACATAATCCGCTTGAGCGGCGCAAACGCAGACACCGAGCGAAACAACAGACGCACAAATTGAAATACCAATGCAACAAAACTAATTTATTTTTATGGTCACCAAGCATAGACAATTGTCCAAATTGCGGGCGTGCTGTGCTAAAGGACCCATGTCCTTAGACATAGCCATCAATGCACATCCAACGGTTTTTATTTGTACACAGGCTCAAGGCAACAGAGCGACGGCGCAGCGTGCAAGATTTGCAAAGTGTGTACCATTGTCGCAGTCTTTCCTTTCGGCTTCTCTTTCTCTTTCTCTACTTGTGTGCGTGTTTGCATGAGTGCGACAGCGATAGTGACAGCCTTCTAGGAACGTAACAAGATATGCAACTAGTGATGAGCAGCGCTGTGATTTTTGAAGGCTCACCACGATATATTGTTGCTGTGACTATTGTATAAGTACGTGTGTGAATGAATAAACTTAAACTCGGAAAGAACGATTCCAAATTTACTTGCATTATTAATATTATTATAATTTCTTGCTTTTTATTACTATACTTATATAATATTTATTTATGTATATTCTTAGCCGTGATTTTTTGTGCGTGTCTGCGCTTCCTCCGGTCACAATACACGTCCACGTCTGTCGCTCATCTCTAATGTGTAGGCAGCATGCAACACTTGTTTGGTATACGTGCTGTTGTTGTTTTTCGCAGGTAAAATTGTATGTGTGGGTGCGCATGCGCTGTGTGCCAGTGTGTGTGTGCGTGATTTTGCCGAAAATCTTGTTTGCAGGAGCAAAGCCATGAAATCAGTTAGTTTTCGGTATTCAAAGCAAACAGAACGGGAGCGCGTAGCAGTAGAAACTGAAAAGTGGAAAGAGTATTTGGAAGTAAATCCATAAATAGTAACTGCTCCTCTGGAAATCACAGCCCCAAGATGAGCAAAGAGCAGCAGGTCGAAGGTGGCGACTCGGCAATGAAATCCACCTCAGAGTTTGCAAACAAGACGCTGCAGGACTACGAGGTGCTGGCCGTGATGGGTAACGGAGCCTTCGGCACCTGCTACAAGGTGAAGGATAAGACCACTGGCGTCCTCTATGCCTGGAAGGGCATGAACTACGATGAGCTGGACGATGACAAGTGTGAATCTCTTGTATCCGAGATAACCGTGCTCCGACAGCTGCAGCACCCCAATATTGTGCAGTATTATCATCACCTGGTCAATCGCGAGGCAAAGTCCATTTATATTGTGATGGAGTGCTGCGACGGCGGTGATCTCGCCCAGCTCATACAGCGCGCCCGCTCGCAACGACAGCGCTTCGAGGAGCCGTACATCTGGCGCGTGCTCTTCCAGCTGTGCCGTGCACTGCAGGTGTGCCACAACAAGATACCCAGTGGAACTATTCTGCATCGAGACATCAAGCCGGCGAACATCTTCCTGGATGCCTGTGGCAATGTGAAACTCGGGGACTTTGGTTTGGCGCGTGTGCTACGGCGCGATCAGAGCTTTGCGGCCAGCTTTGTGGGCACGCCGCACTACATGAGCCCAGAGCTGGTCAAGGGCCGGCAATACGATCGCAAGAGCGATGTTTGGGCTGTGGGCTGTTTGATCTACGAGCTGTGCGCATTGCGTCCGCCGTTCCGGGGACGCGCTTTTGAGCAACTCTCGGAGAATATCGCCCATGGCCAGTTCAGCTGCATTCCGGCGGTGTACAGCGCCGATCTGCAGTCGATCATCGGATTTATGCTGGCCGTGGATCATGAGCAGCGACCGGGCATTGAGGTAATCACACGACATCCGCTGCTGGTGCGAAACATCAACCAATTACCAGCTGAATTTCCGCGTCTCGTGGACGCTGGCGAGGACTTCCAGTTGCCCGGTGCGGGCAAGCTCTTTCCCGACTCGCCTGAGCTGTCCAGCACGCTCTTCACGGAGCAGTATAGCTTCAATGAGGGCTATGGCCAGCGGCGCCTGAGCGTCACGGGCGTCTTTACGCCCGATTTGCGCAACGAGCTCTTCTACTCGGCTAAGCGTCGCATCTTCGGCAGCAGGCAGCTGCTCAAGTCGGATCCATCGCTCTACGAGAGCATCAAGCGTGAGTATAGTCCGCAACGCATCACCCAGAACATATTCGATGATGCGCTGCAGAAGCGTATGCATGCCATACGGGCCCAGGAGTCGCTACTGGAGCAGCGCGCAAATGAGCTGGCGGCGGCTGAGCAGCGCGTGAAGGCAATGGAACGTGAGCTGCGGCTTAAGTTGGAACAGGTGGAGCAGCAGGCGCAGGCGCAGGCGCAGGTGCAGGCACAGTCACAGAAACTTTGCAGTTGCCAGATGGTGCCACCCGTGCCGCCACGCAAGCCGCTGCCCAAGCGTCATGATGACACCTACTGCAGCATCGAGCTGAACGAGACGTCGCCAACGGTGGCCAAAATGAATCTGGCCCTTATGACGGCGCCCAAACAGCTGCAGCTGCAGAGCCAGAGCAGCACGTTGCGCAAGGTCACGTTTCAATCACCGCCCAAGTGCAGCAAGTTTGCACCGGAACAGTCAGCTGGTGCTCCTCCTGCTCCCCCTGTGCTGCCCATGCAGACGAGTGTCTCCAGCAATGAGTCTGCCGAGAGTCAGGCCTCTAGCACGCGTCGCAAGTCTATTTTGTCACTGTTCGGGCTGAGTCGAATGAGCAAGGCGCCGGCTAAATCTACAGTAGCAGCAGCAGCTCCAGCTCCAGCTGCAAACACGCAGCAGCAGCGACGCCCGCCCTTGGCTGCTAAGCTGCCAGCTACGCAGCAACTGCCGTCCCAACAGCAGCAACAGCAGCAGCAGCAGTTTAACAACATGTGGACCAAGGAGCAAAAGCGCGCTGCCTTCGATCTGCTGGCGGCCATGAATGCGGCGGAGAAGGATTCAGCCAGCGTGGTGGCAGCGCGTCGACAGCAGCTGCGGCAATCAGTGCGCGAGCGCAACAGCAGCATGCAGCGCAACCGTGCAATGCGACGCTCCCTCGTCCTAACAGCTGGCGCAGCACAGCCGAAGCCATTAATGCTTGGCTCACGTGAACAAATGTTGATTTAAGTTGCAATCGAGGAATCCGTTTCGAGTGACTGAAGGGGGCACTCAAAGTGGCCCGCCTTGTGATGTGGACTAAGTACCAATTTTTTTGTCAATCTTTTTTTTTTAACTACAGTCTTGTTCCTACTTTATGTTTAAATCGCGTATTTTTAGTTGTAAGCAAATATATGCAATTTACAATTTAATAAAAAAAAATTAGCCGTTAGAATTCAATTTCTTGTGCTGGTCGATCGATATACATATATCGGAAGTAGACGCAGCACATAATTGTTGCGATTGCATTTGGTAAACGTGTATAGGAATAAAAAGAAGTTTCATTTGGGAAAATTATTAAATTAAATAATTGAATAATTGCATTCACAGTGCTGGTTAATAACTGGCCAGCATTTAATAGGTAAATATCGCAGTGAATATCAGTTGTACTGCTCATCCAGCACACCACAATTAGCTGTTTTTTGTTATTGTTTTCTACTTGCTTGTTTACATGAAAAAATATAGTAGTGCTGGTTAATGTCTGACCATTGGCTGATAGGTAAATATCGATATTAACTGCAGTGAATATCAGTTGCACTGCTCATCTCTAGCACACCACATTTAGCGGGTTTTTGTTTTTGTTTTCTTTTTGTTTACATTTAACATGTTTCCGCTTGTCGAGGAGGATGTGCCCGAATTTCTCTTACAACGTGATACAGTCGCTTACTGCAGTCAGCTGCATGTCCAGAAATCCAGATCCAGCCTTGTGCTAGGTCGCAATCTTAAGTTCTATGAATTCCGCAAAAAGGAGCTGCTGCACTACATCGATCTCAAAGAATCGAGCCTGCAACAGCTGGCCACGGAACTTAGTTCGTACAATGGACCGCTCAGTAGATTTCTCATACGCGACGATGTGGCCGACATTAGCGGCGATGCAACCAGTTACAACATGCTGCACCCACCCGAGGATCTGCCCCTGAGCATAGGCAAATACGTTTGGCTGGGCGAGCAGGTTTACGTGCTGCTCCAGTGCTGGCAGAAGTTGCTCGTGCTGCAGCGACCAGCCGAGCAAGGCGCCAACTTTAAACTAATAGCTCAGCACGACAAGCTGCAGGAATACCGTCTGGTCAGAGGCCCTATCAAGTATCAGGCCTACGTGGAGCTCGAGTTCACCAATGGCAAGAGATTGCGCACTAATTTCCAAGGTGGTGAGGCGCCAGAGAGTCCTCCAACTAGTAGCGGCAGCACTGCTGTTGGCTTCAAGCGCCTGATGCAGCGGGTCCACTGCGCACGCGCCGAGCTGCATTCACAGCGCAGCCAAACTCAGCTGGACTTTGTGCAGTCACGCGAGCTGCAGGCCTTCGGCGTGCCGGGCCAGCGTTCGTTGCTGCTGGAAGAGAAGCAGCTGCTGCGACGCTGCGGCGACATGTGGACACGCATCTGCGGCGACTCTCTGGTGCTGGGCATCCTCCTGACCAATGCGGCGGGCAGCAATTGCAACAGCACACTACATGCTCTGCGTCCGCTGCTGCGCCTGCCTCAAGGACCTGGCCTAAACTACGTGTATCGACTGTACGAGCTGCCGTTGCAGGCTGATGGCCAGCCGCCGGAGGATTACGATAAGCTTGCCCAGTTCTGGGCCCTGCAGGAGCAGCAATCGAGCAGCTCGGGCCTAAGCTGGCAGCCCGCCTCCTGTGGTGACCAGCTGCCACCTGAGCGCAGTGTCGTGCTGCTGGTGCGCCTGCAGCTGGAGGATTTGCTAATGCTGGACAGCTTACAACTGCTTGCTCTGTATGAGCTGCAGAACGAATGCCGGCGGCAGCTGCAGCTGCATTTAGCCAGCGTTAATGTGGCCGAATTGCTGCAGCAGCAGGAGTTGCATGTGCCGAGCTTTGCGCCGCGGACATTGCATCAGGACTTTCTCGCCGTGATCATGACTCAAGCCGCGCACTGCGCATTGCGACTAGTGTTCCAGGGCGTCGAGCAGCAAGCCCAATTCGAGCAGCTGCTGCTGACCAAACTCAACTTTGTGACCACATCTGTGCCGCAGGAGAAGCAGCAACGTCAGCGGAATGATTGTGAGTAGCTCAACTATTTCCTCTATAAGTGAATCTCTAAATCTCTAAATCTATCTCTTCCTTCTACAGCTATGCAGCTGCTGGATGACTCTGGTGCGGAGCAGGAGTTTGCCTTTGGCCATAGCAATGTGAATAGCAGCAACAGCGGCACTGCATCTGTCCAGCGCATCTTCTATAATGGTCCGAAGCAGCTGCTTCTGCTGCGCAACGATCCTGGCCAGCATTGGCAGCTCTATGCCAGCACAGAGACCCAGCTCTGCCTCCTGCTGCGCCGTCTCCTACGTGATCTCCTGCAGCTGCACTGCAATCTCTCGCTGCTCGAGCTGCAGGCGGAGGCGTGCAGCGCGCCCTCAAATGCAGCGCTACTCCTGGAATCGGCGCTGCGCGACGAGCTGCAAGCCAGAGCCGAGCTGCTGCAGCTGCAGCCGAAGCGAGCGCAGCTTCAGGCCAACAGCTCAAAGCGCCTCCATCAACTGGAAATGGCCAGCGATTCGCTGATAACTGTGATAAAGACCCAAATGCAGTTAGATACTAGCTAGCTGCTTGGGGCTACAATTAACACTCGGTGTTCATTAGAATATACTTTTGTTTTATCTTTTATTAACCCATCATTTTGTATACAATATATGCAGAAATTTCTTATTTTACAGCAGAGAAATGTTTCGTGCTTAGTTAATTATATATGTAAAAAAAAAAATACAACTTTTATCTTGGACGGACAGTTTTATACATGAATAGCTTATCCTGCATAGGAATATATATATATATAAGTCACATATGATTTATAGGATTACACTTGCATTACACTTGCCTCTTAAGCAATTTGCAGGATTGCACAAATCGTTAAGAAACATTTAGAATTTTATATACAACACAACTTAAAACTAATTTAAAGCACTTCAAATGAATTTTGTTATGGAAAACGTTGAATATATAAAATATATATATATATGTAGGTGCATATATCGAAAGCTTAGAGTTTGTCCGAAAAGTTTCGTGAGCTTCGAGCACTGCAACTGCTGCGTCGTTGCTGCTCCTCGCCTTTGATGATATTGTCAAGGACATTCTCCAGATTTTGTGTAGCCGCCGAGAGCTCGGCATTGTCGCTGTACGAGTCCTCGACAATCTCTTTGACCTTGTTCAGCAGCAGCTTAAAGTTAACCATTTCCGTATCACGCATATCCACATTGACCGACTGCTCCAGCAATGCGCCCAGCGGCAGCTGCTGCTGCTGCTGCTGCTGCATTTTGTTGGCAGCCGAGGGCAACAAGCTGGAGCGTCGCTGATCGAACCACAAACTAATGTCGCTCAGTGAGTAATCCGATTTGTTGGCCTCCAAGTAGCTGCGATTCAGCTCGGCGCCATTGACTAAGGGAGAGCAGTTAGCCGTTAGAATTTGTAAGACATTACAATATATTACAATTGTTACTTGAATGTGTTAAATTGGCGCCCACAGGTGCGTACATATCGTATGAAGCTTTTGCTGCTGGCGGCGACGAGCGTTGCGGCGTGCTGGCGCTCAGGAAAGTGGAGCTAATCAGCGGTGCAGCAGACGAAGCGCGCTGCAAGCACAAGAAATAATCAAATGCATATATATTACCAGATGTACATACATATATGTATGTATATATGTATATAGCTCACCGATAACTGTCGCATGTCCTCAATTATTTGCAGCAAGAAACTTTGATGGGCGCTCAGAAAATCACATATTTGAGCGCTCGATGTGCTCGACAGCTGCTTCAGCTGCATCTCCAGTTTGCTGCGAGAAGAGACAGAAGAAATGAGTGTGACAAGCGATTGCAAAGGTAATACGCCTTCTGTTACTCACACATTCTGCAGTAAAACACGATCGATAATGGATTGTAAACGCTCCGAGGCGCTGCTCGCCAGGCCAGTTAAGGAGCCTGCAATGTGTAAAAAGTATTGGATGAGTTTTCAAACAAATGAATTCAAATACTTTTCCAAGGACGTACAGAGTTCCTGTTGTGGTTGATGCTGCAGTTGCGGCTGCGCCTGGGGCTGAGGCTGAAGCTTCTCATTTGGCGATGCTTTGAGACGCAGCGTTGAGTTGCTGCGAATGCTGCGCGTTTCGGCCGGAATGGGAGCCAATTCGGTTGCATTGCTGGGCTGGCCGATGCCAGCGCCGCTTTCCTGTGCATTGCAGAAGCCGCGTCGCTCCTCCTCCTCGGCATCGGCGCGCTGGCCTTTCTGTGCATAGGGAAACCAGCTGCAAAGGCGTGCCAAATGTTGGGTCCAGCGCTTCGGCTGCGGCTGATCCTCGACAAACACTTCGCACATGCGATGCGACGGCTCATGCTTGCCGCTCACATGCACGGCCGAGGCGAAGCAGGGCAGGCACAGCGACAGATCGCGGCACACTTGACACTTGAAGCGTATGCCAATGATGTGCTCCATGCGACAGCCGGCGCACTGATTGCTGTGTATCAAGTGCTCCGTGTCCTCGATGCGCTTGATCAGAGCCAGCAGATTGCCATAGATTAGAAAACGGGTCTGTGTGTGCGTCCACAAATTGTGAAACTGTTGCTCGCCAAGGCCGGCGATTCCGTGCGGACAGCGGGCAAAGGACTGCTCTAGCATTGGCTGCAAATTGTGGGCTCCATAGGCTTTCGACTCGCCTATATAGCTGAGTAGCTTGCTCAGCGTAAGCAGCAGCTGTTCAAATGCATAGCGCGAAACACACTGAAATTTGGCATCGGCCAGCATGCTATAGAAGTCGCTAACCATGTGCTCGCTGCTGTAAAGCTTACACAGTAGCAAAAATGTCACCTTGATTTCCAGCAGCGAAATGGAGTGACGACGTTGCCTGCAAAGCAATAAGAGAGAGAGAGAGAGGGAGGCAGAGAGAGATATGGATAAATACATCTATCAATAGCACAGGCAAAGGCAACTCTTACGGATCGTAGATATTCCAAAAGAAGTTGGCCAGCAGTGCTGTGGCCGTATCTAGTTGATAGTTTTGCGTTTTGGTAAAATGTCCCAGTTTCTCGCAGGCGAAATAGATGTCGTGCAGCAGCGAGGTTAGCTGAAACGGCGGCACCATCAAATTCAAATTGCAATTGCTGCTGCTTGCGGGCATGCCATGGCGTTGCAATATGGCCATCACGAGTTTATAGGGTATTTTGCTAGCTGCAAATGCAATTAAATTGCGAAATCAGAAAGAAGTCAAATGCAATGCGAATATACAAATGTACAAAAATTTTAGCTTACTGTGAAATATCTTTTGTAGGGCGACAAATTTGCTAGCACATCGATAGACGGTATATTTGTAATTGCCATAGTCCAATTGCAGTTTGGTTATAATCTCGGTCAGGTTCGAGGCAACTTGTTGCGGCACCTGTTGCTGCTTTTTGCTTTCGAGTTGTTGTCCTTTGTTGTTCGCCAAGGACGCGATGGCGGCGGCGGCGCCTGTGCGCAGCGTCGTCAATGGTGTGTTCATTGCTGTACTCAGCATATTGCACAGTTATTTTATTTTTCGGGGTGTGATTTTGTATTAGTATTTGATTTATATTTCTAATATGTAGTTTTCAGCGTCGTTTTTTCTTGATTCTGGCGTTCTCCACGACGTTCGTTAGCGCAAAAGTCAAATTTGAAATGAATGTATGGCAACGCTGTTGCGCATGCGCTTTACAACACTGCAGTGCTGCCAGCTGATGCAGCACTTCGGCCGTTGCGCTTTGAAATGCATTTGAAGCGAGTCGGCGTGTTCAATTATATTATCATGAAAAACAAAGGGTTTGCTTAGATAAATCATGAAAGTACTATTGTGCTACTTCTTTAAGCAGCAGAAATAATAATGAAACATATAACAATGAAACCGCCTTTGGCTGAGTATGTAGATCATAAATCACTTGCAGGCGGCGTCATCGATATTTATATCGATTATTTTAAATTCAGTTACAATTCAAGTATATAATTGAAACGGGCCTAAGAGACGCATGGAAATGGACAAATGAAAATCATTTAAAAAAATTAAAAAGTAATTAAAACATATATAATGCTTATAATGTGCAGCCAACCTAACGGCACATGACATTCTGAGCATTATCACTAACCACTATCTTTGATCAGCATACCTTCCCTACTTAGCTATTCTCCCATAATATTAACCGTTTCTTCATGATAATACATACATATGTAAGCTTGTGTGTATGTACTACATACATATGTATGTACACATGTACGTCTTTCGAGCTGTGCCTGTACGATAATCTAAACTAAGTATGTATGTGGCGCCCACTCTCAAGTCGCTGATTGACTAGCTGACAAATTGTTGCAGTCATATCGTTGGCCCACCCATTTCTCACCTGTGCAAAATGGTTCAAATGTCATAACAAGATGGAGCACACATGTCATGCCAACACAAAGCTCATACATGTATACATACATATGTACATATGTGCATATGTATGCATGTTGTATGCAGACACAGCTCAGCCATAGACACTTGGACAAGCACACCTACATACACATATACAATTGCAATTGCATTTGCATGCACAACGTACAATGGCGAACAGAGAAATGGGTCTGGGAACAATGAGAAGCATGTTGGGCATCGTTGGCGTCCAACTGCCTGCACCAGGCAATAATAATTCGCCAGTGCCAGGCCATTGACAATGTCGGTGCCATAATGGCTCTCCACTGACTGACTGACTGACTGCTGCAGAATTTCTTATACCCTGTGCCGATAGTTGTGTCAAGGGATATACATACATACATACATACATACATATATGTATGTATGTACATTTTGATGTAAAAAGCTGCTACTTATGATGCGAGGTAAGGGTTTCCGACTTAAAGATAATGGATTGAGAGAGAGCATTAATTTATTCAATTTCGTATTACTTTTATTTTTATTTTGATTGATTCTTTTCTGAGATTATAGCATTCTTTTGCTTTACATACATATTTTATTCTTGCTTGATTTATTCCTATGATCATTTCACTTTAGACAACTCTAATTACAGGGTATTGCAAAGTGACATATGTATGCCAATTGTCACATTTGCTACTTTTGTTGTCAATGCTGCCGACAGAGGGCGCTACACCTACAATTGTGAGAGTCGTCTAAATGAATGAATTAAGTCAGCCATGTGACATAACTGGAATGACCGCCCAGCTGCTGGCGCTGCTGCTGCTGCTGCTGCTGCTGCTGATGCCCAAAGTCCCAGTCTCAGTCGCTGGCTTACGTTAATTCCCTTAGTCCCCTGGCTAGAGTCGCAGCCGAGGCAACTGCTGCCAACGCCTCACGTTGAACATTTGCCACATTGTTTTGTTGCTGTCATTTCTGACGCCTTCTCCGCTGCTGCCATTGCAGTTGCCGCTGCCGCTGCCGTTGCTGGTGTTGTTGTTGTTGTTGTGATTACGTATTTGTTGGCCGTTGCCAAAGTTATATGGCGCACACGTACACCAGCAGCTCCCGCTGCAGGACAATGGCAAATGCCAGAATGCAAATGGCGTGTGGACGTGAACGAATCGCGCACACGGCGCAAAATGTTGTTGGCCTGCCCTCTTCAATTACATATGCAGGCCGTGGGAGGCTGAACTCATCACATTGCACTTAGCGATGAGCGTCGTGACACGTGACACGAACAGAAATTAAAATGTGCTATGCAGCTTAAAGTGCACGTGTATGCAAATATACAGACATAGTAAGGAAACAATACTAATATGAACAAGTCAGAAAGCTCTAGTCGAGACTGCTCGACTACGAGATCCCCTGAACCCTTCGAGCAACAGCTATTTCATGAAATTGAACAAAAATCGAAATTCTATAACGTACATATAAATCTACATTTAAAATTTGGATACTCTAGCTGTAAAGATGTAGGAGATATACTTTTATAATTAGCTTTCGATAAGGTTTTTTATCGATAAAAAATAACGGGACGAGTTATCGATTTTTTTGTGATAAACTCGACATCCGCGCTGTATATACGGTCATTTTGAAAAAAAGTTCAAGTCTCTAGCTCTAATATCTTCTGAAATCGACGCGTTCATATATACGGACGGACGGACGGACAGGGCTAGATCGGCTCAGTTCGTCGCCCTGATCAAGAATATATATACTTTGTGGGGTCTGCCACGCCTCCTTCTCCCTGTTATATACTTTTAACAAAACCATTATACCCTGATTTCCCATTTTCAATGGGTTCAGGGTATAATAAAGTAGCTATATATGTAATTATAATTTAATTATAATATAGCATAATATATAATTGTATTACTTAATTATTTATTCAATGACAATTTGCATAATGGATTTGAATAATTACATGAATATGCATCGGTAGTCATTTGCTTTGTGCCAGATGCACCCAAGGCTCATCCCTAAATCGAATAACCAGTTACTCTGGCCTAGTGTTACGGGTCTGCCGTCCAGCGCGCCAATTAAGCAACAAAAGGCTGGCCGCTTTGGGGTGGGGCTGCGCTTCTGCCATTACCGTTACCGTTACTGCTGGCATCGTCGGCGCGGCGATGTTGACGACTTGGCCGCCATTAAAACGAAGCGACGTTGTGAAATGTTTTGATGTAGCCAATGCCCTGCCCACCCGCCCCCAAACGAGCTGTCTCTGCGCAACTTTTAAAGCGATTGTTTTGTGTTTTTTTCTTTGCTGCTCCTGTTTGTTGCACATTTTGCAACAAAGTTTCCTCTGAGATACCGTTGCTCTGGCGCACCGGCCAATACGTTTGCCAAATGGCTGCAGCGCCCAGCGTCCGACTTCTAGGGCCTAGGGCATTCAATTTCTCTTAACATTTTCTAGTTGTTGTTTTCCGTTTATTCTTTCTCTTTCTTTTTTTTTCATATTTTTTTATTATTGTTTAAAGAGGGAAGCAGGAAACTACAACACAAATGGGGCAGCGGGGGGTAGGCAGAACTTGAAGTCTGTGCGCACAACAAGTGGACATAGAGTAGGAGCCAAGATGGCCGCCTGCCTTCCTGCATCCTTGGCTGGCTTTTCTTGGTAGGCTGCTTGGCTGCTAGCTCGTATGTTGCTCGTTAACGGTAATGGGAGCAAAGGCTGGTCTATTACGGGTCACGTGGATGGTTTAATTATGACTTTCAGTGCTTGCACTATTATCACATAATAAAAAATGCATTTGCTGCTAATGATGTGAATTTCACGAAATGTGCGGCATTCCATTTCATAAGACGCATTGAAAATTATATAATTTCAGCAAAATTCGACCTTAATTTAACCTCAAATTGACATTGAAGTTGATTGCCTAAAAATGCTCAACATGCTCTGAGTCAAGCACGTCAACTAAAGCACATTGTGATGACGTACATAATTACTAGATTAAAATCGTTTATCATTTTAATCGAAAGCGTCCGATGGAAATGAATGCATACATACATATGTATGTATGTTTTCCTTTTTTTTGTCATTTAAATGTTTGGTGCTCTTTGCACTGCCAGCGCGTGTGCAAACAGACACAGGCACAAATCGACTATTTATTTACCCACGAAATGCACACCTCAGCAATATGGCCGCCATTTATTTATTTATGTGACAATAAAGCACACAATGTTCGCGCCGTTATGTCACTTCCATTTATTGAGACTGAAAATGAAATGGGATGTAAAAAAAATGCATTACATTGCGCATTGTAAATATCGCTCGTGGACGAATAATATCGATAGGCGATCTCATCGCACGCGTCCATCTCTGCAGCTGATCGGAATCAAAATGGCGGCTGCTTCTCATTGCAAATCGAACATGTGTGTGCGAGAGAGAGAGAGAGAGAGAGAGGAAGAGAACTCGAGAAGGAGAGTATTTATTAAAACGTCTAGTGATTGGCGTTCGTTGCTGAGTGGACAACGTCAATCCAATTAGTTGCGGACAGTGCAAACACGCAGCGTCCGGCATCGTCTACTCAGTTTCACTTCGAATGTGGCTGCTGGGCAATAAAAATGAAAACAACAGCAAACAACAATATCAGCAGCAGCTAGAACAGCAGCAGCAGCAGCAGCTGCAACAATAACAACAGTTGCCCAAGTGGTATGAAGAAGCAAGCGAATGGACATGGATCCATGCCGAACGGGGACACATTCACACGCATTGGCACGTGGACAGCCAACGTGTGTGTGTTGTTGTTGCTATTGTGGCTGTTGCTATTGTTGCTGTGCATTGGTAAGTTGATGCGGCTGATGGACGCGCACGAAGAGAAGCTCTTAAATACCTCGCACTGTTGCAGATGCATTGGGGTATGTTACGCAGAGATCCAATCTAACTCTCTCAACGGAGAAAAAGTAAGAATATTGTTATTGTAATAAGAATATATATTTTTGTTCGACAACATAACATTATTTATCGTTATTACGTTGAATATGAATTTTATTAAAAGTACATACAAAAGTACATATCTAGCTTAAGTATATATTTATATAAAATGATATATGATACGACTTGTAAGGCTGATTAAAATCTATACTTATCGATTAACAAATTTGTACATTTTATATCATATATTCCACTTGATGTTCACCGATTTTTAGTCAGAAAAGAGCAGAATACTTTTTTCGTACTTCGATCTACAGGGTATTACGTCGTCCATTTCTGAACAGCACTTCACTCACACGTCCATTTTTCCTTGGGCTTTCAACTATTTATGAGGTTGAGCTGTTTGCTTAGTTTTTATTATATTGCAAAAGGACTTCTGACTTGTGACTTGTGTCATAATTTCATTTTGTCCGAGGGCTTTCAATGAAATCATTGTGAAAATTTAATAGTCGTTTAATTTTAATAGGATTTCAATTCAAAATGAGAAAATGCTTCTAAAGTTTGATTTCACTAGACGTAAAGTAAAAATAGCTTTTAAATATATAGAATATATATAGAATTATTTCATCCTTAAATTAAAGTCTGTTAAAGCTCTCTCCTTCTCGTCCCTTGACCAATTCAGTTGGTGTTCCACTTAAATTCCATGTTCTTTGTGCTAATTAGCAACTAATGGGTTTTAGTATGTAAGGTAATGTTATAAATATTTTGTTGTTTTCAATAGAAATTCCATTTGCGCAAAACATTTTCAATGAATTTATTTCAAATTGAGATGCGAATTTTTGGACCAATCAGCGTGACGCATTTTAAGCCAACTAGTTAATCAATTGTATGCCAAACAAATGTGTTGACGTGTTGTTAATTGAGTCAAAGATACCCTGTACAATTTTGTATTGTACGATAACTTGCAGTTAGGGCAACGTTGATTATTATTTTATATTGAAGAGATTAAAATCAATCGATTGTAGTAATCGATAGCTCGCAACAGATATTTAGGCAAATATTGATGCTGAATATATGAGTATGGGATGAGATTGAGTGATTACAAATTTGACAAGATAAAGTACCCTCCATTCGAGTATTTTTGAATGGGTATATATGTATGTACATATGTAATCGTATATATATTTGTATTTAGCATTTCAATAAACTAATCAAATATGTGAAAATTCATGGAAATTGAGGAATGCAATTTAACAAACGAAGCATTTTGGCTAAACCACACTCTCGAGTCCAACAACGTTCAAATGGCCAACAACAGACGGCTGACTGACTGTTGATGAAGATTGGAGGAGTCGATGGCGTGGCTGGAGTGGGCTGGAGTGAGCTGGGCATGGGCTTGGGTCTTCATTGGCATCAGCTTTAATTAAAAAGTTACCTGCAAAAATGTATAGCTATTTTTGCCCGCCAGTCATTGCAAATGTTTGCCCGACCAGAGCAGGGGCGAGCAGCGCAGGACGATGGCGAGAGGCCAACCCCAAGCAAAGCAGCCCAAGCAGACCGACCCATCGAAGTTGCCAGTCAATGGAATTTTGCAGGTTTTGCGGTGCTAGCTAAACTTTCTATTAGATTGTGCCAACACTCGATGGTCTTGCGCCCGCTGCACGGAGCCAAGAACGAGCTGGAGCCCAAAACACGTTTTCATTCCCAATTGCAGTTGCACTTGCCCCCCCTTGCCATCCATCTATCATTGTTTCCCTCCCACTCTCTCTTTGCCTTTGTCTTTGGTTTTTAGTTGTATCCGTGTCCATATTCCGTTCAACTAGGTTAGCATAGCCAGGAGGCATTTCGGGCCAACTCTCAGCCACTCGCTGCCCACTGACCGCTGCCCGCTGCCCACTGCTGGCAGGGCACTTCCTCCTGGTTAGCAATTTGCCACATATTTCTTTATCAATTTGCGTTTACATATTGCATTTTAATGAATTTTCTGGTGCCATTTAAAATGGCTTTAAGCCTTTCCGCTTCCAATTCGAATCCATTCAAAGTGTGCGCACTGAGCATCTCATTGCCACGCCCCACTCCCCCTGCCGCTGCCTCTGCCTCTGCCTCTGCTGCAGCGCTGCTTTAATGCAACGCAAAAGCTCTTCGATTTGAAATTTTCCCAGAATTTCATCAAATTTTCAACTTTTGCATTTCGATAGCCAAAGTCTTGGGCTAAATGGAAATTGTATTGGTTTAAATCGAGCTCGATTTCAATTCGTATATTAGCCAAAGCCAGAGTCCTTTTCATTTTCATAGTTGATCTTTCCATCAAAATAAAAACTCAATTATCGACGGTTTAAATATTTCATGGAAATTTGCTCCAAATAAATGAACTTGGGGTATGCTTAACGGATAAATACCTTTTCAGTTTTAGCACTGTTGAAAATGTAAGTGTAGATATTATATGGTATATTATATTATATTATATTATATAAATATTATATATGTATCTCTCATATATGTACATCGTGTATATCCATTTCCAAATATCCTTAGGGTATACAATCAAGCAGAGTATCTTTCAATGCATCGTCTCTGCTGTGCCATTTCGCATAAGAGCAATACTTAATCTTAAGCAAGAGGATAACTCTTTCAAGCTCTCGCCACCTTATCTCTCACTGAGTGTCTCTATCTGTCTCTGTCGCTTGCTCCGCCCTTAGCTCTATTCGTTTTCTCAGAAAGACATTCACTTAAAACATATTGCACTTTTATTTAGAGCGAATTCAATGGAAGTGAACATAATTTGAATACAAATCGTTGCATATTTGTTTTGATGGTCATTGCACACTTTTTTGTGGGGGGCGGAGTACCCCAGCGGCAGAGGAGCAGAGTGGACAGCAAACTGCTTGGCAAGTGGCGTCATCCCTATCTGCGTCAGAGTCAGCGTCAGCTTCAGGAATCCTTTTCGTTGTGGTTGCGGTTGTCATGCATACCCTGTGTACCTAGATTTTGCGTTCTCGGGTCGATAGTTATGTGTAATAAAATATATTAGACAGGATAAAAATCGAGTATGATCGATAAATGCTATCGAATGTAACAGATTGAGTCATTTGTGAGACATATGTAGGAGCTGAAAACGTTGATTTCGAGTTCATTCATTTTCATGATCGATTACTTTATGCATTTCAAGCAAACCGATAAATATCGATTCAATGAATTGCTTTGATATTAATAACTAGGGAAGCCAAACTGTTGGGTTCGCCTTGAATGCGATTCATATTTGGAAAACTAGGCATCTGCCAGTCGTATACGCCTGTTATAAGTAGTATTCTCTTTTGATTTGCTAGACATTTTCTGGTTGCTCACAGCTAGATCAAAATACACGGGGTATCTGTCAGTCGTATACTTATGTGTTGAGCTCACTTGTTATATTAGTTGCCTCAAGCCATTTATCTGTTTGTGACATTTGAAAGGTATTTCAGCACTGCTAAGGAAAAATGTTGAACTTCAGCCTGGGTATCTCATAGTTGCACCCATTTTGCTACAAGCTGAAGCAGGCGAAGGTCTTATCTGAGCTATTCTTGAGGGCTTTCTGCTCGTAAAGCGTTGTATAAGGTATGCACTAGTCGGGCATACTCAACTAGCTGTTGTTGTTGTTGTTGCTGTTACTGGTGCTTGATGTATTTCATGAATTCTTTATCTAGTTGGTTGCCAGTTGCCATTTGGCAAGTTGCGAAAGTGAAATGCGAGTCGCACCGCACGACAGGATGCAGCTCCACTTGCCCCATCTACAGGCGAGCAGTTGGCATCTGCAATTGTGCAACATTATGACGGCTCGAACTTGGTTTACGGCTTGAGTGAAATGAGGAGCAACAGGAGCAGGAGCAGCCACATTGGTAGCATTCATCAGCTCTGGGCGGTCGGTGCAATTGTCAAGTGCAGCAAATGCTGCAAGTGCGGCATGCGGCATGCGGCATGTGGCATATGGCTCGCGGTAAATGTAGTCAACGGGTATTTGTGGCAACAGTGAAACCTGTGTCATGCACAACATGCGCAAATATTTAACAGCAGCTGCTGTATGCCAGCAGCTAGCTGCGTGCATGTTGCATGTTGCATGTTGCATGTTGCATGTTGCATGCTGCATGCTGAATGTGGGCCATGTTGCGTGTCGCTAATGCGGCGTCAAAACGTTTGGCAAGCGTCGCCGCGCTGCGGCTTAACATAAACATTGATCAATCTCAAGCATGCTCATGGCAGTGTGCACACAGACCCCCCCCCCCTTTCCCATCGCCCTCTCTATCTGTGTGTGCACACACATTTGGCTACAATGATGATTGAGCAGCTGACAAATACCGTTACACGCGCAACTCATGCTTAATTAAAGCTAATGTTGCATTCCACGTACAGTTGTGCACGCTCGCATATCGTTTATCGTTATCGATTAATAACAAAATTTAGTTTCATTGGCCTGCTAATGTGTGTGCATCATTTGCATAGATGTATTTACATGTACATATCTAATACAATATATCATCATAGTATTTATCACGGTTCCCGTGCTTGCGCCCATTTTCATTTCCATTTCCATTTCAATTTTCATTTCAATTTCAATTCACATGACCGCAATACTTGCCGTAAAACCAGCAGCCGGCAGTAATAATGCCATGGATTATGTTGACATATGCCGAATGTGGGGCAAATGGGCTTTGCAGCAGCATATTTTATATATGCATTACATACATATATACATATATATAAATACATATACACATACATACAAAAATCTCTATGTGGCTGCCCTGAGTGAGGTGCAATAGAAATGCATAGAAAAATGTATTTATTGTAAAGCTTTAAATGTCAAAGGCAGTTCAAGTTTCTCCACTGCGAATGCTCGTTAAAGTTTGGGGGTAGCTCTGTCATGCGAGAGAGCATTGTACCTTTAGCAACTGAAGTTTGCTCATGAAATATTAGTTTAAATTGAATGAATATTCGATTTAATTGGATATACTATGATACATGTGATATATTATAATGATATATTGATGCAACCTTGTCAATAGATAAGTATAACTATATATATATTACACAATTTATCGATAATTTCTTAACAACTATCGATTTTTTGCTACATTCGATACAACGTTTCGATAAACTTATAATTGACAAAGCAGCATCGTTTATCGATTGTTGATTATAGTTTAGAAGAAGAATTTAAATTGATATCAATGAAAATTGCCGTAAAATACTAAGAGATAAGCTACAACATATCGTTTATCGGAATTAGCTATCGACTAGTTCCAGTTAGCTTATCATAGATATCGCATTAGTGTTTATCGGTGGATGCGCGTATGATCGATAGCTTACATCTGTTAAGCGTTTATCGATTGCTTAACGTTTGATTGACGTTTATCAGTTACTTTTGTCTCTTCTACTTTAGCTGCTTCTCAGGCAATAACTTTCTTAGTTAATTCGTCAATTTAGAGCACTCACCTGCCTCAGCCGGACAAAGGTGTTGCAGCTGCTAATGCTCCATTTTTAATTTAAATTATGCAATGTAGAAAGTTTTTGCTGTTCCGATTCAGTTGACAGCAATTTGCCTTGAAAATCATTTATTAAAATCCATTTGCATCTCGAAAAGACAAGGACGAACTGGACAGGAAAATGCCAGCCGGAAAATTAGGTGTGGAAACTCTATTATCTTATGCATTAGCGAGTTGCTTAAGTACTACTTGATATAAATAAGAAAACCTAATAAAAAATGCGGTTTGAGAAAAATTAAAAATAAGATAGCACACTTTTATGGGTGCTATAGCTTACATTTTCGGGAAAGATAATATTAGAATGATAACATTAGAGGCAGACACTCGCATCAGCCACACCAATTAGAGCCGACATTTTCCTGGGCAGCACTCTTGAGCCAACACTGTGCAATGTGCTCACGGCCGGTATGTCAATACCTCGGTTCGATGTGGGAACTGCGACCTGTGAGTGGAATGCCTGTAGCTGAACCTACGCAGCTGACATCGACATGCTCTGCATGACTGCAGACATACCTGCATTGCTTCGGGTGTTGGGTCAAAATGCAGGTGCATCCACCGTTAATGCATACGGGCACGTATGTATGCCCAGGTGAGCAGAACATGCCCAACATAATTAAAAATCTGTATTGCTAGCCGAGAGCATGTTTAACCAGCACACGCATCATCCACAAGGCAATGGTTGTTCCAACAAATATCGCATTGGGGCTCTCACATCGATCAAATTTGAAAGATCAAATGGAGTTGATGAGTTTGTGAGGAACTCAGTGCTATGTCTGGGATAAGCGATTCGTACACCTACAGCGCATCATTTTATGGGGTCTGCCACGCCCCCTTAGGCTAGTTACGGACATCATTAACTCAGATCTCCCATTTTCGATCCGTTCAGGGTATAAAAACAGATTACCCCTCTTATAATGTTCTCCAATTATTTCCAGTGAATTGAACTTTTTCTATTAATTACAAGAAATATTTTATTTTACTTAAATTAGCAGCTAATAAAGTTTAATATGACAAAAAGAAGAAAATAAAATAAAATCTTTCAGGGTAAATAAAACCGAAAAATATTATAGCATACTTTTATGGGTTTCGCATGTGCATATATATTTATCCAATTATCTCAATTATTTTATAATTTAAGTACGAATTTAACTGTACAAAAACCAGTTTAAAGTGAATGGAAAAAGTCAGTTTTTATCTCTGATTATTATAGTTATTAGGGTATTTGCCATGTGGTTAATCATGCGCTTAACGCTACATAATTAATTGCTGCATTGATGTTTTTTTTTTTTTTTTTTGTAAATAAAATATTTCATTTAGCTGACACACACAAGCACATACACATACACATATGTACAGGTGTTACGCACAATTGACATTGGTTAAATAATATTCAACATATGCAATTGCAATTGCATTTTCCGTAATTACCAGAATAATCGCAATTACGCGTATAAAAGACAGCTACGCACACGCACACACATGCACACACGCACGCACACGTGCATACAAGCACACGTGCACATGCAGACAGAGTTCGGCCGGACAGATAGTTAATTGAGCTGTTGCAGGCTTACAATTGTTCTTGTTGCCGTTATTTGTAATTGCTGTTGTCTTCTCTTCTTCTGCTTTTGCTTTTTCTTATTGTTTTGCTGTTGTTGTAGTTGCTGCTTTTGTTGTTATTAATGCGAGTGTTGGCACTTTCGCACGCAGCAAGCAGCTTTTTGTCACCCCACCCTCTACTCACCTCTCACCTCTCACCTCATCGGCATCGCATCGCATCACAAAATTCACCCCACTCCAGGCGCCGTCCGGCGCCCATTTGCTCGCTTACACCCCAGCAGCCAGCATTGTGCGGAAAAGTTTGCTGGTAAACACATTCATAAAGCAAATATGCAGGCCACCAACCAAGCAGGCAGCCAGCCAGCCCCAGCCAGCCAACCAGTCAGTGCTGCCAGAGCATCGCTGCCGGCGTCGCTGCCAATACGAACATATGCTAAACGCCCAGCAGAACAACAGACAAGTGTCGGGCAGCCGTCAGCTAAAGCGAGCCGAGTCGAAACGATTTGTTGCGTAGCAGCCGAAGCCAAGCCGACATAGTCCACGGCGTCTTGGTATAAAAGCCGCTGGCAGCAACAATCGCGTTCAGCATTCTACGTGCGGCAGGCGTAGAGCGCACAACATACACTGAGCTTTCGAGCGGCAGAGCGGAGCTGATTTGAGCTAAGCAAAGCAGCGCTAAGCGGAGCAAAGCACTTTCAAAAGACACAGGCGCGTTTTTCTCAAAAGCGCGCGCAAAAGCATTTGCTTCAACGGTAAATGTGAAAAAAAGTAAAAAGTACAAAAAAAAAAAAAGAAAGAAATATATATATAAAAAACGGTAAAAACGAGGGGCACAAGAGTTGCGCGCGAATTGAGCGCTGTTTACTTTGCCATTATAAATCCGGCGAACGCTTTGTTTGTGTTTGTGTTGATGTTGGTTAAACAAAAAAAAAAAAAACAAAAAAAAAAAAGGCAAAAAAATATTGTAAAAGAAAAGAAATCACAAAAAAAAAACACATATTTTCTTATCTTCCTTGCACTCTGTGTGTCTGCTTGTTGTTGTTGTTGCTGCTATTTTTTTTGGTGTTTTTGTTGTGGTTGTTGTTCGTGTGCAAAGTGCATAGCTGAAAGAAATAACAGGCCAAAAATTGCAAACGGAAAAGGAAAACGGAAAGTGTTGCATTTCCGTGTCGCCTGCAGTTCGCTTTTGCTGTTGCTGTTGCTGTTGCAGTCATTGTTGTTGCCATTACTGTTTACCGTTACCTTCGGCAATCTCCTTTGGCGCCGCATAAAATGGCCGCAGGTGCTGCCGACAAGTCGCATTGGCCATAAACAAATTCTCGCCAATATCCGTTGACCTTTTTCAAAATGCTCCGAGACTGAAAAGGAAAACAAATTGCAAATTGCATCGTAAAATCATTTAATTCATGATTTACAGCCAATTCGTGATATCAATATATACATTTATCTATATGCATAAAATCAAGACCAAATTGTGTTCCATACACCGTGCAAAATTTATTAACTCAATTCAATACAATTTGATATATTTGATACAAAATTCATTAAGCAACGTATAATTAACTGAATTTGTATTCAACTATTATTGTTTTGTTTATATATAAATTTATTTTAAGATTTAGTATTCTCAAAATGCGATTGCTTAGAAAAGGTTTTCAAATATTTTCCAAAGATTTTTTTGATGAACTCATAAATATTAAGTTCTTTAGAACTTCAATTTGATATTTTTATTACTATTATTTTGTTTTGTTATCAGTAGACCAAATCTGTATCAGTTTTTGTTATTATGTATATGTATGTATCAACCTTCGTATACGTAATATTTAGAAATGCCAACTTTCTTGTACATATTACGAGTTGATATTGCTCATAGTTAACTTCAAACTTAAATTCACTGAAGTACTTCAATGTTCAAATCTGTGGAGAGAGAGAGAGAGAGAGTAAGATGCTGAGGATAATCTAAATTTTTGGCACTGTGTTCCTTAAGCAGATTTGGCTCTTAATTTATATGGCTGCTGCTGCGGCAGCTTAATTACATGAAGAACGTATATACTTTACAAAGAATTTCCACATTTGCGGCTGCAAAAAAAAATATAAACAAGCAGAAGAAAAATGAATGAAGATATACATACATACATATATAAAGCACCGACCACAGAGCAGAAGAGCAATTGAATTGAAGTCCTTTTTAAGCCGAGCCAGCAGCAGACGGCGTTGGCAAGGCTGAGCCGCATTACTGCACAATGTCTGAATCTGTCACATTCGCTGGCAAATCTTCCTGTTTCAAAATGGAAATTGCATTCTCAGCAGCACGCACAGAAAGTTGCCAAGTTTTGCCTCAAATTTAAGCACTTTCGAAAGTATTTCGTTTTGGCCCTCGCCAGTCCGGCCAAAACAAAAGTTGGCCCAAGTAGCGGGAGAAAAAAAACCTAAGACATAGAGAGAGAGAGAGAGAGAGAGAGAGGAAAAAATTAAATGCGTTAGAAATTGCATTTTAATTTGCTTTCAATTTCGTTCACTGTATTATATACCAGCTTAAAAGTAACGGAAAAACAGGGGAGTAAGAAGAAGCAGCAGCAAAAATAACTTAGTCACATTAAGCCATAAATGGCCTTTATCGAATTGAGCAGGTGGGCATTTAGACCAAACTAATTGTGTGGCCAGAATGGCAAAAGTTGTTCAAGTGTAACTAAACGTGAAACTTTACAACGAAAAAAAAAAAAAAAAAAAACAAAAATGTAAATAATTTCGGAAATTGAATTGGTCTTCAATCAACCCATTAATATGGGATTGTGATAGCAGATTAGTCACTTATTCAATGATTTAAACAGTTTAAATTCCCATTTATATATGATTTGTATATAACTATATATGCTTAGTTGCTATAGTTTTACATTTACAGTGGACTGTACAAAACTAATTGATCAGCCAATCCGTCAGTCAATCAATCAGTTAGTCTGTCAGCCATTCACTCAGTCAGCCAGTCAATCAATCAGTCAAACCCTTATTCAGGCAATCAGTCAGTAAATCAGTCAGCCATTCATTCAATCAGTCAATCATTCTGCCAGTCAATCACACAGTCAATCAGTCCATCAATCAGTGAGTCATGTATATCTTATGTATACCTTAGTATATAGTGTTAATATATCTTTGCAATTACATAGCTATAGTTTGTAATGTACACAAGTCTTCAACCAATCAATCAATGACTACTAACGTATTTAATCCCATTGATTGATTATGTTTCAGTCTCGCATGCAAAAAGCGCACTTCAAATGTGAAGCGATAAATTTAAAGTCATTTTAATCAAGCTCATATTCTATTGCCATGGCAATAACAGATACATGTAAACAAACACACACACACACACACACACACACGCACAAACACACTATATACATAAGGAGTAGGAGTGTATTTGTGTGGCTGCACTTGATTAGCAAAATTTAGTCATGATAAATGTATCGCTACACTCGACATGGCCATTCAGTTGAAACTTTTGGGTCCATCATACGCCCAAATGCACCTACGAAAAAAAAGAGACAGTAGAGGAGAGGAAGAGAGTTGGCGAGTGAGTGAGATAGAGAGGCTGCTGTCCGTGGTTATTTTGGTCATAAAATGAGTTTCACGTAGCTTTGGCACGTTGAAAACTTTTTAAATAAGTTGAAGTTAAAGTTCGAACGAGAGTTCAAATTCGGGCTCGTAAAGTTGCGGGCGCTGCAAAGTATGCTGCACAAATTGTGCTTGCAATGTTGCCAATTGCTGAGCTATAAAAAGTGTATCGCATCAACAATCACACAACCAACAGCAACAGCGTCAGCGACAGCGACAACAACTTCGTATAATGTTAAATTTGATTGCAACTATTTGAGTGCTTACAGAAGGAATAACAACAACAATAACAACTTCCACAGGCAGCCAACGATAACGGAGCGATAAACGATTAACGATCCACGCAACACTGTGAATAATGTCGCTGCAGCCAAGCGTTCAATCAGACAAATGCCTAATGGATGTCGGCACGGGACAGCAGCACAAAGAGAAGCAGCAACAGCCGCAGTCGCAGCCGCAGTCGCTGCCGCCGCAGCCGCAGCCGCCACAGCAAAAGCCAGAGCAACGACAACGTCGCTCAATGCAACTGCTGCCGGTCATGTTGATGTTGCTGCTGCTGACGCTGCTCACGCGACCGCTGAGCGTTCACTCAAATCGTAAGTACAACAATAACAAAGAGTTGAAAAGAGAGAGAGGCCAAGTATAGAGAGAGCGCACTAGTTGATCGACTGACAGTGACATACTCTTTGCCTGTGCAGTTGATTGTTGCGCTCTCTTTTCCGCCTTCATTAAATTAAGCCCGTTTATTTGCCTCTGTGTTCTGTTTGCTATTTGCTCTTAAATTGCAAAGGATACACAATTATAATTAAATTCTTAATTTGAACTTTGTGCATTGTCAGCACAAATTTTGGAGAGCACAATGCAAACAATTTGTCTTAAATGCAAAGTAAATTTAAATAACGGTAACAGTGCAAATACATTATGTGCTGTGCAGTCAACAATTCCTTTTTCAATTAGCATCTCGTAAATTTCATTAGCTTCAAACAAACTCACCATAAGCTTAGCGTCGAGAGACTAAGAGAGAGATAGAGAGACGTTCACATACATAACATATGTACATGCATACATACATATATACATACATACATACATACGTATATATACATGTACGCTCTCCTTAGTTGCGAGCAGAACTTCGCACTGTGTGACTTCATAGTGCTGCTATTTTTACTCAAGATTTACAGCTAGAATTAACTAACTGTTTAATTTCGCCTGCACCATGACAGAAGCAAAGCGAACGAGGGAGGGAGAGCATGAGATTGAGTGGCAGAACTGCTAAATAAGTGAGCGCTAGACAATTCACCATACGAGCGAGCTGGGATCTTTTTTACTCAACAAACATAAATAAGAGCGCAGCTCATGTGCACCCACAGCTTTGTTGTGAGCAGACCAGAGCACAGCTGACAGTCTAAATTGAGAATTACCGTTGCTATTGCTGTTAAATATTACCAGTACAATGGTATATGCAAAGCTAACAAATGTGTGAAAAAGAGAAGAGAGAAGAGCGAGAGAGAGGGAGCCCGCCAAGCAGAGCTTAGCTGCGTAATAAGTGAGCTCTAGACAAATTCACCATTCTAACGAGTTGGCTCGAGTGGGATCGTCTTAGCACTTACTCAACAAACACATACATACATACATATAAGAGCGCAGCTCATGTGCACCCACAGCTTAGTTGCGAGCAGCGCAGACCCGAGTGCTGTTTGGCTTACTTTCAATTCTGTTGCGTTTCTTTAGCTTGTTGTTCCGTGTTTATGGCGGCTGCCACTTTACGATAGCTCCAAAGAAGGAAGCAACGCATACGCCGCATTCATATGCAAAAGCATGCGTTTGGCATTAAGTTATCACAAGGCAATGCCAATGCTGAAAAGGACCAGCCCGACTGCTTGTGTCTTCCGTGTCCGTGTGAGTATGTTTGTGACACGTTTGTTTGTTTGTTTGTACATTACTTTTTTACAAGCACTAAAAGATACACTCCCACACACACACACACACACACACACACACACGCACACGCACATACGCGCGCAAGCAGTGCTACCGAAGGAGCTGCATGACAGCTTCCACAGCAGTCGAAGTTCAAAGTAGTTGGCTCCGGTTTGCCCAACGGCCCAATGCCGACGCGATGGCTTGCTTGCCAGCAAGACGCGTATTAAAAATCAATAGAACCTACAAATGTATCCTTTCTTCGGCTGCAAAGGACAACATGACTACAACAACAATAACAACATCAGACAGTTACATGGCGCCGTCTTTGGCTCGCTGCACAGCAAGCAAATGTAATGAAGCTGTGCAGGTGCGGCTATATACATATACATACATACATATATGTGTGTGTGCCCTTTGACATTGATCGATAACGATTATAGAGCAATGCAGTTGCATTGCTGCCTGTAAAGTCCTCTTCAAGTGTTGTGTAATGGAAATTTCATTCACTTATGTTTGTAGAGCTGTAAATATTAGTAGACCTTTAGCAAACACTTGTGTTATCGATAACGGTACTGATACTGTTATTATGGCTTATTGGTAAACACATTTTGATGTAGATTAATAGCTAATATCGATAGATGCCAGGCGGAACAATCATATTTATTTATTTGTAGCAATTAAAAAATTTGTATATGCTATCTCTTAACTCTTAACTGCATACGATTAACATGACAAGAGATCTAATATAGAGATATTAAGATGTATTAGATGTTTACTGATATATAATATATACATGCAATATTTTTGATATCAATTACTTAAGGCTACAGAGGGTTATGATTAGAATACTGCTTTAAGGGAGTTTAACTAGTGTGATTTATTAGCGATAAACACGCACGTATTTCAAGCAATTAATGTAGGGTTGTTTACCTTTGAAATAAATTTATTGAAAACTATTCAAACAGCATTTGAAGGATTATCAATGCAACAAGTTTTTATTTGCCCTCTCAATAGACCATTAATCTGAAATACTGAGCATATGCGTAATTGGCTGATTGACTGCTTGTAATAGAGCCATCTATATATATATATTTATATATATACATACATATATCACATATGCTTCACTGCTTCATGCATCGATTTATGAGCACATCAATTTAATGTCTAAACGTAAATCGAATGGATGTATATACATATATATACATATATATATATATATATATATATATATATATATATATATATATATATATATATATATATGTTCAATATCGTTCTCTATCTCTGCCTGTCTCTGTTCCTGCGTGTGTGGTTGGCCCCATAACAAATTTTTATAGGTCCGCAAGCTGAATGGGACATCGCTAATGCCCACTAGTTGAGAGCGAGCGACTGATTAGTGTCGAGCAACGGCCGTGCGGAGTGTTTGTCAAGACAGCAAAGTGCTTCATAAACACAATAACATGGTCCTTCAGCTAAAACAAAATCACAGACTCTTCGTCATGTGGCTTTGCCTTGCTGTCTCGCTGTCTTGATGTCTCGCTGTCCTGTTGTCCTGTTGTCGTTCGCCAGTTGTCCTCCCCGCTCCATTTTCCTTTGCCATTTTATTTGCCTGTTTTCGTTTCGTTTCATTCTTTTTTTTTCCTTTCGGTTTTATATACCCTATAAATACGCATACATCAAATGGGCGGTGTGGGTATCATAAAGTTTCGCTAATGTCCTAGCATTCCAGTCTATAAACTACAAGGACTTTAGTTCTTGGCTAGCATTATCAATCGACTTTGCGTAGCCAAACAAAGAGAAGACTCTATTTTAAAATTGAAATGTAATTGATTGCAGAACAGCTTCATGGATATTATTCGTAGCTTTTCCAACACTTTTTGTAGTCTTCCTTTCTTCTTGATTTCGTAAAGATCTCATCTTATCTATCTGATACCAAATATGTTCAAGTGCGAGCACAAGTGCTGAGTGCAATCCATATTTAGTTTCGATGAAATATGAGTTATATTCATAGAAAAATTAAGCTTATCGATAAGCCCTACAGTACTACAGAGAGAGAGAGAGAGAGAGAGAGAGAGAGAGAGAGAGAGAGAGAGAGAGAGAGAGAGAGAGAAAGAGAGGGAATAGTCCTTCTTTTCTTTTTTTTTGTATAAGCAAGGAAAGTTGCATTGCTAACAGATCTCATCTATGTACATGATATAGGGTATTCTGTAGTCGCACATTTTATTTCTAGTCACTCTTGACTCTAATTCAGTGTTATTCTTAGAACTCTGCCAGGTTTGTCAGTTAATGTGTAACGCATAGAGGCGAGTGTCTGAAAGACTTATGTAACCCCATAGTATAGTAACCCCATAATTAAGACTCCATTTTCCATAACTGATAATGAATTAACCAACACTTAGTATTAAAATACTTTTATTTTTATCTTCGCAAACTTGTATACTTCTGCATTTAATTTAAGTAATTTCAAGTTCGCCTCCTATGTGTAGTGAGAGGATCTTGAAACCAGTTTGTCCTACATGTTGCCGCCTTGCTGGATGGTCAGTCCATTAAAGTACTACGTTTAATATAGCATATTAGCTTTTCCTAAGAAAGCCAAAAATATCCATATCAAAAGAAAACAGGTGAAAGAACTTTATATACATATATCTATGTGGTATATATGTATGTATATGTACATATATCCAGTATCTTTTAGAGTCATGCTCTCTGCTGTTGCTAGGGTATTTGGTGTTCGGCTTGGCGTTGCTAATCCAGTTGACTTGTTGGCTTTATTTTTATTTTTCTTTAGGTTTTCTTTGCTTTATTGACTTGTTTGCCAGCTTCGCTTTGGCTGCTTCTTGTCCTCAGCGAATTTTTGCTTCTCTTGGTTGCTTTTTTTTTTTTTATTGTATTTTTTGTTCTATGTGCATCGTCGATTGTCCCGGCTTAACTTGGCTTTGTTTTTCTTGCTGCCAAAGCCCAGGGCCCACAGCCCACAGCTCTAGATGGGTGTGTGTGTTGGTGTGTGTGTGTGTGTTGGTGTGTGTAGGTGGGCGTGTGTGGCTGTCTAATGGTTGGGCCCACATTGTGCCAAACAATTCAATTTATTTAAGCCTGTCGCTGTTCATGTTAATATGCTCAGCAGAGCTATGTAAATAGCTACAAATATATATATATATATATATATATATATATATATATATATATATATATATATATATATATATATATATATATATATATATATATATATATATATATATACATTTAAGTCAGTCGAATTGTGCGCTTCAAGCAGCCACGCCCACCTGCCCAGTGTTTATTTAATTCGCGTAAATTTTTATTAATTTTAATTGAAAGCTTTACGAGCGTCGCGCAGCGCCGTGCTGCGCCTTTGTTTATGCTTTAGTTGTGGCTTTAGCTTTTATTGTTGTAATTGTTGTTATTGTTGTAATTGTTGTTGTTGTTGTGTTTGTTCGCTTAGAGCGCGCCCAGCTGCAGTATGTGCATGGCTACTACTATTATAGCCAAGCCAGAGCAACTGCCAGCCCAGTCCCAGCTGGGCACTTGTTGTTGTTGTTGTTATTGTTGTTGTTGTTGTTTGCAAAGTGTTTTTGTTTGGACTGACGCTAAGCTGGCTGGGCGCAAATCCCCGTTAAAGTTCGTTGCTACCCAACTTTGGGAATATGCTCCACCCCCCTGTCCCCCTGTCCCCTTGTTCCCTTGTTCCCCATCCACTGACGCTCCTCGCCAGCCGCCCCTGCCCCCATGGGGCAGCCGTGACAGCTGAGGCTGCTCCACTGGCTGCCAAGATTTACGACTGATTGAACTGTGTTCTCCATGCATGTACTTGCTTTTAGTTTACTGTTGTTTTCTTTGCTTTGTTGATGGACAACTAGTGTCATAAAAAGCACATTTCAATTGTGTTTTAGTTTTGGTTTTAGCTTAGATTCAAATGCATAAAAATACAGTAGCCAAATGGATTTCCCTCTAGGCGAATCGAGCTTCATCGAATCGCAGTCCAGATTCGGGCTGAGAATTGATGAAGCAATAAAAATAATTTATTTTACATAAATATACATACACACATGCACAAATATTTATATGTATATCATGTGGTTATTTAACAATATACCTCATTTGCCAGCAATGATGACATCATGAGAGACTTCAATACTCAAATACGTCATCAAGTTCATTCAGGACTCTAAGCACTCATCCCCTTCAAATCCACTCGCACCTTTGCTGGTCCTCAGGCTAGCAGACTCCAGACATCCAGCGCGAGCTTTAATTTCTATAATTTTTGGCTCATTTGTGCTTTGTTATTGCCGCATTGGCGTCGCGAGTCTTGGCCAAAATGCTCTGCTTGTTAGCGCTGTCCATGGACTAGCCAATAATAAATGAGGCTCGTCCTGGGCTGACTGAGTCATCAAATGGCTCCCACGTATATTGCAGCATTGCATCTCTCGTTTGGCACTGAAAAGTTGAGCAAGAATTATTATTTTATTATTTAAAATAAAATATTTTAATTACTGAGCTGAGCTGTCATCGAAATCAATAATTATAAAATGATATCAATGTTATCGATAACCCAAATGGCTATAGTTATCGAAATTAGTATCGCCCTAGCTGAGTCAGTTAGCATAGCAGAAATCTGCTGTGGTATCAAAACAAATGTTTCATTACCATTTCATCTATATTTAGTTGCTCTCTTTCAATTCCACTGTTTCTACTTATTTTACTTATTGCCTCTTTTTATAACAACTCATTAGCAGTGTTTTACTTCACCTGTTTCATTTCCATCGTTTCTAGAAATTTCCGGTATTCCACTGTTTCAGCGTTTTCTCTGCTTACTTTCAATTACAAACGTTATCAAACAAAAGCTGTTCCATTGCCATTTGATTTGATTCAATTCCATTGTTTCATATCTATTCTATGTGTATAAATTACTTTTCCCTCCGCCTTTTACTTTGGCATTGGCTCGGCTTCAGTTTGGTTGTTTCATTTCCATTGTTTCCATACCACTATTTAAATGTTTTAAGTTTTACACTATTTTCCTATAAAGTCTATTTCCTGTTTCCATTCGACCTACTTTTGAGCCATTTCTTTCATTGATTGCTCAGAATTTTCTAGTTTCATTTTCATTGTTTTGCTAAAGTTGACAAATTTGTTGCTGCCATTCGATTGTTGTCTCAGTTTCTTCGCCTTGAGCTTGATCAACTCGGTGGATGGGAAGTATTTATAGGACAAGACTTATCATGCCGTGACCTTTTCTATCTATTTATCTGCTGTAAATAAAGGTTTTGGGGCCAGTGACGAGTATGGCACGAGCATTATGTCAAATGATTTTCACAAAATATACGCAAACACTGCGACACCGAGACACCTAAAACTTGCGCCCATTTGCCCGGGCGACTGGGTCCGCAAGGGGCGACGGCAGCCCGCAGCGACTTTTAAAGTTATTGCCGTTCTTATCGTTCGCATCGGCTGTGTTAGCCTGTCAAAGCCAAATCCCCTGACAGTCGACCAAATAAAATGAAAGTATTTTTTGCTTGCTCATAACAAGTTTTGAAAAGAGCTTCAACATGCTGAGCAAAACAGTGATAGAGATACATAGAATGAAAGAGAGAGGGAGGGTCCCAACTTCACGTGACATCGGTAAATACTGTCTAATAATCATGTCCCATAATCTTTGGGGACTCCCACAGTTCGCAGTCCGCTGTCCGCTGTCCGCTGTCCGCTGTCCATGGCCCATGGCCCAAAAGTATGCAAAAGTATTTGCTGTGCGCCTGCAATCAGCCGACAATCAAGCGAATTACACGCAAAATGAGCCGCCGCATTTTGGCTAATGAGCCGACCGGGCCGAACCCTGCCGGGCCAAGCGCAAAAGATGCCGACAATCAATGGAGCCCGGCCAACTAGACCAAATAGTCCACACACTTGGCTAATACATACAAATCTATTTGGATATGTGAGAATGTGAATTCAAATGACTGTGTGGGCGAGCTTGTAGGAGAGAGGGAGAGAAAGAGAGTTAGAGAGAGAGAGAGAGAGAGAGAGATAGGGACATAGAGTGACAGCTCCTTACAGCTTACAGAGATAGTGGGAGGGAAAGATGTAAAGACAGAGAATTTAAGGATTTTGACTTTGATAGGTTTTTTATTCATCTTGTTAGTTTTTTCTGTAGATAATTTGTTATATTGATTCATATTTCTCTAGAGTAATAGACTGCTTTTTTCCCTCTCCGTTCTTTCTTTCCATATATTAATATTTCCTGATTTAAGCTTTTGTGTCAATCATTCTTTCTTCTACAGACCCCCTTTTCATTACTGTTTATTTTTATAGCAACTAATTGTTCTAGACTCTAGACTCTTTTTCAGTCTATCATCCTAATCCTTGCCTATACACTTTTCCTATTCTAACCTAACTTATTCTAACCTATCCTATCCCAACCTACAAACTTTTCCTTTCATAGACTTTTTCGGCTATAGACCCTTTCTTTCTACCTTCTTCGATAGGTTCTCTCGCCTAATGCTTTTTATTGCTATGCTTTTTCTAGTACAGGTTCATTCCTCTAAAGGCCCTTACTTCACATCAAGATCTTCTTCTAACGCTCTTTCCATCTCTACACTATCTAAACACTAATTTTCTTCTCTCTCCGTTCATTGACTCTTCCATAGACTTTTGCACCCCCAGACTCAACCCGCTTCAGTAAACCCTTCACTATTCCAACTCAATTTATTAGCAAGCAAGCTTCATTTCGCTCCACTGTACCAAGTGAAAAGTTGACTAAATAAATAATATACTTAAACATGTGTCCGCGTTGCTTGACAACATTTCGTTTATTTTGTGTTCCATTTTTCGTTGCTGCTCGTTGGATAAGTAGCATTTGGGTTAAAGTCTTGTGGATCTCGTGTCGACAGAGCCATTTTGATTTAGTAGAACGTGTTCGGTAGCATTTTGTGCCCCAGATTCCGAGTGTTGAACGTGTCAGTTGCCCTGATGATGTGCATGTGGAACGTGGCGCTCCAATAGAGGCCAATAATGTCCATTTTGCGACGTTTGCCAATTTCGAGTCGATTTATTTAGTGGAAACCAATAAATAACCAATGATGCACGAGTACGAGTTCGTGTGTGTGTGTGTGTGAGAGTGTGTATTCGCAGCTCGTTCAGCACCTTGTACCATATCTCTTAATATATGTATATATGTATATGTATATGTATATCCATATGAGTTTATATCGTATCTAGCGTCGTTCATCCCACTTGCACGCTTTTAGCATTGGCATTCACGTCCGTCGGGGGATTCCCCAGAGTGCATCGCTGACTGTTGCAACCAACCCATGCCCATTTCTCGATTTTCATTCGATTTGATTCCATTCCATTCCATTTTCATGTTTTTTTTTTTACCCCCCGCCTTTTTCTTCTTATCTCCTTTTACACGTTTTGTGCTTTGCACTCTAGCAACGAGCAGCGGCAAATTGTCAGCGTTTGTGTTTCATGAAGCTGCATAAAATATCTCCTAATAACGAATATGTGTTTTACAATAATATCCTTACTTTTATAATATGTATAAAGCCTCTACAGTCCATTCCACATATTACAAAATATTCAATTCAATTGAAATGTCTAATTAATTAAAACTCAGCACTAGCTTATGACTTTTTATAGAGAACTCTCTGCTTTCGCTCAAAATCAATATAAATTGTTTGAACATACCAGTCGTTCTAGTTAATGTGTGGCATAAATTGAAGTTAGCTCTTTCATTATTATTCTCTATATAATATGGGTTGGGTTGTTTCTGTCGGGTATTTTGTAGTCTGACAACCGCAACAACATAAATTCTACTTATTTTGTTGACGTTTTTCGATACACTAAAAACCATTAAAAATGTTTTCTAAAGGGTATTCTTTTTTTCGGATAAATGCTAAGCTGAGTTAAAAAGTTTGGAATGGAAGCGTAAGAGAAAGAGAAAGAGAAAGAGAAAGAGAAAGAGAAAGAGAAAGAGAAAGAGAAAGAGAAAGAGAAAGAGAAAGAGAAAGAGAAAAAGAGGGCCAAAGAGGGAATTACAGAATGGCATAAAGAGAGAGATAGATATAGATAGAGAGAGAGAGAGAAAAGACGACAGAGAGAGAGACAGAGAGAGACGAGGACAAATAAAGAGAAAAAGAGGGCCAAAGAGGGAATCGCAGAATGACATAAAGAGAGAGATAGATATAGACGGAGAGAGAAAGAGAGAGAGAGAGAGAGAGAAGAGGACAGAGAGAGAGAGAAGAGGACAAATAAAGAGAAAAAGAGGGTCAAAGAGGGAGCTAGATACAGAGACGGAGAGAGAAAGAGACTCGTGACAGAGAGACCACGTTTCAAATAAATCAAACACTTTTAAAGCCACCTCGTTGCAGGGTAGCTCTTAGTCAGTCACATTTCCCACTCACCGCGCTATGAGCCATTTTTATATATTTTTTCTTTTTTAGCTGTATTTTCATTTAGTGCCAGAGACAAGCGCGTTCGTTCGCTACACAATTTAACACTTTGCTCTTGCTCTGGGGTATTTTAGAATAAGCCAAGCCAATTTCAATTTCAGCTGGCAGCAGCAATACCTAGCCCAAGCCAACCCATCGTGTGGTGTATATATAACACTCATATATATATCTATATATATATATATATATATGTGTGTGTGTGTGTGTGTATGTGTAGAGATTGCATGTTGCATGTTGGATGCTGCTAGCTGCATGATGTATGCTGCATTGCGTTGTCTGTTCCGTGATGTTCGTGCAACGGATTCTCGTTTCAGCAAGATGGCGTCGTTGAACGCATTTCCGTTAACATTACATGCTCATTTCCGCTTCGTGTGGCTTTATTAAGCGCTAGTCACTTTTCCCAGGCCAACCAAACACACACACACACACACACACACACACACACACACACATAGCTATACACCTCATCTATGTGTGTGTGTGTGTGTGTGCCAACATGTGCCGTGTCTGTCACTTAAAGTGCGCTGAAGCAAATGCTGTCCAAAAAGATTTCCCTCTTTGAATTTTGCCTTTGCTTTTGGCAATCGATGCGCAGTTGGGCAGGTAGGTAGGTAGGTAGATAGGTAGGTAGGGGGGAGCTTAGAGGAAACCACTTAGCTGGCAGAGCCAGGTGACATGTTACATATGTATCTAATGCTCACCTTCATGGCATTATCCTGCTTATTTGATGTTTCCTTTTCGCCCGACAGGCAGCGCCGCAGCAAAGGGCGCGTAGGGCCAGCTACAAATTGAGATTTGTTTAATGTGGCGCAAGACTTTTCATCGGACTGGTCACACTTGCGAGTTAGGTCGGCTTTACGCTGCCCGTCTGAATGGGAGCTTTGTATGGGTATTACGTGCGCTTTACGCAACAGCTCACGTAACTGTCAAGGTACGTAGGTCTTCAAATCGAATCAGATGGCACAGGTGGCAGCACTCTTTGTCGCTGGCGTTGCCACACGATTAAAAGTTATATTAATTATTATTTGACGGCACATTAATGAAGGCCCAACAGCTGCGCCCACTGGCTGTCAAAAATATTAATTGTGCTTAAAGCCAAATTTCTTGATTCAGCCAGATGTGCCACAAATATAGCCGAGTGACAATGTTTGAAGGGCATTAGCTAGGAAGGGCTTAACTGTGAGCTTTATCAGCAAAGTAAACTGAAATTAGTATAAGACTAGGAATTATTGATTGCTTCTATGCCTTCAATGTACTTCTTTTGATTTAGAATACAAATGGGAATAGTCTAATACACGCTCCAAGCATATCTTCAATCATTGACCTCATATCAAGACATTATTAGTATGATATTTAGTCACATTGCTAGTCAGGCGTGAAGTTAGTATGTGTTATTTATCAGTGCAATTTTCAATCATATGCATTAAGTCATGTGTTCAATCATACATCAATCATAGTTTTATTTTTTAATTATGCTTTAAGCTTTGCTTTCAATCATGCCCTTATATGCTTCAATCATGTCTGCGAGAAACGTTAGCATAGTTACGTTAGGTTGAAATATTTTCACAATTTCATCATGATTGCAACACATATACTTTTCAAATCAATCAATCAATCAAACGTATTGCCTAGTTTATATACAATCCAATATAACTCAGAAAAAGGCATAAACTATCTTATCAGCAGAGAGAGAGAGAGAGAGAGAGAGAGACAGGTTGTAAATTTTAAAATAATGATATAAGACATTTGATACATCAAAAATTTGTCAGGTTTAGTTAGCATCGACTGTCCGATGTCCTCAAGTTATTAACGTATGCTTAGCTCCAGTCCCGAAAGTTGAGCCGCGTGTATTTGTTATCTTTAATTATAACTATTTATCTTATATTATGCTTGACGGCGTGCGGCAAAGGCTGTCAATGAAATTTGCGCAGTGTTGTAATTAACTAGTTGTTGTTGTTGTTGTTGTTGTTGTTGTTGTTGCTGGTGTTACGTTTAAAGGCCCATCAAAGCATCCAAGGAGAGCCGCTGGGCAAAGTGTCAAACTGTTGTTGCCACGCAATTTGCTTATGCTCGACAAAATGTCTTAACGCAAACATTTAAAGCCCTTCGCGAATGAGCCGAAAAGTGTTTAATTAGCTGCTTTTTCTGCTTCTGTTGGCTGTTGGCAAATATTTGTTAATTAGCCGGCGGCACATCAATTAGCGGCCAAAATGAATCTATTTTAAATTGATTTTGGCTTGATTAAATTTCCAGCACCAACAACAGCTCATTAAATGCCTTGCCAGGCGCATTCATAATTTCATAAGTTGCGGCTATGCACGACTAGAGAAGTATTGAATGGCCTAAGGTAATATAAGGGCAATGAACTCAGCAATTATTTTAGCTGGAATTCTGCAATTCGGTATGCTGCTCTTCTCCAGATAAGTGTCAGCTGATCTTCAGTTCTTCAGATGATAAGTTAAACAAAAGAAAAAAACGCAGAATTTTTTATATACCTGTTGCAAATTTGAATCATTATATGATATAAATTTGCATTTTGCAGGGTATTTTGTGGTGCATTCATCCTATTAATCAATACTTTTTAATGTTTAACGAATTAACTTCTTAATATTTAAGCATTTATTTCACAGGGTATTTTCAAGTACATCAATTTTAATTGAATTTAATACAAACATTGTTGTTTGTTTCAATATCTTTTCTTGTCATGGGCATATCAGTATTTAGGCCAACATTTTACAGACTATATTAAAGTCTATCATTTTGAGTACTTAACAATAATTTTGGTAAATTTGCATATATATATTTCGCACTTTAACATCGAATCTAGATATGATATCCACTTTAAAGCATATACTTTACAGGGTATATTCTAGTTTATCAATCTTCATTTTATCACATTTATCATGTGTATTACATATACGTATATTGGTTACATAGATATAATCATTTGAGATAAACATATACTAACTTACAGGGTATATTCTAGTCTATTAATGTTTAAACAACTTTTTAATTGCTCCCTCTTTACATGAATACGACTGCATACACCCACAAAAAGTATATACTCTTTCCCTCTATCTACAGGGTATTTGCTAGTCTATACATTGCCTGAAATCTTAAAGTTGAACATGTGTTTCCGCTTTAATAGTTTATTTCTGTTCAAGTATTCTTAGCGTTTACACCAATCTTGACAGTTTTATGCCTTGCTACAGGGCATCTGTCCGTCTATGTATATATTATGTTATACATGTCTATATATATTTCATTTGGCCACATTGTGGCATAATTTAATTTGATTTTCACTTTCATTTTCGTTTTCATTCTTGATTCTCATTTTATTCTTGCCTGCCAGCCAATTATGAAAGGCGCTGTGGGGCTCTTCTATTCAATTCTCATAAAATGACATTCACACAAAAATAAAAAGGGAGAAGAGAGAGCGAGACAGCGAGAGCGAGAGCAAGGTTGAGAGAGAGAGATAGAATGCGAAGCACTGAAATGTGCACAACTCATTAGCTGCGGCTTACCACAGTTGTTAGGCTTTAGGACACTCCTTTGTTCTGCGTAGGTGCTTAGCTTCTCCGGACGTCGTGGCCATCAAGAGCATGAATAATGGTTGAGTGCGAATGCCAAAAAAAAAAAAACGGAATAATCTACTCTCTCGTTCATCCTCTATTTCTGTCCTGCTCATAATGTTACATTTAAATTTTGGATGATTGCTAAAAAAAGTTTTAGGCATTTCAAATTTGTCTATTTAAGATTGGGCAAGAGATAAGAGAGCTTAGATAGAGCTGCGTTACAGTCAAGTTGGCGGAGATGTATGGTGAGTTTCGCCTTGAAGTGAGATGAGTTAACGGTAGGTTAAAGTTAATTCGAGCTGCAATTGAAAGAGTGGGACTTGGGCTAAGCGTGGTGAGTTTTAGGCTTGTCGTGGAGATTTTACTTATGTTGCACTTACGTATGTAGAGCTGTGGACTTGACGAGGTAGGGATTATCTGGAATGAATTGAACTTCAGTCCAAGCTTAGCAGGTAAAGTCAGTTTGGGTCATGTTGTATGAACTTTACTTTTTGATATGAATAAATATCTAATGTGGTTGGATTAGCTTAAATCGTCTTGTTTAACTCATTGAGCTCTAATCACTTTTTGGGCATATATCCCACTTCTACCCTCTTCGTATATATCAAAAAAGGATTTGCTAAATCGAACCACTTCGATTGTGAGTTGCTTTCATTTGGGACTTGCTCTCGACATATTTAAATTCGGATTTATCGCTTGGTGTCGGGTGCCGTTTGATATTAACCAAAAAATATCGACGAATTGGGTCAACGAGCCGCTGCATTAGAAGTGAAAAAGCGATAAAAAAAAATTAAAATATAATAAAAAAAAAAAAAATGCTAGAAATGGAAAGCTCTTCAGATTCAGCGCTGAAGTGCAATGCATCAAGTGCCAAGTGGGGAAAAGCCTCAAGTGTGGCGAGAGCGTCAAGTCCTTTTCACATTTGAAACTCATTAGTGAAAACTCCGTTAGTGTGTGTGCTGGTGTGCATGTGTGTTTGGTGTGTGTGTGTTTCTGCCATCATCTTAGGCTTGACTGTCGTGTGGGTGATAAAAACTTGAACCAAATTGAATCAAAGTGCGGCATAGACGATTTGTATTTACATATAGAATATTTACACATTTCGTGTGTGTCAGTCTCAGTGTGAGTGTTGTAGATATGTTTGTATATATATACATATATACATATATGTGCATAAGCTATGCTAATGTTAAACCATTATTAAGGCACTAACGCGCACTTGGAGCTCAGCAAAGCGCGGACCACAATGGGAAAACAATGCTGTCCACGTCTATTGAACAATGTGAGAAATGATGCAGAAAATTGATCAATAGAATATAATAGAAGAAGATGAAAATAAAATATAGAGTAGATAGAAGCTGAGGGATAGAGGATAGAAGATAATGGATAGAGTATAATGGTTTGTGGATAGGATAGTGGATAGTGGATAGAGGATAAAAGATAGAGGATAGAGGATAGAGGATAGAGGATAAAGGAATAGAAAATAGAACCAGATGATGGAAGATGGAATATAGAAAAATAAAGAAAGAAGTTATATGACAGAGGATACAGGATGAAAGGTAAACAAGAGATGACAGATAATAGAATATAGATAATAAATGATATTTTGTGAAACGCGGAAATGAAACACTCGCAAAACGTTCAATTTTCTTTACCAGCGAAACGTGGGAATTGAAACGGCAAAAATTTGCGATGCAAATGCGGCTGGTGGTACGTTTATTTTGACAGCGAGTGTATGCAAATGTGTAAAAGCAAGCTGTCAGATACTAAATACACGCACACATTGAAAGAGAGAGATACACACACACGCACGTACACATGTAGCACACACCGCAGCCGCCAGTTGTGGCAATAGCAACATTTCATTTCATTTAATTTAGTTACATTTCCACAATTTAATTTGTATTATTTTTTTCCCGTTTTTAATTTAAAAAATTTATATTTCATTTATATTTGTATTTTTTGTTCGCTGTGCGGCTGCTGCTCCAAGTGCTTCAAGGCTGATGGCGTGGTGGGGAGGCGAGGGGGCGTGTTGGCCGTGCCACATGCGGCATTAGCACAAAAGCTGGCTGGCGCTCAGTCTGCGGCTAAAATAATTCAAGCAAAACGCGCAAACGGCCAGCTGCAAGCGCAATGCACAAAACAACAGTTAGCCAGCGAGGTGTGTGTGTCTGTGTGTGTGTGTGTGTGTGTGTGTGTGTGTTGAGTGGGCATGGCCAGGGGTTGGCTGTGCCCACTTGACAGCCCGTGCAGCAGAAAAAAATAAAAAATAAATAGAAGAAAAACTAAAGTTTATGGGCGAGCTATGCAAAAGTATCTTACAGATACTTGCCGCGTCTAGCTGCTGTATCTGTGTGTGTTAGTGTGTGTGTATGTGTGTGTGTATGTGTGTAACTTTTGCCGCAGCGGCCACCACACAATGTCATTAACCAAATGAATGGCTGACGCTGCAGATTTGGTTGAGTCAAAGGGCAGTGTGGTAAGGGAGGGGGAGAGGGGCCGAGAGGGAGACGGGGGAGGGGAGAGATGTCGTTTACTTGTGATTAAGTCGGTTGCCCGCAAAAGCTAAGCGCCCGGCTCAGCCCACTCTAACTAGGCCTAGATTACCTAGCTTGGCTTGTGGCCCAACAAATTTCGACAGCTAAACCAGAGCAAGGGAGTGCGACAGAGAGCGACAGTGTGTGAGAGGGAGATGCAGCGAGCGAGTGGTAGATGAGACTCAAAGGAATGTCAGAGTGATGACAACAACTTAATGGAAATAACTGCACATTTATAAGTGACAACTTTGTTGTTGCCAGCTCTATCTCTATCTCTGTCTTGTGTCTCTCGCTCTCGCTCGCACTCGTGGTGTGTGCGGGCGAGTGTGTGTGCGTATCCTTGGGCATCTTGCCGTGTTTTCATTGCCTGGGCCAAGAGCGTATAATTTATGGCCAAGGCGTGGCAGACAAATGGCCGGCATATGCAGGAGTTGCCTTTTGGGTTTGGGATCCGACCAGATAGATATATAAATAGATATATATATATATATATATATATATATATATATATATACATGAATGTGTATGTGTGTGTGTGGGTGTGAGTATGTGCGTGTGTCTGCACGCACACAATCGCAATAACTAACGGTAAATTAGTTTGCAAACAGAGTGAAAAAGGCAACTGGCAGATGAAACCTAATTTGGACCCGGCACACCATAAGCATGCACACAGAGAAACAGAGAGAGAGAGAGAGAGAGAGAGTGAGAGAGGGAGACCCGCACACACACACTCACTCACACTCACGCACACATGCTGCATTAGCCACAAGCGAAACTGATTGAGGGGCACCAAAACTGGCAACAGCCTGCAACAATAGCAAACCAAACCAAACCAAGCCAAACCGAACCCAAGCTGAACCAAAAACCAAATTCAACTGAGCGTCGAACCGCATCAGTTCACAATTGCAGCTGGTCACAGTGCACAGCGTAGCGCACACAGTTCAAAGGCGGTCAAAGTGTTGCCAAACTAATGCAATTTCAATATTTATCGATATGTGGACTTAGAGTCCAAAATCGATCAAAGTGCTGAAATGAAATGTTTCAGCATAATGGTAAAAGCATACCGCTAAGCTCAGCCAACTAAGCCAGGCATACGAATAAAGCGACAAGCGTCCCCATGAAAGTTGTCGATAGTTCGGCTTGTGGCTTGAAACATATCCGTGTCCATAGATCGGACTCTAATATCTCTTATTTTGTATTAATGGTGGCGGGATTCGAGTTAATCCATGTCTTTCTTATGTAAGGAATCGATTTTAGGTTGAACAATTATCGATATTTTTGTGTAAAGCAGAGAATGATACATGTTAACTCGATAAATGAATACAATATACTCGATTTAAAATCATTCAGTAATATGTCAGAGCTGAACAAATCAAATTTTCAGGTTTGTACAAATCTTTAGTAATTTGCACTCTAAGTTGTTCGGAACATTTTGTGCATTTGAAATCGATAGCTATCGATCATATCTACGAGCTGGTCTCTACTTATGCTTTGTTAATTCCTTTTCCACTGATTATGCTTAATATAATGAGCAATATTTAATGCATTCAAAATCGATAATTATCGATAAATATCATACAACTTATTGCAACCTTATTCCTTGTAGCCTTGACCGTGATTTTTTTGATCGAATCCAATTTTATTGCGAATCTACAAACGCGGCTTGCCAACGATAGAACAGCATATCGATATATATTTGCATTAAAGCCGGACTCAACTTTAATTGGATAATTTCTCATTTTGCTACCGCTTGTTACGCACAAATGAAATCCCAGCGCACATGACGTCGACTTCTCATCGAACAGCAAACATTCGGTAGCCCTTTCGCCTCTAAACTGAACCAGCCCGTCGTACCTCCTACGGCCACATCTACGGCTCTGTGAAGTTGAGTTCTTCTTCTATTTTTTTTTTTTTTTTATCAATTTGGTTTCGGGCTATGTGGCTTGCCAGCTCACATTGCGTTGGCTCGTTTCAACAGTTTTGGGCCGGAGCGTGGCCACAAAAACCGCTGGATTTCATTTTCATACTCATTAGCAAGGTGCGAAGCGGGTATATACGGTGGTTGCTCATCGCCAGTGGACAGTCTCCAGAGTGTTACGCCTAGATTAATGTGAGCATGCTGAATCATGAATTACTCAAGATGCCCTTTCAAATTACCTACCTTTGAGTCGTAATGAGTCATGTGCATTGGGCAGTCGGGGAGGCTCGACTGGGTTGTTGTTGTTTTTTTGTTTTTTTTTTTTTCTTTCGGTACTCATTGGCACACGTGTGCTCGATGGTAGACGGTCGACGGCACATGGCGTGTGGTGCTGCTGCTGCGTGGTCAGGGAATGGTCAGGGCATGGTCAGAGTCTGGTCAGGCCCTGGCCAGTCTTTATTAGGCTGCGTTTTCAGTGTTTTTTTTTGGGGCTTCCTGCTGTTTCGCGTGCGCCTTTTAATTTATTTATCACTGGAGCCGAAGCTGGAGCGGCATAGCCATAGCCACAGCCGGCGCACCGCAACTGGCGGATATATATATATATTTTTTTTTTTGCCCAGGGTCACGGATTGCAATTGGAGTCGGGGCTGTCAATTTTTGTTGGGTTCTTTTTGTCTCGTTTGGCTGTTGTTTATGCAGCCGAGTGATGTTAATGGCGGTTCGCATGGCTTGCAAATGACCATACGCACTACCTACACTCTCCCCCCCCCCCCACACACACACATGCAGGCAGTTTCGAGCTGCGTGTGCAGCATTCGTTGCACGGCTCTTGGCACGGATCACAGCTGTCCAAAATGTGAGCAATTTAACTTGATTTATAGGCGAGCCTACGCTAATGTGTTACCTATGTCCTCCACATAGTAGATACATGTGCAATAATCAATTAAAATTTGGCCATGCTGTAATAGGTTTTTCGTGTTTGCTTAACGCTTATTGAATAATTGAAGAGAGAAGCGTTCGCTGTTCGATTTTAGCTAACATGGGCAGCCACAGATGACATTACACACAGAGAACTGTTAATTTCCGCAATTTATGAATGCTTCTCTCTCTCTCTCTCTCTCTCTCTCTCTCAATTTAATTATAGCAAGAACATTTTATCAGAGAAGTTTTCGCTTCTCCTCTTGCTCTACCTTTCAATTAAGCACTTTTAATTGTGACTTTCTCTATTTCTCTTAGCATGTTACTTTATTGTTATATGCTACTTCGCTTCATTTAGCTTACTTTACTTATCGTGTTCTCGCCCTTTTCCTTTCATTCAAGAATTTTAGCTTTTTGCTTCTCTTCTGGCTCTATTCCTCTAATCAAACACATCGGATATGTGACTTTCATTTGCGTTTTGCTGCTCTCTTCTCTTTTTTTCTTGCATTATTGAGCTTCATCAGTTGCTTCTCTCTTTTTGCTGGACTTCTTGCCTCACTTATTCGCTTGACTGCTTGATAAAGCTGTTTTTCGTCAATTATTCAGAATTTAACTTTATCTCTTGCCTGGCATCTCAATTTTAGTTAGTCAACTTAGTTTTTACTCAAGTGCAAAGCAAAGCTTCTCGCTTTACTTTTTACTCTGCTTTTTAAATATTCTAATTTTCAACTTCTCGCACTATTTAACTTGTCGGAGCTGTTTGCTTGGCGCAGCTAATTGCTTCTCTCTTTGCTTCTTTCTGCTGAATTTAACTCTCATACTTTCATACTAATAGATGTAATAGTGCTTATCCCTTTTTGGTTTTCCTGTTAGCTTCTTCCTGCTGAGTTTTCCCTTCCCATTTCCTCTCTTTGATTGACATGGATGTAACAATGATTATACCATAACTTATCACAGCTATTCTCGCTTCTCTCGCGCCCTACATTGTCTTCGTCTCAGTGTAGTCGTTGTTTTCCTCTTCGCTTCTTCCTGCTGAGTATTTATTTTACAATTCCTTTCTTCTATTTGATTGACAAGGATGTAGGAATGCTTATACCATAACTTATCACAGCTCTTCTCGCTTCTCCCGCCCCCTCCCGCTTAGTCTTCGCCTTTGTGTAGGCATTGCAAGCTGCATCGACTGACAGTGTGGAGAGCCTCAATATATTTTCCTGAGCTCTTCAGCTAAGACCTGTCGACTTGAGGGCCCATTACTCAAAAATGTCAAAGCCAAGTGGAAAGCGTCAGGGGAAACGGCGAGGCACTTGGCGCAGCAATTATATTAACCTGCCCATGAAACGTGAGCTCGTTGAAGGCAGTGCATCAAAGGGACCAACGGCTTCAATGCCAATGTATGTAGATCTATATATGTAGATATATATGTATGTACCTCTATATATGTATGTATATAGCAGCTGATTTATGTAACCATCGGCCACAATAAATCCTCAATAATTTATAGAGTCGGGCGACCGCAACATTGACCCGAAGGAAAAGCAAAATTTTGTACAAATATTTGTCTCAATCAAGCGAAAAACCATGCCAAAAGTGTGGGAGCAATTTACGCCATGCCACGCCCCCTCGCCGACTCTTTTCATAGCACAATGTGACAAGAACCGGACAACAGGGCAGTCAATTTATATTAGGGGACTTTCTGCGTCGCGTGGACAAGGCAATCGGAGTGGAGCAAAGCGCTAAAAAGGGAATTCAATAAAACATTCAGCGAATGGACGGATTGAAGAGTGAAAGAGAGAGAGAGGGGTGGAGGAAGTGCGGGCACGTTAAGGGCAGCTCAGTGCTGAACTTATGTTGTTTCCCAGATGCCAGCACTTGAGCGAAAAGAAAAGAGGCAGAGGGAGAGCGAGAGAGAGGGAGAGAGAAAACAGCTGAAGGCATTGAGAGCGATAGGGTTTAAGCAATTGAAGATTTGTGCAGCTAAGTTAGAATAATTCCCTTCAACTGGATGGGATTATGCACGGCGTCTATACAAATACTCCAAATATTTTCTAAAGATGTCGGCCCACTCCGAGACAGAGAATGAGTGAGCGAGAGAGGGAGAGAGTGAGTGAGGGATGGAGAGAGAGAGCAAAAAATATTTGTACTCGCATGCAGCGCATAATAAGAAAATTCCTGTACGGCTTGGCATGCCAAATGCTCATCATCCAGCCAAGCTGTAGTCCACGAGTCGACCGTCTCTTTCTTCCACTATGCCGTTCTCTGTCTGCCACACTCATTCACTTTCTCAAAATGGCAAAAACGCTCAACTATGCAGCCAACAACTCTGCATCGCATTCACGTACTACATTGAGGCTAACCGCCAACACTACAAACAACGCGGAATGTCATAAACCCATACTCTTATAGCCAGCAGGACACACACGCACACACAGGGACATGTACATGCTTACACACACACACACACACACACACTCTTATATACCTCAAAGCCAAGCGTCAAAAGCTGACTTTCAAGTTCAACGTAAAAAAAGAAAAAAACAGAAAAAGAACAGAAAGTTTTTCATGTTTTCAAATAGGCAGTGTGCAGGCATAGCATAGGCTATATTGACTGAGAGGTCTTTTTGTTAGCCAAATAGTACAGGGTACTCTTGGAATACTCTAGAGCTACAATGACTAAATATTATGGAGCTAACTGAACTTAGTTTTCAGATTAGTCAGAAACAAAATGAATTATATAAACATTTTTTAGCTGACTTTTAATATTATACATATACTATAAGTTATATATATTATGTATAATATAATATGTATACATATTATCTATATAGTATATATAGTATTTTGAACTAAATACAAATTCTGAAAGTATATTTGTTATACAAATTTATGGATGCAGAATACCTTTGATCAACATTATTATAGTATATTTGATAGATATATGTATATAAATATATATATCAGGGTATATCTTAAGTCTATTTCCCTTCAGTCCATATATTTGACTTATGCATATAGTTGTAGATACGTATATTATATCTTAGTAATTTTCATTGAAATGCTCATCCATATATTTTTCTTCTAGCTAATAGTTCAAGTTACTACACATTTTCTAGCTAACCTCGATTAATAATAAAGTTTTTCAATTAAAGCAAATTTATTTCACACATTTACAGCGTGTTTGGCAAGGTAACTCAAATTCGATGAAATAAACTACAAAAACTATTTCAAGTTGGTTTTTTATGCTCTGCCAGCATTGAGATGATGATGGAGTATATTTGCTTAGAAGTACACGACGTTGGCGTGCTTTACACTAAATGATATAGGCTATATGCTGATGACCATCATCATACATGTATCTATATATTCGTAGACTCATTGATGTATATAGACGAAATGCTATAGCTAGCAGCTCGTCACACCTTACCGGGTATTCAAGGGCTGGGCATACTCCTAAAACATATACATATACATATATACATATATATATGTCTTTTCTTTTTGTTTATTGGTATTTTGAGCTGAGGGCCAAGGAGCAGTCAAGCAAATGCTATAAACTCAGAACAAGTTTATTAAATTTACAGTTATGTGTGCAATGTATTGCTGCTGCTGTTGTTCTTGGTGTTGTTGTAGCTGAAATTGCCGACGGGATAAAAGCTGTTAAGTGTGAATGAAAATGCAATTGAAAAGTTAAGACAAAGCAATCGAGAATAAAGCAATTGAAAAGTGAATCAAAAAAATGTAGAAGGGAAGGAGGCAAAAAAAGAAAAGCAGCAGGAAAATCTAGTAGGTGTCTAGCAAGCGTTTTTCCCGATAGTTTTTCTCAATTTTCGTACCTGCTTTTATTTTAGTTTTCTTTGGGACTTTAGCTGAAAAGTGGGCAACACACAAATCGAATTTCCAGAAAATTAAAACTTTTTGCGCTGCGTCTTCAATGCTGGGAATGTCAGCTAAATGTGTGTGTGGGTGCGTGTGTGTATGTGTCTCTCTCTCTCTCTCTCTCTATCTCTCTGAGCTGAGATTAAACATCTGAATTGCTTAGATTTCATTTAAAAGATACTCACTTGCGCTTATTGGACTGTCACACAGCAGCTCAGCTCAAAAGTAGGCTACAAAGAGAGTCGAGTCACTTAATAATGAATGAATTCAAATGCCGGAACGTACATACATATATGAATGAATATATATTTGGCTTACATTTAGATCTAGATCTAGACATTAAGCAAATTGAACAATTTGAATATGCACAAGCTGAGGGAGAACTGCATTTCATTATTAAAAGCTAATTTGCATTTGTTTTTTTTTCTTATTACTTTTAAATGAGAAATTGTTTTATATATGGTATATAAATAGCCTTACTGCACAGATACGTAATGAATTATAATTAAATTTCTGTGTTATTACTAAAAAAAAAGAAGATAAACAGAAAAAAAGAAAGTAGCAGGCGGATGCTACTGACTACAGAGTCCTCATTTGCTATCAGAAAATATTGCAGGAACAAGATTTGATTTGATTTTTTATTTCTTTGGCAATTTCATAGAGAAAATCAGTATTATCTTATTCGTTCAATTTTGAGTTTCTAACTTAGAGCTTTAATTATCCGTCAAATTTTTAAAATTTTGAGTTGTCAACGTGTGTATTCCAAATCTCAACTTGATTTTTGATATATAGGAAAGGACATATTTTGATTTACAACACTCCCATTTAGAAGGTTTACCAGAGAATATATTCTAAATTTTCTAAATTTCGAAATTGTACAAAACCAATATACCAATATATTGCACACTCGTAAATGAGTATAACTTGAATGCTATACAATATGCTCAACATTAATGGAGGATGATGAGGGGCGCACTATTCTGATGAAGCGCAATACCCAGAGCTCAGTTCAACTATAAATTTCTGCATATTATGTATATTAAGCTCCTTCTCTTCCTGTCTCCTGCCTTTCGTTTCCCTTTAAATTTATTATACATTATCCAGCTACTGATTGGAATTGTTATGCATAGCAAAATCCGAGAATATTCCAGTTGAGCTATCTTCAATAATTATGTAGATTCAGTTAATATGCTCGGCATTTGCATAATACAAATTCAACTCGAATGTATATCGAGAGCCAATGCAATCGTATGTGATAACAAATTGTGAATATTTTTCAGTTGTTTGAAAGTTAAGCGAATAATAAATTGAACAGATAAAGAGGAGAGCAGAGATGCAGATGGGGATGGAGCTGGAAATGGATGCAGAGGAAGCTGAACAATGAGCGCAATTTGTTGTCTATAAGCGTTGTTATTTCCACTCGAGTGAGATGACAATGCCACTGAGTAGAAGAAGAAGAAGAAGAAGCATTTGCCAAATAGAAATTCAGTGTGAGAACACGTTTCACTCTGCTCACATTTTCCCTCTACTCGTTTCCACTTTTTCCACACTTTTTTTTGCGGTTGTAAAACAAACAGAAACGAGTTGGCGCGGACACCGTTTGGCAAATGATATATGTGAGTGCCTCTACCGATGCTTCTGCTCGTTGTGCGTGTGTGTGTGAGACATATGTAGGATAACAAATCAATTTTAGTGCCAGGCATTGCACAGCAAAGGCAAAACACTCACTGGAACTACACCTCAGCGCTGGACTTCAGCTCTTTTGGGCGCACAAATTACTTCCGCTGTGCCAGACTTTAGAGATGGCAAACTCTTTGAATTGGCAGCTTGCAAAATTGTTTCAGATATTGTAATTTATATATCATAGATAGCAGCAGCTGTCAGAGCTGGATTTGCAAATTATTTGTAAACTATGAAGCCAGAGGCAAACAGGTAGAAAATTATTTGACTCCTTCGAGAACCCTTTCGGAACCTTTGCAGACTCTAGCGCCTTCAGACTCTTTATATGAAGATGGTCAGTTCTTAGGAAAGATTGACTTAAAGGGAGATTTATGAATTTGGTTTTATTAATGTTGCTTTGCTTATGCTAAAGCTGAAGAGAAGCTAGCTGAGCTTAAGCTGGTTATCAGTCTAAAAGATTATTTTCTTCACTGAAAGTCCTTCTAGATGATTCTACAGTCTAGAAATCAATTTTTAAGCTGAAGAACCTATTAGCTGATTCTATCTTAAAGCATATTCTATAATCAACCAATCTAGTCTACTCTATCTAATCTATCTAGTCTAGTCTACTCTATGTTGTCTATTTAGCCTATCTAGTCCATCTAGTCTAATCTACTCTATCAAGACTATCTAGTCTATCTACTCTATCAAGACTATCTAGTCTATCTACTCTATCTAGTCTACCTAGTCTATCTAGTCTAATCTACTCCATCTAGTCTAATCTACTCTATCTAGTCTATCTACTCGGTCTAGTCCATCAACTCTAATCTACTCTATCAAGTCTATCTAGTCTATCTAATCTATCTAACCTATCTAGTCCATCTAGTCAAGTCTACTCTAATCTATATAATCTAATCTAGTCTATCTACACTAATCTACTCTATCAAGTGTAATCTGTTCTATCTAGTCTAACCAAATTCACTTCGCTATCTATTTCGACCAATTCATACCTGGTCATAATCAACATAGTTGTCTCACAGCTCGTGGCACACACTTGAGTCCAGTGAAAAAGCAGATGAAGAGCAAGCAGTTGGGGAGGAAACGAGATTCGTCTGCGTAAAAAAGGCAATGGACAGTGGTAGATGCAGCAACAGCTCCATTCACAGCTCCAGTTCCATGCTGAGGTCCGCCTTCGATGCTCAGCCTTTGGCTGTGTGCTCTGGGCACTCGGTTCTTCGTTTATCTCAATAAATTCAGTGGCGCAACGCAGCGAATCGCTGTCACTTTTGATTGTAATCGAGTGTTTGCAGCGTCGCTTTTTGCACTCCATGTGGCTGGCAGCGGCACCCGTCGGCAGCTCCATGCCACACAACACTGTCCATGTCCGCCGTCAAACAGTTTGATATACTTTGCAAACTACGTTTATACGATATCCATGCTGTGTCTTGGTGTGTGTGTGTGTGTGTGCTTGCCAATTGGATTTGACATTTTATTGGGTTTTCTTTCTCGTTACTGCCGCTCCACTGAGTCGCAGCTCCCTGTGGCCGGCTCCGACCGGGGTCCGGCTCGGTTGAGATGCTGTTGTCGTTGTAATTGATGTTCGGCTGCCTGGCCGAGAGTCCTTTGGTAACATAAATCTAATGACCTGAGCTACGCATACAGCTGCACCGGACTCGACTGCGGTTCGAAGTCGAGAAGATAACATTCAGCCTGAAAGATTGAATTCCTTTGCCGTTCGTCCTTGCCTTGACGTGCCCAGCCAGGCCATGGCTTGGCTTACGTTTATTTTTTTCCTTTGTGTATCTTTTATTTATTTATTTTTTTTGTTTTTGGTAATTAGTGCAGAGGCAACTTGATTATCTTGGCTTGTACTACAAATTCGTCCCATACCGACCCACTTCAGGACGGGGCCAGCGCACGTAATTGTGCTCGTATTGCAATCATTCATTTCGAGCTTGTTATAAAATAGCAAAAAACCAAAAGGCCATAGTCAAATAACAGACAACTGAGCGGGCAGTGGGCGTGGCAAGCCTTAAGAATGTTTCGTTTTTGCTCACTGAGCAACTAAATAAACAGAGGCTGGTGCTCAGCAGATGTAGCCGAGACCATCATTAGCTATTTATGTGAAGTAATTTGCGACTCTATGCGAATCGGGCAGATTGTTGAACTAGCAACTGAAGTCATTAACTATTGCCGATGCTCAAATAACTTAATATAAACATCAAGAACTACATTAAGACTTTACACCTCTTCAAGTCCAATGTTCATTAAAAGCTCTTTGGTTAAGTATAAATATAAGGGTCTTAAAGTCTCGGGCCTTGAGGATGCCCAGGTTAGGAAACGCAGAAAAGCTTCCGATCCCGTACATTTTTATTTATCTGAAAATTATACAGGATTAATAGAGCCAATGTTCCAGATAATACCTTTATTAAGAGAACATTTTATTTCCACTAAATGAAACTACGCTTCTCCAATTATTAGCCAAAGTATACAGGCTTTATATCTTAAGGTCTTACAGCCTTGAATGCTGAGGAAACTAAGGCTATCGCGTCTTTTAGGCTCTTACCTAGTTTCATAGAGGACTTTCGCCCTATTAAATGTTGTTTCTTTTCTCCTCTTTGCAGGTCTCTCGGACACAAAGCTGCATGAAATCTTTCTGGATGACAAGGAAATCAAGCTGAGCTGGATGGTTGACTGGTATAAGCAGGAGGTGCTCTTCCATTTGCAGAATGCGTTCAATGAGCAGCATCGTTGGTTCTATTTGGGCTTTTCGAAACGCGGCGGCTTGGCCGATGCAGATATTTGTTTCTTTGAGAATCAGAATGGCTTCTTCAATGTGGTCACCGACACCTACACCAGCCCCGATGGCCATTGGGTGCGCAAGGACTACCAGCAGGACTGCGAGGTCTTCAAAATGGATGAATTCACGCTGGCCTTCAAGCGCAAGTTCGATACCTGCGATCCGCTCGATCTGCGATTGCATGTAGGTGGACTGACATACTTACAATTTGGTAAACTCTATGCTATATGGACTGTCCTGCTTTGTGTGCTTTGCAGGAGGGCACCATGTACGTGGTATGGGCACGCGGCGAATCGGAGCTCGCTCTGGAGGATCATCAGTTCGCGTTGCCCAATGTGACGGCTCCACACGAGGCGGGTCTTAAGATGTTGCAGCTGCTGCGCGCCGACAAGATCCTCATTCCCGAAACGTAAGTATGGCGAGGCTTCCCTTTAGCCACGAGGGGGATGGGTCTTACGCTCTTGGATATTCCTCAGCGACCTGGAACAAATCGAAATAACGCTGGAGCAAGCGCCGGTGCCCAATCGAGAGACCACTTACTGGTGCCATGTGCAGCGTTTGGATGACTTTGTCAAGAATCGCATGCATATCGTGCAGTTCGAGCCAATCATCAAGTCGCCCGGCATTGTGCACCACATGGAGATCTTCCACTGCGAAACGGACGAGCATGTGGAGATTCCACTGTACAACGGCGACTGCGAACAGCTGCCCCCGGCAGCCAAGGTCTGCTCCAAGGTAATGGTATTGTGGGCCATGGGCGCCAGCACCTTTACGTATCCACCAGAAGCCGGCCTGCCGATCGGTGGCCCCGGCTTCAATCCCTACGTGCGGCTCGAGGTGCACTTCAATAATCCAGAGCTACAGGAGGGTGAGTACGGTGCGCGAGGGATTTCAAAAAATCAAAAAGCGATGGGAAATTGAGATAAACCAAAGAGCTTGTACACTGATCAAAAGAAAATAATGCAGGAGAAGAAATACGAGATTGGAAAATGAAAACTCAGAAGAAAATGGGGGATGACAAAGAACACATTCCTCCAGATTTTCATCTGTGTTAAGAAATACAAAGCAAATACAGCGGAAAAGTTAAGATTTAAGATCAAGAAAGTCGTACATGTTTCGATAGGGATATGTATGCTTGAAGTAGCAGGCTAGGTGCATGATCAAAGACCCTTCGGATCGGTTAAAGTTGATCAAATTTTGGCTATTCAGAATCACTTTAAATCGCTCACAATCGATCGATAACGTATCAAATTGGAATAAAGCTGGGAAGTAGAATTATTATATATATATATATATATATATATATATATATATATATATATATATATATATATATATATATATATATATAAAAAAGAATTCTATAAAATATATTTAGTTTCCATGCATTGAGGAATTATTCAATTAGAAAGTCTGAGCTATCAGCAGGTGAGGGTATGTTCTAGTCATGCTTAGTCGAGTAGATAGCTCTGTTTATTTACCAACAATGTTTCGTTGTTTTTCTTATAAAAAGTGGAAGTAGAAGCTGAAAGGGGTAACAATGTGTTCGCACTGACAATGGCAATTTACCAGGGGTAATTCGATTTAGATGATTGTTGAGCTGCTGCTTTTGTGTGATGCGTTCCTCACGTATACTTTTTTCTAAGAGTATACCAAAACAGATATGCATGTATATACATATGCTATATAGACATACATTTGGGTGTGTGCATAGGGTTGATTTCATTAAGACTTTTGTATAAATAACAACAAGAGGGAGTGACTGTGACTGCTACAAGCCGCTGAGCTGAAGCAAAATGTCATTATTGCTGCTTGAAGTGTCCTTGTGTCCCCTTATATCCTTACACATCCTTGTCGATGGCCTCATCTAGCGCAATGCATGGCCACACAGCATACTCACTGAACCACTCAGCCCAATGCCTTACTCACGGTGTGTACTCTGTGTGTGTGTGTGTGTGTGTGCGTGTGTCAGCTAGAGATGAGTCGAATTACAAATAACACGAGCACTAATAAGATCATTCTTTTATTTACGAATTATAGGTTTGGTTATTTTTACTTATTTCTTTTAATAATGGAATCAGATTCATTTCCAAATTATTTTCTGGGATTTATGTTTGATATTAAGCTCTGCTTATATAGTTTTACATTTTTTTTTCGTAGATTTTATTCTTTAATTAAAACGAATTCATAGTTTTTTTTTTTTTTTGTTTTTCCCTATTTATATATAAAGTATGTTTTTTTTACTACTTTTCAATAGTTATGCTCTCAAGTGCCTTGTAATAAGTCATAAGTCACGACAACGACTCACGCACAATCACGAGCTGTTATTGTTTTTATATCACGTGAGCACGAGAGGCTGAGATGTGCCTGCCTTTAGGGATTGGGGGCGTTACGACGTGTGTGCATCTTCGACGGAGCTGCTGCTGTCCGTCGTAATTTCTGTGCGCTTGCATTAATATTAATCATACGCCCTGCAGGTCTGATGGACAACTCTGGATTTCGCATTAAATTATCGAAGGCATTGCGGCAATACGATGCTGGCGTCATAGAACTGGGTCTCGAGTATACGGACAAAATGGTCATACCGCCTGGCCAGACGGCCTTCCCACTGAATGGCTACTGTGTGGCGGACTGTACACGGGCCGCATTGCCAAAGACGGGCATCATTATATTTGGATCGCAGCTGCATATGCATTTGCGCGGCGTCCGCATCCTGACCAGACACTTCCGGGGCGAACAGGAGCTGCGGGAGATAAATCGCGATGATTACTATTCGCATCACTTCCAGGAGATGCGCACGCTGCACTACAAGCCGCGCGTCCTGCCGGTAAGCATTAAACTCTCGCTCTCGCTCTATATGCAGAGAGTAATCTGCTCTGCACCGTTCTCTCTCTCCCACTCTCTCTCTCGCTCTTTCTCTCTGTGCCTCTGCAGGGCGATGCATTGGTCACCACCTGCTATTATAATACGCTTGACACTGCGAATGTCACTCTCGGCGGCTTCTCCATTAGCGATGAAATGTGCGTCAACTATATACACTACTATCCGGCCACCAAGCTGGAGGTGTGCAAGAGCTCTGTTTCGGAGGAGACACTCGAGGATTATTTTATCTATATGAAGCGGTAAGCGGATGAAATGCAGGCGTGTTTAATGTTTCAATTAAGACGGAGGGAGGAGCTAACAGCTGTAGAGGAGGAGGGTGGGGGGTGAGCTAGTTGAGAGACCAGCGGGAACGCAACCTAATGGCACTTTCTCATCTATCTCTCTCTTTCTTGCGCACACTTTCTTTCGCACTCTCTCTCTCTCTCTCTCTCTCTGTCTGTTCGTTCTTCCATCAAAGGCAAAAGTTTGGCATTCCGTCATTTGTTGCGGCTCCGGTTTGTGGCTGCCGCACTTTAAGCGTATTCATAACGGAAATGTCTTCAGCTTCCTGTTCATCCGCCCATCCGCCCATTCATCCTTCCGTTTGTCTGTCCGTCCCGCGTTCGCGCTTTCCAAGGTGCTCGCTAATTGCCAGCGTTAATGGGCCCAGGCCGAAACTGGCAAAGTCCTTGAAGGCGCGTCGCATTGTTAGTTGGCTGTTTGTGAAGCCAGCGTCTAAAGAAAAGTAAAAACTCTTCTTCGCTTTATTTTTGAACATTAGATTAGAGACTTGTGAGACTTGTGGAACTTGCGAGACTTTTTCGGCAGCCGAAAAATTGGGTTCAAGCCTCGTGCCGGCACACAAAGGCCGCACGATTGAATGAGAGAATGAGAGAACTTATGAAAATTTACGTAGCACAAAAAGGTAAAATCCGTAGGTGTCTGCCAGCTGTGACAGGCATAAGAAAAGCTTAGCCAAAATAGGCTGTCTGTATAGCAGGGAAACAAAGGGATAGCTTGATATATATATAGAGCCACCTTTAAGGCGCTGACAATCGCTTGTCGACTTCCCATGAAAAAGGCCTGAGCAATGCATTTCCAAAATTTATTATACCCAAAAGAAGGCGGTAAAGTTAAAAGTAAGTTGAAATTGGAAAGTATTTAAAAGCGTTTCATTCCCATTTCATTCCACGTTTTTAAACCAAAAATCAACCGAAAAAAAAACATGAAAAATGGACAAAGTTTAAAGTGAATTGGAAAATATAAAGATCAAAGTGTTTCATTTCCAGTTCATTCCTGCTTGTCTTATATGTCTTAAATAATAGTTTTTAATTACATCATATCATCTGGTTTTTAGTTAGGGTTTCTTCACCGAAGGTTGTCTGTTTTTGTGCTTGTTTCTTTTCATTTTTTCATTTCTATGGCTTCTTCATTCCATCGTTCCTCTCCATATCCTTGTTACCTATCTTGCGTGCCAAACTGGCGTTCTGATTGATCAGATTTTTATATAGATTTAAATCGTTGTACAGATGCTCACCTATGACTGACGACGGAACGAGGTGCAAATGAAAATTCCTCATTGAAATCGCGCACAGATAAAGCTGGGACATTTCGCTTAGTGTTGGAAATTAAAATTCCTCATTCTCTCTCCCTCCCCCTCTCCCTCTCTCTGTCTACCTAGAAAGGAGCATCAGCATGGCATACACCTGAACGGAGCACGTTCGGCGAATTATCGGACTATCGAATGGACCCAGCCACATGTGGACCAATTATATACGATGTACATTCAGGAGCCGCTCAGCATACAGTGCAACCGATCCGATGGCCAGCGCTTTGAGGGGCACAATTGGGAGGGCGTGCCACCGACGCCAGTCCAAATCAAAATACCCATCCATCGCAAGCTCTGCCCCAACTACAATCCGCTATGGCTGAAGCCACTGGAGAAGGGGGAGTGCGATTTGCTAGGCGAGTGCATCTACTAGGCAATGAGCGATGAGCACCGAAAGCGGATACGGAATTCCAATTACGTATTTCGGTGATGGGGGCGGGGCATGCACATGGCACATACACACACACGCACGCACACACACTCAACACATACACATGCGATTACAAATGGCATGCTTTTGGCAGCGGGTTTGTAAAGTTCTCTCTAAATGTTTTTTTTTCTTGTTCTTTTTTACATTTTTTTGTTTACGTTTATATGGTAGTATATGATGATTGTCATCAAGAACATCAACATCAACGCTTATTGTCAATAGAAATGGCAAAGACAAAAGGCTAGCGAGCGGACTTTGGCAGGAGGTAGTTGGCAAGGGGGCGGTGCGGGTATGTCGTCGGGTGTTTGGCAACAAAAAACTTTCTTTAAATAACTAATGAATTGTTGGCCTTTGAAATTTGCCGACCGAGCTGCTGGCCCCGGCTTGAACCGGCAAATGACACAAAGGGAAAACGTAAAAGAAATGTGGCAAAAAGAAAAGAAAAGAAAAGAAAAGAGAAGAAATGAAACAAAACAAAATAAACGAAATGCCGTAAGGAAAATAAATGGAGAAGCTGTCGCAGTCGCAGTCGCAGTCGCAGTCGCCGTCGCAGTCAGCGTCGCTGCTGCTACAAAGGCAAGCGGCGGCTCGCTCGGGGCCACGGACTGAAACAGTTTTCAATGCAAGCTGACGGCCCTGTTTATACAATATAAATGAGTCAACTTTTAAGCCTGTCGAAACGCGTGTAAGATAAAAAGGCTGCCCAGTCCACCTAAAGCCGTCTGTCCACCTGGCCAGACCCATCCCACGTAGCAGCTATCAACCAGCTCTAATTGCCCGACATCAAGTCAAGTGTCCGGCACTTGCAGCCGCACTTGCTCGCTCTTTGCCATTTCGATTGCGATTTTCTGTTTGGATAGCCAACAGCCAGGCATGTGTCCAAAGCAATTGTAGCCGATTATCGATAGCAAGCGTTTATCGATCTTCGATTTAAGTACATCAAAGTTTATTGAGAGTTTCAGCTGGAGAAGAGAGAGGAATGTGAATGAATTTGAGCATATTTACAAAGGAGTAGATGAATATGAGTAGAAGTGTGTGTATAAGATCATCTGATTATGGTTAGAAAGAAGTATAAGATCTGCTGAGAACGATTCGAAATGAGTCTAAGATCAGTTGAAAATACATATACAGAAAGGAGTATCAGAGCAGTTGATTATGAGTAGAAGTGAGTCGACATAAGTAGAAGATCAGCTGAGTATAAGTAGAAAGAAGTAGAAGACCTGCTGAACATAGGTAGAAGTGACTCTAAGATCAGCTGAGTATAAGACCAGCTAAAAGTGCGTATAAGATCAGCTGAGTAAGAAGTGAGCATAAGATCAGTTAAGTATGATTAAAAGTGACTTAGGATCAACTGAGTACCATTGGAAGCCAGTATAAGATATGCTGAGTAGAAACTCAATATGCAATCAGTGCAAGAGAGTGTGCTTATACGAATGGATATAAGATGAGTAGTAGGAAAAAGTATAAGAGTATGACTATGAATACGGCTGAGTACGAGCAGGAATTGATATAGACTTTATAGAAATGAATACGTAAGAGTATAAGTACTATTGGAAACGTGTAAACTTTATGTGCGAATCAATATATATACGTCAATGAGAATTTCGACAGCTTTTGACTCTCGTTGACAGCATTCGAGTACTTCAAAGTGGTTGTTGTTGATGTGCTTGATGATCAAAAAAAAATTTTTTTTTTTTTTTGAATAAAATGAGAAAAAAGAAAACGAAACGATTAACCAAAGATGATAAATATAAATTTGATGTACACAAAATACATATGCAAACATTGAATGGATATGTCTAAGTGTAGCTACATACATATATACAAATATATATGTACTAGATGGAAATTTATATATAAAAAAGCGAAAACAAAGAAAACTACAAAAAAAAAACCCTAAAAAAATGATATATTATAAATTATATATTTATATATATATATACATATATATTATATGTGAAATGAAATGTATACAAAAAGTAACTAATAATAAAAAAATGACCACCATACCAGAAGAAAATGTTCGTATCATTTGACGGCTAATTATGAGTGAGTATTCTGCAGTCGATTCATATACGACATGACTTGGATTTATATAGGTTCTTTCATACAAGTTCAATGAATTTGAATATATATAATATATATAGTGCTCATCGAAGGACTGTAATGAAATGAAACAGGGCTGTGCACGCCCTTCCCACCCGATAAAATTTCAATGAACTGAAATTAATGTTGAAAACTTTGAGTCGTTTGCTAAAACTTTCCATTTGTTGATACATTGTTGCTGGCCGTCTTTTGGGCTGGTCTGCTTTGTTCCATTCCGTTTCGTTCCGTGCCATGCTGCATCTGCATATTTTAGCCGTCGATGCAACATTTTAATTGATTTTCAGTTTTGTGCGTCGAAAAGGAACGCCGTTTGCCGTTATGAAAGTATTCAAAACGGTTGCAATCCAATTAAAAGTTTTTTTTTTTTTTTTTAACGAAGTCAAAGAAAAAATAAAAAAAAAAAAAAACATCACGCACACACACGCACAGTGAAATATTTTAATATTCATTGCCACATATAAAGCTGAAAAAAGAGCGCTGCAAAATATGAAAGGAAGTTTTTTTAAAGGCAAAATAATTTAATCATTAGCATTGCTATGACGTTATAGGGTATATAAATATTAATAGACAATACGAGCTCTACGATTTTATAATATTGGAATGTTTATCTAATACTTCCATGTGAATCATATGCCTTTAGGATAAAGCTTTTCAGAATGTTTTCTGTCAGGATTCTTCTTTGTTTATCAAACAAATCTATAAAATATTTGTAACTAATACCTATATATTAAAATCCTGATTTAAGTATATCCACCAACTATTCATCAATCAAATATTTCATCAATCTATTTATCAATCCGTCAATCTATGTACATAGCTTTCAATTCGTCTGGCTCTCTGTTTGCTCTCGCTCTCTGTTAGGGTATTCCGGACTCGACATCTCGTTCAAGTTTAATTTATTCTTTTTACTTTACAGCCCTCGAACTAAATTGGAATCAGTGCACAGCTATTACGAGCCCCAGATACGTATTTTATATGCACATTTAATCATTGCACTCGCATTTTAAGTGGCCCTGGTACTCCAGTTAAAAGCGAGCAGACCCACAGAGGGTTAAGTCGCTTTAACGTTATTTTATGACAGATTTTTAGTGGCAATTGCCTCGTATTGCCCCAACTCCCAAACTATTTTAATTTGAAGTCGCTTTTGGGGCTCAAGGATGTTTATCGTAAAGTGGCCGGGCTTCAATTTAACAAGATCTATAAATGGATTAACAACATAAAAAGCACATAATCAGTTATTAAGCTACATATAAGTTGTGAGTGTTTGTGACTATAAGATTTCTTGTAATAGTAACTAAAGACGAGAAAATTCATCGACTATTAATAGTTTTCTATACACTAAGATTAATTAAATTGTCTGTATCTTGAACTCTGAGCTAGTTTACAAAGGTATATATAGGGTAATATTTGTTAAGTCAAGCCTGGATTGTAATAAATACACATATATAATTGGTAATACACATGTACATATACCAAAGTATATAATTTCTGAAACTTTTATTTACCCAATATATTATTTTACATTTATATGAATATTAATATAAATTATTTATATGCATCTTCACTTTTTTCAGTGTACTCAAAGTCGTTTAGCTTCAGCGTAAGCATAAAAAAGTAGTTTTTGCTTCTTATGCAAATAGCTTAAAAGCTCTATTAGAATTAGCATATAAGCAGCTAAGAAGCTTTCAAATGCGCAAAAGAAGATAAACGAAGCTTTGGGAAGTTATTTTTAGACACAGCAGATAGCACGAAGCATGGATCGAGCGTGGTGTTGGTGCGCTCTACGCTTTGTTTGCGCATAACGGATTCTAAGCTTTGCTCTTTATGTGAATATTCAAGGCTTCGACGTCGGTGGTGTCGCTGCCGTCGGCGTCGCTGCCGCTACCGCTGGAAACGAAAAGTCAATTAGCTTATTCAGCTGATCCATGCGACAGCAATTGACGACGCCGTACTGGAGGCACCAAATGCAGCTGCCCAAAGAGGCTCTCCCGCAGCCAGGGTATCTCAGCACAAATGTCCGCACAGAACGAGCCGAGCTCCGCTACAGTGTACTGCCAGCAAGAGAGAATGGTTAGAGAGAGAGAGAAAGAGAGAGTGAGTGAGTGAGTTAAGAGAGTGAGAGCGGCAGCGTGAGCTTGCTTACGTATGGTGAATTGTGCGCGACGATAACAAACTCATCGGCGATTGTTCCCGTTGGCTGCAGCGCTCGAACATGTGCCCAGATGTGCGCCGGCACAGGCATGCTATCGCCTGCGCTGTCCAGCAGCAGCAGCGGCCGACTGGCATTGCAGCTTTCGGCAATGGGCAGCGTTGCCACGCCCGAAACGCCCAGGCGCACATCAAACTGTCTGCCGCACGAGGCCCAGACAGCACCGCCAGCAGCAGCGCCGTCAGTGTAGCCATTGGCGGTGCGTAAAGCGTCCAGCCAGTGCTGCCAGTTGCCCGTGCGCAGCGCACGCAGCCAGACAATGCTCAGCATGTCGGCGTAGTTGCTCAGCTCTTTGCTCAGCTGCGCCTCCTGCAGCAGGCTGCCGTACTCGAACAGTTTGCCATCGTACAGTTGGCCCAGCTGCTTCTGATTTCCGACCATCTGCTGGAACTCCGAGTTGGTGGGAAACCGAAAATATTTGCTCAGGCTGCCCAGATAGGTGTCCAGCTTGAGTCGGTCCAGCTCCTGGCCCGTCTGCCGCTCCAGCAGCGCATTGCGCGGCGCATACGCCAGGTAGCTGAGGAAGCGCGGCCGTGAGGTGCCCAGATCGTAGCAGATGCCCAGCTGCTTCACGTCCGGCATTCCGTTCAGCTTGTAGCCGATGACCAGCGTCATTGCGTCGGCGGCCGGGCAGCCACGCAGTCGCCGACTGCTTTCGTATAGGGTCTGGGTGAAGCCGCCGCTGCAGTAGACTGAGGCTCTGCTGCGATGCTGTATGATCTGACGATCGTCCAAATAGAGGCCATCATTCACGCACAACAGCTCCGCCGTATCCGCATTTATCTTGACCGGCTCACCGCTGCTCTGCGACACGCTGATGCCAGTGGGACAATGGAAGGTGATTGACTCGTTCGCCGACAGCTGGATGTCTGTCAATGAGCGCTTCACCACTGCCGTCTTGCTGCCGAACTTTTTCACCACGATCGGCTTCGGCTCCCCTATGCGCAAGTCGCAGACAGCCGAAGCGCCCGTCGCGCACAACAGCAGCAGCCAAACCGAGCACGTCCGCCACATCTCAGCTCACAATTGGCACTGATCTCTCTACACGAACCGCGAACTTGTGCTCCCTTCCAAGTGGACGATGAGCGCAGCAGAGGAGCGTGAGAAACTTGACTCGTGATACGTGACTCACACTCTTGCCCCGATAATTACGGTTTTTTTTTTTTTTGTTTTTTTGTTTTTGTTTTGAAGAAGAAGATTGAAAAAGGAAATTCGATACACTACCGACTGCATAATACTCGCTGAGTATTTGCATAAGTCTCAAGTGATCGAGTCAGCAGACCAACTGTGGCATGTGCAAGTTTATACCATTAGCCACGCCCCCAAGGGGATGTAGATACATATGTACATACATATATGTATTTACCAAATATTTTGTGCTTTTCATTTATTATATAGAATCATATAGACAGCTCGTATATCATATAGATAGGTATATATACATATGTATGTATATACAATTTCAAGTCTACCACATCAAAGAGTAATATTTCTGTATTAACAGTTATTTTAAAAAGCATCAGAAGGACTGAGTGCGAACAAAAGTTTAGTCAAAGTAGTATCGTTGGCCATGCGGACAGACAGACAAATGGCCGTACAAACGATGCGATGCACGAATAGTTCGACGGACGGACAGGCGATGGACGGGTGGCCGAAAGGATAGGCCAACGATCGGACGATCATCTGATGCTATCCTATCCTATTCACCTATCTAGGTGAACAGTCGCACATATAGACTGAGACGGGTAGACAGATCGGTGAACAGATGATTGGATGGACGGCGGTACAGACGAACAGACAGGCGAAAGGACAGACGCAAAGGCACGCGGACAAACAGATGAACTGATCAACGGCTTGACAAACAGACGTTTCACAGAACCAATACACTCTTCTCACAACGCTAAACGAGTATAGAAAACTGATGCTGAATTGTTGTAAACATAAAGAAATGAATAAATATACGAATCAATTGTTGTCATAATAATAGGGGGAGTCCCAGCTTGATTGATTGGCTGGGGAACGCTTTTTGCTAGTAAAGCTTTTAATATACTATAAATGCTATCGATGATGAGTTCTTAAAATAGCATTTATATATGTATGTGTGTATGTACATATATGTATATGCATGTACATATATGATATACATATGATACATATGATATACAAAAGAATGTTTGCTCTAATGATAAATACATATGTATATGAAGACTTGACTACCTCATCGCCATATAATGCATAATTTTACTCATATATGTATAAACAATAACTTTCTTAATTGAGAGGATGTCCGAAATGAAGTCCCAAAGGACACACACTCAAAGACATGTCGGCTGCGTTGACTTCGGGCTCAAGAACTTTGTCGGTCCAGTGCTGACATTCAATAGAACTTCTTTCTTTCTATGCTTTTATTTATTTATTTATTATTATTATTATTTTTTTTTTAACAATAATAAAACTTTTGGCATATAGTCGGCTTATAGTAAGGCGATTTTCCATTCGATTGGTTGATGGACCGCTGAATATTTGACTCTGTGCGCAATGCGAGAGATTCCATTAGCGTTATTTGATTAACCACATGAGGGAAGGAAGGACGCTCAGAGCGCGCTGGATGCCAAGGCAGACAGCAGTCAACCAGAGCGTGACCAGGACAAAGATTGTGATGCGTGTGTGCGAGTGTGAGGCAGTGAGTGTGCGAGTATGTGTGTGTGTGTGTGTGTGTGTGTGTGAGTGAATCAAAATTTGTGCTGCGGCAAAAAGTCAAGTGGCAACACGCGTAACGCAGCGAAACGTTCAAATGAATACGTGAGAAGGCGTTGCAAGGCAGTCAGTCACACACACACACATACATATACATATGCGTGTGTGTGTGTGCATGTAATCGCCTTTTTGGCTGCCTGCCATTGCATTTGCGCACACGCATGCAAAGCACATTTAATCAAGCGACTCGTGGCGCCCTCTCCGTTGAATTTGCCCCTTCTGCTACAGCCACGCCTCCGCCTTTTTGGTGGCCGTATTCAGGATTTCAGTACGCGTGGAAGCGTGGAACGTGGAACTATGCGATGCGTGAGAAACGTGTTGGCACTGTGAGTGTGTATTAGGGTGTTAGGGTCTCGGAGGTTCAAGGCTGAAGGTTGGGGGTGTCATCATTACAAGTCTGCCATCATTTTCATTTTCATCAGCATTTGGCTAAAACATTTATCTGCACACCAATCATACACACACACCCCACACACACACACACACCCACACATCCTGCATAATAACAGCATTTAATGTCACAAACTTTTTGATGTGCTCTAATTTATATACAGAAACTAAACCAAACCAGACAGGCAGAGAGCCAACGAGTTGAGACTGTGCGTCCGTGTGACAGTCTGGCAGCACGGCAAGGATGATGCTCTCATCTGTCTGGCAACGCTGTCAGCTCATACATGTGCGTCTGTTGACGCGTTGTTGGCTCGTTAAAGAAAATTTGTTTTCACGCTTGATGGCAAATTGGGCGCGATCCACGCCCATATATTACCACATGCCCCTACACACCGGCTGCCCCTCAACCCTACCCGCCTCCTGCGAGACGCGCCCTGCACTTGACTTTGGTATGCTGTGCATTGGACCCGTTAATATTTCATATGTCAACGCAAGCAACAAACCCTCTCCCTCCCCGTACCCCAGCCCCAGCTTCAGTCCATTTCTCGCCCCATGTCTGGTTCTTGACATTCCCTCGCTGGTTTTTTAATGTGGGGCAGCCCACCATTTTATGTACTTATATATATTCTCTTTCGTCTTTTTTTTGTTCTTAAGCGTGGCCTTAAATCGCTCGCGTTTAAAAAATTTGATTATGTGAAATTCTCATGCGGGGAAATTAAATTTATACGCAGATTCACAATTTTTTGGTGCCTGATTGCTGTTGTTGTTGTTGTTGCTGCTGCTGCTGTTGCCACTGTTGCTCTTGTTGTTGCTGTGTTCTCACATTTTCATTTTTTATGACGGCTTTTCCGCATTTTCAAGCATCAAGCAGAAAAGCGGCGGAAAAAAAAAAACAAAATATAACAAAATAATTACAAAAATCAGCTTAAGTCTTAAATAGGCAGCGACTGACAGATACCCTGTAGTGTGGCTATGCTTTTCAGTTTCTGTATACATGTATATATATATTATTATTATTATATTTTAATATTTAAATTTTAGCATTATTAAAAAATGTTTTTTATGACCTTGTTTTGTTGTACATTTTTTTTTTGCAATTTTTATTTGTATATTTGGTATTATTTTTATGTTGTAATAAACTGTGTACTTTTTATTATAATTTTTAGATTTTTTCACAGAGTTTACAAAAATCTGCCTTCGGAGTTAATCAGCTAAACAACATACATACTATATACATATATATACATATATACAATATATCCTACTTGTGGGCATACCTTTTAGCGTGCATATCAGGTTAACAGGGTATTTGATAAAGAAAACATGCAAGAAATCAAGAACATGCGACTGACACATTCAGTCAGCCAACAAAATTAAGCTACAGCAGCTTCAGTCTCAACACAATCGTTACGGCTCTTATATACCCAATAAGAATGTTAATAGAGCTATCAAAATACTACGTGAAAATGTAGAAACAAATGTTTAGAATAGATATGTGAACGGCTGGAGGAAAGTTCTAGAATGAGAATAAAAAAGAATGAGAAATGAATACAATAATTATTCTCATACATATATAAAACTACTTTTCCTTATTTATTTTTTATTTTTTATTTAAACAGCTTTAAGACACAAGCTCAGTGCAGGCAAAAATAAGAATTCAAAGTTTATTTAATCGGGGAGTTTCTAATATACATTTGTTGTGGAACATTTATATATATATTTATTACTTATTTTTATTTATTTATTGTGTTGATAAACAAATTGAAATCAAAAAGATAAACTAAAAAAAGTTAGCAATATCCACAAGAAATGTAAGCTAATTATTTTGTGGCTCTTTACAGGGTATTTGTGAGTCGCTGCGTGGCTCGCAATTGATTTCTTTATTTGCAGTGTGTGTTAAGCGACTTAAAACAGCTTAAATGCTGTTGCTGGTGCCATCAACTGAGCGGGAGGCGGTGACTGTGAACCGGAACTGGGCCTGGGTCTCGGCCTGGGCCTGGATTTGGGCTTGGCTTTGGGGTCGGGCAACCCGAAGATGAAGACGAAGGGGAAGTGGTAGTGGTAGTGGAAGACATGGATGGAGGGGGGGGGGGGTGTGTGTGTGTGTAGATACGGTACATATACCATGGTATACACACAAGGACATAGCATCGTCACCGTCACCGTCATTGTCATTGTCATTGGCATTTGTGCTCGAAAGGACAACGGCTGGCAAATGTTTGCGATTTATGCATAATTTATGCAAAAAGAGGCACAACAACAATTTGACATTAATCAGTATGCTTTATTGACTTGACCCACGGCCCGCCCCACGCACATACACACACACAAAATAAAGGTGCGAAAGAGAGATAGATCAATGCCATACGAAACACACATGCATACAGCGAGTATGAGTGAGAGGGAGAGTGAGAGTGAGGCTGAGGCTGAGGTAGCTGAAGAGAGGCGCGAGCGTCATTCATGACGTCTGTATTGCCGTCGCGCTTGACATTCCCCACAACTTAATCAAGAAATTCTTTAGGCATCCAGCTCCCTATATATATTTTTTGTCTCCATGCCTTCGAAAAAAAAGTCATGCGTTAAGCTGTATTAGTTTTCGTTTACGTGCAGGCGTGTCAAGTATTTTGCTCTTCACTATCATCGACAAATATTGGCTTGCTTAGCTCATATATTACCACAACAGAAGACTAACAATTTGATATACAAATTCCCACCGCCAAGCCAAGTGCCCATAATATCGATAAATATCGATGATTGAGACTACGAGTCTTCTCATTTCATATGCTGATGTATACATACTATATCTATGCAGAAGAAAATAGATATCATCAGCCCAAGCAAAAGATGGCTTGCTCGTTTCATGTAGCATCTGGTGTTACTAGGTATTTGACAGTCGGGCAATTGTCCAATCGCCGCCCCCTTTCGCTATGTGCGGTCTCTCGTCATCTCATCAGTGGCGTTAATGTCCCTCGTTTCTATTGTGGCTTCGTGCCTTTTGTTTTCGTCGATGAATGCGACTTTGACATTCCGTTGCCTCTTTGCGGTCCATAATTTTTTCCTGTTTCCTTTTGTCGCAGGAATTTTAATCAAATTCTCTAGAACAGAAAAAAATAGCTTGGCAGCCAGCTATTTCTTTATTAATGCTATAATGAATACCTGCAGCTATTTCTATCGCCATGTGAACTTCACCTTGCAGTTGACATTGACTTTGACACGCTGTTGAACTTTTCTATAGATTGCTGGAGCTCCAGTTAAGAGTTGCACGAAAGGGATAACTGAGAAGAGAAAGGGGGGTGAGAGTGCTTGAAATTCTGTTGGAGTTGAATGAAGGTGAATAGGGCAAAGGTTAGTAGACTAAAGTATTGAAAGGTCATACTGATAAATTCTATAAACTAAGTCTCATTGACTTACGTCTAACTGTAATGAAATATGATCTCATATAGCACACTCTTCCTATTCATAACAATGTAAAGGTTACAAAAACACTTCAGAATCTCTCCATATTCGGCTAAATGATTGGGAACAACTACGTCACGTTACGTGCCTAACGGAAATGACAGACAAACTCAAATTATTTACAGGTCGATCTGGAATGTAATTTTTTATATATGTAAATTTGTGTATATATGTATGTATGTACATATATGACGTCTCTGTCGACTGTTGACATTGTTGCCAAGCTATTTTGCTGGCTGCGTGCACACATCTATCTATATCCATTGGCAACTCTGGCTACCGAACCGAACCAATTACAGCTGAAAATATGTATTTACTACGCCTCAAGTCGACAACACAAAGTCCACGTAGCGTTGCCCAAATAATATCGATATCTACGTATATATGGATAAAAAAAATGGGCGAAATTTAATGAAAACAATCCATAGGGGATAGGTGAACATGAAGATACCCTATAGCAGGAATGAATGAAGACTGAGCATCGAAATTGTTATCGTTAAACATATTTTTGAATACCTATAGTATTGTATATTCAATTTTCTGATTTCAGCATAGAGTTATCAATAATTTTTGTGTTTATTTTGCAATTGTTATGAAACTTTCAAAATGTGAAGATATTTTATAGATGTGTTTAAGTACCAAAGTTTATTCATATATTCCAAAGGGCTACTGAGTTCATTGGGACTGATATCGAAAAAAGCCTTTAACTACTTATGTGTTTACGTTGTGATTGATGTACAATTTATAAAATATAAAGATCATTTATAGTTGAGCTTTACTATATGGATGTGTGTTCCAATGAGCTCATTGAGACTGGAGTAGTAATAGATCTCAAAAGTTAAAGTTTCAGAAAATTCAACATCGTGTTTGGCTAAGCTTATATAGCAAAAATCATGCATATGGATCTGAGCATTACTGACTTCATTGGGGCTGGACTAGGAGTGCTGTTAAGTAGCCCATGTGTTTATGATCCGATTTTTATGAAGCCCAAGGCATACAAAGCAGTGCTCTATATACATGTGACTATCTACTGCGGTTGTTTTAGTGCTGATGATGATGACGGGCGTTGGGATCGGAGAACATATAGATTAAGCATACTCAATAAATAGACCTTATAAGCCCTTTGTGTTCAGTCTCTTCAGTCTCTTTCAATTTTCATGACTATTTTCAGCTTATTGTCTTTGGCTTTTTAATGTCCTTATTAGAAAACCATTGCAATGCATTGTTTTAATAAGTTCTATAAATCCAGCACTTCTTCCCAACATGCTCACTAGTCGAGCATACCCGCCTCTTATAGACAGAGTGAGAGTGCGCAAGCTAAGCGGTCGCCGAATGTGCATTGAAAGGTAATTAAAAAAACTAAAAATTAATAATAAGCTAGAAAAACAAAAATGAATTTCTTTATTGTCTATTGGGCAATGCTCGATCAAGCGAATTTTTGTTTAGTTGCGTTTGCGCTGGCCAAGCGAACGGATCGAGCAAGACAAAAATATCAAAACAATCAAAAATCAAAAATAAAAAATCAAAGCCGGAATCGGAGTCGGGAGTTGGGTTCCGAACCAAAGCAAAACGCTGTGCGCTGCCTATAAAGCACCGCATTAGACAACAGCAGCAACAACAGCAGCAACAACAGCAACAACAACAGCAACAGCAACAACAACAATGCATTTACATGTCGCTCTGTGGGTGTGTGGCACGCTTCTGGCGCTGCTTTTGGGCTGGCAGCAACGCAAGTGCTGGCGCCTCATTTGGCAGCTGAACGGCTGGCGGGGCGTGGCACAGCAGCCGGTGCTCTGGTTTCTGCTCTGCATCAACTTGCATCCAAACAGTTGAGTAGCTTGACTAAGGATCCAAAGCGGATTGATAGACCCATATCGCTCTCTCTCCCTCTCCCTCTCCCTCTCTCTCTCTCTCTATCACTGTCTTTCTCAGGCATTCTGGATAAGGTGACGCGTCTGCGTGTGCTCTTCCAGCGTCCGCTGGCCATCCTGATTGGCACACGCGCGCTGCTCTACATTGACGATCCGGCTGGCATGGAGTGCGTCTTGAATGCGCCCGAGTGCCTGGACAAGACCTTCATGCAGGAGGGTTTCTTTGCGCGACGTGGCCTGCTGCATGCGCGAGGTAAGCAACAGCAGGCGTTCTGCCTCCGCCTTTCATTTTCATGTGCTTTGCCCCTGGCTGCAGGTCAAAAGTGGAAGCTGCGCCGCAAGCAGCTAAATCCCGCCTTCAATCATAACATTGTCATCAGCTTCTTCGATGTGTTCAACTCGGTGGGCAACCAGCTGCTGGAGCAGTTTGCCACCCAGCCGCATCTGCATGGCGCGTCGGTGCGGTTCAAGGATGCCGAGGATATGCTCAGTCGCGCCGTTTTGGAGGTATCCTGCCGTGAGTAACGCACGCACACGCATGAACACAAATCGCTTAGCCCAATCCCAAGCTCAGTTAGCAAACGTAAAATCATTCCGAGTGTTGATGGCGACGGCGACGTCGACTGCGACTGCGACTGCGACTGCGACACGTTTGTCCAGTTTCCATGCAACGCACGTACGCGGAACCCATTGAGACAGAGCCACATAGACTCGAGGGTCAGCAGTGAGTCTTAGCTGCAAGCAAGAAGTGCTAGCGCGCGCTGCGGGGGCGTGCCGGGGCATATATGTATATGTCGATAAATTATGATTGGCCTTATGCAGAAACCAGTCGATTGGCCATTGAATGCGTCTGCATTAGCACGCAAATCTGCCATGATTCGGTATGCATTCGGCATAAGGCATTTCCAAATGCTCACTTCAATATATACCCTATCAGTGGGTGGGTCTGTCGGCGAGATATCTAAGGATTGGCCCTCACGAGCTATCTTACTCGATTATGGGTGTCACTCTTAGCAGTAAAATGTAGACAGTTTGTCTGGCAGATACCCTATACATGAGCTATAAGGACAGCGGGTTCTGATCAGCCATACCCTACAGTGAGGCAAAGTACTCTAGTGTGTGATGCAGATACCCTATACGAAGTTAAGCTGCTCTAGTCTGCTGTGCAAATGCCCTATACGGAGCTAAATTCCTCTAGTTCCGTTGCAGAGGCACCCTACTCTGAGCTAGTTTATTCTACTTGGTATATAAGACATCGCATATAAGACTGTTGTAGTTTTACTACGAAATATCCTATCAAAATGCAAGATATCTTAAGTATATCTTATAATAAGATGTTCTATTCTGAAATTATATCCTGTACAGTGTCTTAGGTCGAAAATGAGAGCAACTAGAAGATACCCTATAGAGATATAAGAGCGTTTTAGCTCGAAATTGAGATAGTTTATAAGAACAAATTATACTGTAGAATAATTAGAAAATACTCTGTATATCACATAAGTGTGCGATATGCTATAACTAGTTAGAGCGACATAGAGTGATTTGAGAATGCTCTGTAAAAAGTAAAAGATACCCTGTAATAGGCTCTATTCGGACAACGATATTCCTCAGCCTGAAATTTAGTTTGACATTGGCTTTTGCCATCTCTGTAGATCTATCTCTAGGGAGACATGGCCCATTGTAACTCTATTTGCGTTCAACTAACTGTCAACTAAGCCCAGCTCATTTAGATTTCATGAGTTTCAGTCTAAACGGCTGCAATTAGACATTCATTTAGCTCAATCTATTGCAAATATTCAGCGAGCAAGTGTGGCTGAGCAGCGATGAATCATTGTGGAAGGTGCCGCAGTAATTCGCTTTGATCCTTTGCATTAGCAAATACCGTTAGCTGGGACACCTCTAGCCGCGAGGCTTTGGCGCCTCGGCAGCAATTTGAGGGCCAAATGCAATTACACGAGAATCGAGAACTCGCTGGGCTAAAACAGTTAGCGCTGCCCATTAGCAGCTGGCTAGAGGCAAGCAGGCAGCCAGATTGGCAGCTGAGCTGAGCAAGAGGAGCTCGAAGGCCTTATGCCTTGGCTGCTCTCACCTGGAAATATTTGAATGTCACACATGCTGTCGCCGCCTCCCGCTCCCTCTCCCTCTCACTCTCCCTCTCACTCACACTCACACTCACTCTTGCTATCGCTGTCTCTGTCTGCGGCTTAACACCTCGTTAACTTTTATTGCAGTCACCATTATGGGCACGCCGACGAATTTTACGCAGGCGGATGACGCACACATCGCCACCACCTACAAAAGGTGAGCGAGGCCGCCAAAGCCAGCAGCTCAATCAACTCACACTAATTTCACTCACTCTCTCCCCTTTCTCTCTCTCTCTCTCTCGCGCACTGGGCTCACCTTTTAATAGGCTACTTGAAATCTCGGCTATTAAGATTGTCAAGCCCTGGCTGCAAATCGATTTACTGCATCGGCTCTTGGAGCCGCAGCTGTATGCGGAGGCCGCGGCATGCAACCAGCTGCTCGTCGATTTTGTGGCAGAAATCGTGCAGCGCAAGCATCGCAATTGGCAGCTACGCAATGCCCTCGACAACGGGGAGGATGCGCCCTGGCAGCGTCGCATCTTCATCGAGCAAATGTTTCAGCTGGCCGCCAACGGCGAGCTCACCCTGCAGGACATCGAGGATGAGGCCCAGTCCATGGTCCTGGTGGTAAGTGGCCGACGTTAACGAGTTCCATTTGAGGCTTTCGCTTATGAATTGATTTACCCGAATCCCGTAACCCCCCAAATTCCTGTTCTGCTAATGAAGAGTTATTCGCCTTCCACATTTGAAACATTCATAGATCGGATCAGAACTGAGCTCGAGTTGGCTCATCTTCTAGTACTATCTGTATTTGCGATCAGCATTATGTTAATTGTTATCTAATCAGTGATATGTCAAAACGATTGCTGCTATAAATAAAATACCCTACAAATATGCAAGTGGGGTATATCAGATCAATAGCGCATCTGTATTGTCATGTTGAATGTATAAATATTACTGCAATCAACTTGTTTTTACATGTTTCATATTTTGCATGTAGTATAGAATAGGATATACCCTATATAGATGCAATTGGGTATCTCAGCTTTCGGCTTAAGTGTTCATTCTCACGCTGGTTCATTAAAAACAGCTATTTATATCACTCACTATCACTGCTTTTCCTTTCTTTCTCTTCCTTTCCCTCCATCTAAATAATGATGTATGCACATACATACATATGTCTCTCTTTCTCCTTTTTGGTGTATCTGTCTCACTCTCTCTCTATATCGCTCCATCTTCATCTTAATCCGTCTCTGCTTTTCCTTTCTTTCTCTTCCTTTCCCTCCATCTAAATACTTTTGTATGCACATACATATGTCTCTCTTTCTCTTTTTTGGTGTATCTGTCTCACTCTCTCTATATCGCTCCATCTTCATCTTAATCCGTCTCTCTATCTACCCCCTCTTCTCCATCTCTCTCTTATCTGTGCACTTTTCCCTTTTCATTATAGGGTATACGAAATCAAAAGGTTAACAGTTCAAAGTTTATTAAGATGTCCCTTAATTCTCTTTTATTATTTCGATCTATATCCCTTTCTCCTGTGCTCCTTCTCGTTGCAGTCCTTTGAGACCGTCTCCAATAGCATTATGATCGCGCTGCTCTGCCTGGCCACGCACAAGGGCGACTGCCAGCAGCGCCTGCGAGCGGAGATCGAGAGCGTGATGCCGCATGGCAACGACGTCAGCTACGTGAGCGTGGAGCACCTGCAGCAGCTGCGCTATCTGGACGCATTTGTGAACGAGGCGCTGCGTCTGCTGGCGACGGTGCCGATGAATCTGCGGCACGTGAGTCGTGACTTTCAGCTGGCGGGCCGCGATGCCATCGTGCCGCAGAACACGATCATTGCGCTGGACACGTTCAGCATGCAGCGTGACACCGCCTGGTGGGGCGAGAGGGCGACCCAGTTCGAGCCACAGCGCTTTCTGCAACAGCAGCAGGAGCTGCAGCAGCAGGAGGAGGAGCTGCAGCAGGACCAACAGCTGCACGGCCAATCCAAGTACACTCCGACGCGCCGACATTCCTATAGTTTTCTGCCCTTCTCCAAGGGTCTGCGCACCTGCATAGGTAGGCCTGATTGGATGTGATTGCTGATCTGATTGGGATAATCACAATAATATTATAACAATTATAATTAAAATTTTTTCATGTTCTCCAGGTCGTCGCTATAGCTTCTTCATCATGAAGGTCTTCCTGGTCAAGCTGGTAGCCAACTTCGACTTCAGCAGCGATCAGCAACTGGAGGAGCTGCAGTTCGTCGAGGGCATTTCGCTGAAGTTTCGCAACGCCGACCAGATACGCTTTCAAGTGCAGCCACGAAAGAGTTCATAGTCTAGTGCAATAGCTTAACCATATTCCAGTGGATATTTCCGCAGTCTTGAAGAAGAAGATTCATCAATTTAGGGGCAGTACGTGGGAAGCAAACTCCAATTTGCTTTATTTTCCACCATTATAAATATGTTTATATTTTAAATATGCTCCTTATGTAAGCTTAGATGTAATCTTCTTAACAATCAAATGTTGCATGGCGAGTATTGTTAAAAAAAATCATTTTCTATTTGCTTTGATATACTATTTTTTTAATATTTTTTTTTTTTTTTAATAAAATTTAAGAAGATATTGAACTGTTTTTAATATGTCACACTAATTTTGTTTTCTATTTATCATCAATTTTTTCATACATATTTTAAATTACTTTGAGCTGATCATTGAATCAAAAAAAAAAAAAAAAAAAATGCCCTACACGTACGACTGACCCCTCCGAGTCTGGAGGACTGAATAAATTCCACAGCTGCTGCCCTTTATATAGGGCGACTTCCACCCAAAGCCTGAGGCGCACTCAAATTTTCAGCAGGGCGCCAGGTAGAGATCGTTGCAGTCGATCCAGTGGGAGCATTCTCTGCTGCTGCAGGCATTTTCTAAATGATCTCCTGGAGTTCTGCTGCATCCAGTTGGGTGCATCAAAATTGCAAGAGGCACGAGATGAGTGAAACCAGCAACGAACGAAGAGAAGCGCGCAGATTCGTAGTCAACAGACGTAGAGGAATTAAAGCAATGCAACGTTTGCCGGGGCAGCTAGTATTTTATATATTTTGTATATATTCTTTTTTTGTGATTGTTTCTCTTTTTTTTTGGAAATGTTTGCTTGTTGTAAAACCTAAAATATATCATATAACATATTATCGACTTGTAGAATTTGGGGACGAGACATGCGTGTGAATGTGTGTGTGCGTGTGGGTGTGGGTGTGCGTGTGCGTGTGCGTGTGGCGGGAAGTGGAATTTAAGCATGCTCTTTGGCAACGAGCTGCAGGTCCAGATTGTTGAGCTTCTGGCGCAAGCGATGATCGAAACGCTCCTCGAGGCGCCGCTCCAGCTTGACAGAGGTGAGCTGCAGCTGCTCGGCGTTCAGCTCGGCCAGTTCAGCGCGACGTTCGCTCTCCTGCAGCTGCTGCTTCAGCTTGGCCACCTGGCGATCGTAGCTCTGCAGCTGCTGGGACGAGTGCTCGAATGCCCGCTCCACGCAGTGCATGTTCTGGGCAGCCGCATCCAGCTCGGACTGCAGCAGCGCCTGGCTGGCCCGGCTCGCCTCCAGCTGCTGTTCGCTGCGCGTCAGACGGCGGCTGAGCTGCTCGGCGCGCTGGCCGTTGTGGTGGGCCGTGCGGTCGGCCTCCTTTGCCTGGCGCTCCATCTTGGACAGCTCCCAGACGAGCAGCTCGATCTTCTCCGACTGCAGCTGGTCGCGCTGCTCCAGCGCCTTGCGCAGCCGATCGCTCTCGTTGAGGGCGCCGCGCGCCTCCTGCACCATCAGCTGATGACTGGCGGCATGATTCAATGCCAGCTTCAGCTCATCCTCCAGCTGCAGGTTGCGGTGCTGCAGCTCCAGGAAGCTCTCCTCCAACTGGCTGCGACGATTAACCTCGCGCTGCAGCATCGCCTGGCAGCGGCTGTAGTCCTCCTTGTAGCGGTCCAGATCGCTCTTGGCCAACTGGATCTTGTGCTTGAGCGCATCCAATATGAGGCCCTGTCGGCTCGATATCGACATCTTTCTCACGGTGGGTTTACGACTACTGTATGTGTATGTATGTATGTATGATTCGTGAAGTTATGTTCGATGTTTGTTGCTGCCTCTTAATTTGCTGCGTCTTTCTGCTGTTGATTTGATCGATCCCGTTTGTTATCTGTTTTTAAATATATATATTTTTTATATAAATATATGTATAACTTTTTGTATATATGTTTTAAATGACTCGTCAAGTGTCAACTGCCTGGGTTGCTAGAGCAAGCAGCTCGATTTGATAGCACAAGGGTATTTTGAAAAGAAAATCCTTTGCGTAAATTTCCCTGCTATTTGAATTTTTGTTCTTTGCGTTGGAGTTTAGCGTAGACTTCAACCACACGCACGCTTGCCGCCAGGTGGCGCAGAAGCGCTACTGTTGGCTCTGCAAGCTGCTGCTGAGCTTTGCCCAAGCTAAGCAAGCGCCAACATATGAATGGAAAAGCTTTCTTCGGAAGCTTTTAGGAGTTTGCAGAATCTACTTAATGATACACACATATTTATTAATTAAACAAAATAGAAAAATAAATAATATATATATATATATTTAAAGATTAAAAATATCAGAGACTGTTAGATATATTAACTTCTATAATGCAGCTAAAAAGTTTGAAAATATATTAAAAAATTTATAATATTCTACATTAGTCAAAAATATTTGCCCATTGACTATGGAAATTCAGCATGAATTCATTTTGTAATTCATTCAATAAAAGAAAGCAGCAATAAAAATCTACAAACCAGATGGATGTACGTATACCTCTTTCATTTATATCGCACTATTTTCTTCGCTTGTCGTACATTACGTTTTCAAAAATTTTAATCATCTAATACAAAAATACGAAATTGTAAATCTATTCTTCTTTCTTGGGTATCGGTTTGATTGGCACTATCGGCGGCGGTGGGGGAGGATTTCGCATAGCGGAGTCTTCGTCGGGGTCCGGCACGAATCCCTCCCTGATGAATTTCGAAAACTTTTCCATTGATTCATTCATATTGACCGGGCTGAAGATCTCCCTCAAGTCGGCGCAGTCCTTGACGGTGATGGTCTCCCAGTCGTTCTCCCTTATGTGGTAGAGGCGCACAAGTCCGCCCGTATACGTATCCAGATAGGTGGCATGGTAGATGCTGCGCAGTGCCATACAGTAGGCGTCCTCGTCCCCCATATCATAGTTGTAGAACGAGTCCAGGATGCCCAAGGCGAAATTGGAGCCACTGCCAACCGAGAAGAGATTGCCCTCGACGCAGGTCCCCTCACCGTCCACGTAGATGAGTCGCGGTCCATCGAAATCGTAGCCGGCTAGCATCATGCCCATGTTCAGGCCCATCCCCTTGAACTTGTAGGCAATGTTCGACAGCAAGCGGGCCACCGACTTAACAGACAACGCACGGCCATAGTTTAGCTCGTGAAGGCGGCACTCCATCGTGAGCACGCGGTCCCAGTAGACGCAGTCGGCGGCACCGCCCGCAATGGTGCCGAGGATTTTCTTGTGCACCTGCACCACTTTGCGCATGCTCTGCGAGTTGATGAAGGTGCCAGAGGTGCCGCGCGAGTCGGCGGCCAGAATAATGCCGCCCCTGAACTTGAAGCCCACCGTGGTAGTGCCATGCGACAGCTCCATCTTCACGTCGTCCTGCTTATCCAGCTTGGCCAGTCGCTTCTTCGGATTGTCAAAGGGCGGCACGGGCAGCGAGTAGGGATTGTCGAACATGGTCAAGAAGCGAGTGGACTCCGAGTGGGTATACTCCAGGTTGGGATCCTCAAGGGCCTTCAAAAACGACAGTTTATTTAAGCCGCAAATATTTTCGAGCGCCATCTTGCGGTCAATTCGGAGGCCTACGAATTCGCGCTCTCCCTCTCACGATAATATGTATTTCTTTTCACAAAATATGTTTTTTATTGTTGCCTTGAGCACTGTAAGATATGAACTGAAATATATTTTGTTTATATGTATGTACATATATGAACTTTGTATTTCAGTTCGAGTCTAAGCCTACTATAATGGAATGTTAAAATTGAATAGACTCGCCGCCAGATGGCGACTGAGTACAATGAGAATTGTGCTAGCATCTTGGCTTGATTTAGATCAACTTTTTCGCTAATGCATTTTATTTCTATTTAATATAATACAATTTGATAAGCAAAATATCGAAACCCGCTTAAAAACAAAAAAGCTTTGCCTAGAACATATTGCTCTAGAAATATTTAAAGCAGCAAAAGTGAATGTATTTCGTTGATTTTTTCTGTTGACTGTGGAGCTTGAGAGTCCGTGCCTCTGTGACTTGAGCACATTTAAATAAATACCAGACTCACGCTCAGCCATTGAGATTTTGCTAACAATAATTGGCAAAATGAGTGGAGCATTCATAACGACGTGGAAGTACGCTCCACTTTCTTCTCGAGTTGCTCTCGTCTGTCTGTGTGTGAAAGAGAGAGAGAGAGAGAGAGAGCGAAAGCGTGTGTGTGTGTGTGTGTGTGTGTGGTGGCTACAAATGTTAGCAATTACGTGACGCGTGCCTGGGACACCGCCGTATGATAATATGCCACAACTGTCAACAATATTTCCGGTGCAAAGTGTCTCCAATGTGATCATCCTACCCAGCATATTTATCTCTCCCTCTCCAGCTCCCTCTCTCTCTCTCGCGCACTCAAACTGCTCTCTTCTCGCTCCGTCTCTATTCAGCGACGTCTGTTGCTGTTTGCATGCAACCTGCATATGTGTGTGTGTGTGTCTGCGGCCTTGACAGCAATTGTTTATATGTGTGTGTAGGTGTGTGCTTAGTACTCTCAGCTCGGGCACATATCATTGTCAGTGCAGGGCCGTGACTCAACTTCAGTTCGCTTGAGTTGTCTAAAGACCTGGGTCCAACTGTCGGCATCGTCTTAGCAACTAAACGACAGTTACAGCAGCAACAGCAGCAGCATCATTATAAACTAAGCATGCACTGAGCGAAATTTGCGTGTGATATGCTCAACTATAGCTTGTAGAGCTTTTCAAAATTATGGGAAACACACACAGAAATGTCTCAATGCTAGAAGTAATATTGAGTAATATCTCTAAACTGATCAATTTCTGATCAGTAATAGATTTACTATAACTATACCAATTTATACTATACCATTTTATAATAGATAAATATACATACACTTTGGCTTTGCTATCAGAAGAAGTTTAGATAATCTATGAAGCCTTAACGAATACTTCTCTCTCTCTCCCTCTTTTCTTTTTGTTAACTAGTGTAGCTACCAAATCTTTAACAACTTTTAAGCCAAGTCTATTTGCCGAATTCTAGCCATAGCTTTAGCAAAGCGCAAAAAAGTTCTAACTGTATCTATGCAAGTGACTAACTGTTGTCTCTTACACCCGCTCTCTCTCTCTCTTTCTCTCTATCTTTCACTCTCTTTCTCTGTCTCACTATTTCACTGTGTACGGTGTTTTTTGTGGAGCAAATGCGACGTCAACGCAGTCATTAGATGGTTGGGTAGCTGCTCTTCACTGCCACGCCCCCACTGGCAGGCATAGGCGGCATGTCTGGTGTTGCCTTTGCTGTTGCTGGTGTTGCTGCTGCTGCTGTTGTTGTTGTTGGCATTAACTTGACACTTTCCCCATTGCCGTGTGGCATGCCTGGAGTTGCATGAACACACACGCTTACAGCGAGAGAGCGACTCAGTCTGCCTGCATGCACATGTGTCTGTGTGTGTGTGTGTGGGGGGGGGGGGGGGGGAATGTATAACGGTAAAAGGCACTTGAAGCACATTCGCCTGGAAATTTGCCTGCATTTGGTGCTTTTATTAATGTGACGGGCGAAGAATCGCAACGCGATAAAATATTGTGACGCCTCCTGTCGGCCCCAGCTTGAAAGGACGCGAAAGGACTCGCCGTTAAGGTGTCCACTTAATTATTTATCCATGAACAAATTAGTGCAAGACAAAGGAAAACAATAGCAATTTTCACTTTTCCACACACGATTAGCCATAATTGAAATGCGTTTGCATTAACCTTTCGCTAGATCAGGTCAGTGGAGCTGCACTTGATGAATCCCCATTTTATATTGAGATTAAGCTTAAAGGACACTCGCGTGAAGAGCTTATTGAAGCTTGAAGATAGAGACTAGAAACGAAAAGCTAACTGTAAACAAAATTGGAATGTAGCAACTGGAAACTGGAGGCTGAAAACTGAAAACTGGAAAGGAAAAATCGGAAAGTCACAAAGAAGGAGGAAAAATAAGTTATTTCAGACTCTTAATAAAAATCTAGGATCAAGAAACCCACAATACAACCAATTTCATGGTAAAGAAGCTAACTTTAATTTATTGATGAAGGTCAATCTTTATTGTAATTAACAGTATTCTTTGACGTGAAAGCTCATGTCAGTGCAACTGCCAGCTTAACACGCATGTTAAAGTGTCACATAAAAAATCTTTGAGCTTTAAACGGAGGATAAAAGCGCAAAATGAACTAATTGCTCGCTTCAATTTGCAATAATAGTCAACTTAATCAACAATTTCTCTCTCTTTTTTATCTTTTTTGTTTTTACCCGATGATGCACATTGATCGTTGTTAGAGGACAATGTTAGTTGGGACCGCCGCTCTCCACTCGGCACGCGCCATTCAGTTGTTGCTGAAGTGTGGTCCAAGTAGCGGCAGCGGTTCATGGCCAACAGCATTATAGTTCAGCACCGGCCCCTGCGCCCTGTGCCCTTCGTCCGGAAAATGCAAATCGTGCTGAATTGCATTTTTCGCAACAGCACAGCAGCAGCAGCAGCAGCAGCAGCAGCAGCAGCAGCAAACAGCGAGCAAAATTCAAACTGCACATTTTTATAGGCAGGCTGCTTGAATAGCTGCACTGGCGCCAGTCGCTGCGGCTGCCCGGCTAACCCCGGCTCCAGCTGCTGCTGCTGCTGCTGAACGAGGCGTTGATAAATGTGGCAGACGCCAACGCCAGTTGCAGCCAGGACTAGACCAGTGTCATTTCTGCTGCTGCTGCTGCTGTTGTTGCTGTTAAGTGTTGCAAATCCACTGAGCGGCATAAAATGTTGCGTCATCCGGCGTGCAAATGCTGGTTGGAGCTGCAGCTAATAGAGGACGACCTCTGGTGAATGACCATTTTTGGTCGTAGTACCCTCCGCTCGCTATTCTACTCTACCCTCTGCACCTTTGCCCAAAACTGAATTTTCTCCCATTATTTTTTTTCACGAGTTTTCTTTCATTTTCATTTTGTTGTTGCTGTTTTTTCTGCTTTGGTTTTCTTTCACGGGGTAAACGCTGCAGCAGCCTTGTTGACAATTTGTCGACGTGTCAGAAGAGTCAACGTGAATGTGACAAGTGATGGCGACGGACAAGGAGACGGAGACGTCGACGTCGAGCGCGGATGCTGACGAGACAGCCGAACTGGGCTGAGTTGTTGGTTTCGTGGTCCATTGGACAGTTGGACATGGCGTCGGCTGGTTTTTGTCTCGCCTTTGTTGTTGTAACTGTCATCATTTTCGCTTAAATATTGATATGCGCTACGCCACAGTGCGGTTGCAGCTCTTTGGCCATACGCTTTGGCATTACGTCGATTCGTACATTCCATTCCATTTAGTGCGCCTGAAAGTGAGAGAGAGTGAGAGATGTAATGTTTCAAAAGACTCAAGTATACCGCAAAAAGTGAGATGTAAGATGATTGATACAAAAAAATATCCTGAAATTTGACCAGAAATTGATCTTGAGCTACGTGGAAATGGAATATATACTCATATTAGCATGGAATGCTGGTATGGAACAATATATTACGTTCTGAGGTACCGTGTTGCTAAATATAAAAAGCTAATGAAAATTGTAGAATATTATAGAAATGAAAGATGGAACGCGGGAAGGAAACAATTGATGAACCAATATATTGATCTGAATGGATGTGAGCTTAAATGCATTCAAATATTAACTCCTTTAGACCTTTGGAATGCTGGAATGAAACAGTTTTATTTCTCTTCCCGGAGCAACCGATTGTAGGGGCTTGTGAATTCGTTATAGATTTCAGATTATATAACCGAAAATGAATTTTTACCCAAACGAAAAGTCAGAGTTGGCTGTTAGCGACGTAAACGGCATAATTGATATACGTATGCATGCATGTATGTATACCTATGTGTGTGCGTGTGTGTGTGCGTGTGTGTGTGGAGGTCATCAGGCAAACAGCAGTCGTTGGTATATAGCGATCCAGATGCAGATGTCCTTATGTCACTAATTACATGCATGTCAATTTTTCGCTCATCATTGCGCCCGGCGGTGGCAATGCCGTTCCGATTCCATTCCATTCCATTCCGCTTCGTTTCGATTCGGACAATTCACTTGGCACTGTGCGAACGGCAACAAAACCAAAACATATTTGGACAGTTTGTGGACAGGCCGGATGGTTTTACTGTGGTCATCAGCATCGGGCTGATGTCCTGCGTCCAGCGCTCGTCCTTGCGCTCGTGCGTTCATGTGTGCGTATCGTTTTATTAAATTTTTCATTATTTGCTGACAGCTGTCGGTAAATGGAATTGTTTATTACCTGAACCCGCACCAGATGAAGTTCGCTCTGCCGTTATCCTATTGGTCCTTCGGCTGATGCTGCTGCTGCTGCTGCTGACGCCGCATCGTTGTCGGTGATTATCATAACGTTTGCACTGGACAGCCGGGCCTGCCAGGGTTGCCAGCCTAACCGGCTGCAAATGTTGACAGTTTTGGGCAACACAACAATACACAATTGAGGGCTGGCAGCAGCAGCTCCAAAGGGGGACGGCGAGGCTAGCGGAGGCCTCTTTATTCAGGAATACATTGAGCGAATCGAACGCTGAGCTTGAATTTGAGCATCGAAATGCATTTTAGAAATGCATGCTAACCCACAAACCGCAAAACAGAATGAGTAACAGATGTTCTCTCACTATTTCTATATCTGTCTCTCTCTCTACCTATTCCATTCCCTATGTGTGTATGTCCTACAAAACTGTGATTATGTTTGTATTGACGTTTTAAATTGAAAATCAAGATTATTTGTTTCGTCTCTCCTCTAGCTTCCAAATTCTAGCTTCTATCTTATATTTTTTATCACTTGTATTATATTGTATATTGTATCTTGTATCTTGTATCTTGTATCTTGTATCTTGTATCTTGTATCTTGTATCTTGTATCTTGTATTTTGTATCTTGTATCTTGTATTTTGTATCTTGTATCTTGTATTTTGTATCTTGTATCTTGTATCTTGTATCTTGTATCTTGTATCTTGTATCTTGTATCTTGTATCTTGTATCTTGTATCTTGTATCTTGTATCTTGTATCTTGTATCTTGTATCTTGTATCTTGTATCTTGTATCTTGTATCTTGTATCTTGTATCTTGTATCTTGTATCTTGTATCTTGTATCTTGTATCTTGTATCTTGTATCTTGTATCTTGTATCTTGTATCTTGTATCTTGTATCTTGTATCTTGTATCTTGTATCTTGTATCTTGTATCTAGTATCTTGTATCTTGTATCTTGTATCTTGTATCTTGTATCTTGTATCTTGTATCTTGTATCTAGTATCTTGTATCTTGTATCTTGTATCTTGTATCTTGTATCTTGTATTTTGTAGCTTGTATCTTGTATCTTGTATCTTGTATCTTGTATCTTGTATCTTGTATCTTGTATCTTGTATCTTGTATCTTGTATCTTGTATCTTGTATCTTGTATCTTGTATCTTGTATCTTGTATCTTGTATCTTGTATCTTGTATCTAGTATCTTGTATCTTGTATCTTGTATCTTGTATCTTGTATCTTGTATCTTGTATCTTGTATCTTGTATTTTGTAGCTTGTATCTTGTATCTTGTATCTTGTATCTTGTATCTTGTATCTTGTATCTTGTATCTTGTATCTTGTATCTTGTATCTTGTATCCCGTATCTTGTATCTTGTATCTTGTATCTTGTATCTTGTATCTTGTATCTTGTATCTTGTATCTTGTATCTTGCATCTTGTATCTTGTATCTTGTATCTTGTATCTTGTATCTTGTATCTTGTATCTTGTATCTTGTATCTAGTATCTTGTATCTTGTATCTTGTATCTTGTATCTTGTATCTTGTATCTTGTATTTTGTAGCTTGTATCTTGTATCTTGTATCTTGTATTTTGTATCTTGTATCTTGTATCTTGTATCCTGTATCTTGTATCTTGTATCTTGTATATTGTATCTTGTATCTTGTATCTTGTATCTTGTATCTTGTATCTTGTATCTTGTATCTTGTATCTTGTATCTTGTATCTTGTATCTTGTATCTTGTATCTTGTATCTTGTATCTTGTATCTTGTATCTTGTATCTTGTATCTTGTATCTTGTATATTGTATCTTGTATCTTGTATCCTGTATCTTGTATCTTGTATTTTGTATCTTGTATCTTGTATCTTGTATCTTGTATCTTGTATCTTGTATCTTGTATCTTGTATCTTGTATCTTGTATCTTGTATCTTGTATCTTGTATTTTGTAGCTTGTATCTTGTATCTTATATTGTATCCTATATCTAATTTCTAATCCACCTATTTTCGGTATTCCACTTTATAATCTACTCAGAGCAGGATCTTCACGAGTTTCTTATAATTCTTAGCTGGTTGACGCGCAGGTCTTACCACTATCAAGCTACTTAAAGAGCAGTTGATATAGTTGGCTGCCCGACCTTATGGCTCACACCCAATTTGCATTGGGTTGGCGGAAACAGTTGCAACACTTTTTCGGGCGGCTGGCCTGCCCGTGGCGCTGGAGTGTGGGAGGGGTGGCCGGTCTCAAATTGCGGCTGCCTTGCTAACAATGGCAAATCAAATAAGTTGCATGCAGTTTGCACTTAATTGCCAGTGCCAAAGTGGCATGAAAAAAAAAAGAGTCAGCAGCGGCGTTGGCGTCGGCGTTGGCGACTGCAGTTGCAAGTGCCAAGTGGCATGTGGCAGCTGCAGCACAGAGTCGAAAGATGCTAGCTGCTAGATGCCAGAGAGTTTGGGGTTGGCCTGCGGGAGGTGGGAGCGGCTGCGGTGGGTGGTCTAGTGGAGCCTGGGCGATGGGCAACATGAGAACCAATTAAAGACATCGTTGGCAGCGGCGCTGTCGTCCGGCGTTGTTGGCAAACGTCAACGTCGAAAACTAATTAGCATAACAAGCAACAAAGCGTACCGAATGCTGGGCAAAGGGGTTGCTTGTAATAGTGAGGGGTATGTGTATGTGTGGGTGTGAGTGGGTGTGAGTTGGTGTGTGGAACGAAGCCAAGTGGTGCTGGCAACCTAGTTACTTGCTGCATGTGTGTGTCTGTGCGTCTGTGTGACTATTTGAGGCTTCCGGAGTCTGGGCACAGCAACAGCTTCCAGCTTGGCTTGTGGGCGCAAATCAAAAGTTGCGCCATTTAAATGAGCAGCACAACCAGTGAGAGGGAGATAGATAGATAGAGAGAGAGAGAGAGAGAGAGAGAGAGAGGCACACACATGCACGCACACCCACATAACCATAAACAAATACAATTACAAGTCAAGCAAAGCTTTAGAGTTTGCAACTGGAGACTGGAGCTGGTCGTCCTTGCAGCGTTAATAAACTGTCGGCATAAATAAAATGTAAGAAGCAGCAGCAACAGCAGCAGCAGCAGCAGGACACTGGCTTTCAAAGCCGAGCAAAATAAAAATAGAAGGCGCGTTATGATTTATGCGCCGCTGCAGCCAAAGCCAAAGGACTCTCTCCAGCAGGCGACAGGATGTGACTATGACTATGTGGGTGGCTGGCCGCTTGCCTGGCTGGCTGGCACTGGCTGCTCCACATCGATGTCGTCTTCCGGCGTGCGAATAAAATTTCGGGCATTGGCGGTCGGCGCATGTTTCTGATGGCGACGAGACAGCAGCGAGACAAGCTCAAAGGGATTAAATTAAAATGTCCTTTGAGTTGTGTTTTAATTACTTCCTTTCTCGCTCTCGCTCTCGCTCTACCTCTCTCTCTCTCTCTCGCTCGCTCTCGGTCTGTGGCAATGAAAACGTTGTCTGTGCCAAGCTCCTCAAGTCACAGCCGGCACGCCCACAATCTCGCCCACTCAGCTGCCGTCACAGCCGGAGACAGCATCGCATCGCATCGCTGCGAAAACTTAAGACAGTTCCACAATTTCTGGCCACAAGCCCAAAAGTTGCCAAAGTTTTTAACCTCAACAACGAATCAAATTGTCGAACAGACCAACGAGAAACCACGGAAATCTCTTTCAAGTGCTCACGGAGAACTATATATGTATATGTACAGATATATATAGACTTATATATGTATATATATATATATATAACTATATATACATTTGACAATCTTGTACAACTCTAAGTAGTAGAGCATGCTCTAGACCAATTACAAATTGATTGAAGAGGGTGCATTGTGGCATTGTGCAAGTGTATGCCACCTGATCGAAGAAGGCATAAGAAATTTGATAGGTTCAGTAGAATGATATGTGATATAGTTATGTATATCTAAACCTCTTTATTTTAGTAATTTCTATCTATCTATCTGACTGACTATCTGCATACCATAATATTTTGATTTAGTTTTCGAAGCTCACCTGAATAGCTAGAGATTTCACATTTACTGTGAAGGCTCGTACCTCTGATAAGTAGATATAATTAGTTTCATTATTATTGCTATTCCCATTATCATTGATATTATAATGCTTATCTAGAATTCTATGGCTCACTAGCCTCAATAACTGAAGTACTTGAAGCAAACTCTATTTATCAATGATTTCAAATTACTCCAAATGCTATTTGAGTAAATCGCTCAAATATCTCCCCAGAGCTGACGTCACAAATAGTTGCACAATTACAATTACAGGTAAAACATTGCTGAGCAAACCAACTCAAAAGCATCGTAAACGCACGCACACACACACACACACAAGTGTTTGAGCGTGTGAAAGCTCACCAATACACACACACGGAGAGCGTCTAAGTCAATGGCTACAGCCAGCTGGCTGCAGTGGACAGGTTGGCTGGCTTTAAAGTTGGTCAATGCTTGGGGCCAACAAATGGCAACAGTCAGAGCCAGATAGATATGCGGAGATAGTACATATGTAACTGCAGAGGCTTGGGTATGCGGAGGGGCGGAGGGAGGAGAGTGTGAGCACAGCTCATTCATTCTCATCAGCGTATTGGGGATTTGGCGCCTTTGTAGCGCCTGTCAAGTGTCGCGTGCGTGAACCGAGCGACGTGCGTGACTGCAACAGGGCGAGAGAGCGAGAGAGGGAGAGTGAGAATGAGCATGGGAATGTGACTGAGAGAGTGAGGGGGCGCGCCGCAGGAGCTGAACCTGAAGCTGGGCTGCGAATATCGACGCCCCAAACAAATGGCCAATTAATTGCCAGAGCCAGAGCAGCAAACAGTGCTAGACAGGACCCGGAATGCCTCTCGCTGCTGCTGCCGCTCCTGCTGCTGGCTGCTCTGCCTGCTGCTGTCTGTGCTCGGCTGTCTGCTGACTGCTACTGCAATCGATTATTTATTTATTTATGCCACGCTGTGCCGCCTTCAATTGGCTACAATTGGCGCTTATCTCTGACGGGCTTAGTGGGCGTTGCGCCTGGACCGAGCCTTACAAATGTTTTGCATATCACTGACACGGGAGCCGGAGCCAGACCTCGGCGAGGGGCAGCTGGCGGCTGGCGGCTGGCGACAGTGCAGACAGTGCCTTAGAAAAATCGTTGGACGTTGGGCTGTTGTGTGTTGTACCCAGCCCCGCCCCGCCCCGTTGGGGACTTTGCATACATTTTGCCCACTGGCTTCGGCTCGGCAGTGGCTTGGGCAAATATTTTAGGCTCTCGCACTTGGGCGCTCTGCATGGGAATTTATTTGAGCAAATTTGCAAATTATTGCGTTTCGTGCCGAGTGCTAAAGTCCTTTCGTGGACATCTATTACGCTAGCCCATTTACATTTGACAATTGCCTTGTTGGCATCTTTTTAATGGGCGGCCTCTACCGCACCGCCCCGCTTCCGCACCAAGCTCCTTCGGCTGGCGCCCCCATTGCCATCTCTAGCCGACGTCAAAGCTCGTCGAGCTCAACACGAATTTGGCACGCTGGTTTTTTATGGCCTTTGAGTGGATTTCGCTACGACAGCGCACAAATTGGCGACACGCATTAGAACAATGGCCAGAGAGTTGAAGGTTTTCGCTTTTGCTGCTCTACCCGACATTTCAACAGATTTTCATGAACATTAAAAGCGGAAGTGAAAGTATTTCTAATGTTTGTTAAAAGCTGCCAAAGCTTTTCAGTTCTTTACAAGCTCATTTTGCAGTTCGTATTAAAGCTTCCTAAAGCTTTTGCAGAAGCTGATTAAATTAGCTTTAATCCTTAAATATATTTTTACTTTTGATTTGAATTTGCCGCATAGGGACGAAAATAAAACAAAAAAAATAACAAAAACAAAAATAAATAAACTTGCCATATGCTTTAAAACATGCTTCCACAGCTTTAGCTATGCTGAACAATTCTCAAATAAAACCTTATTTCCGAGCTCGTCTCGAGCCTCCCTTGCTGAATTCTCGCACTCATTTACAGTTAGATAGAGAAAAGTCAATGTGACTAGGCAGAAATATGCCAACAGTGATATCAGCCTGATCTGCTGGACAGACATTTTGGAGAACTTTGGCTCATTTGACGGACAATTAAAATGTAGTTAGAGCCAAGAGTTGGGCATTGGCAAGAATTTTGGAAATTCCCATGCTTACTTGGCTAACTGCCGGCTCTGCCATAAAATCATCGACGTGAGTCGGCCAGCATATGCACTGAATTGATTAGAGTTGTCTAAGCTTGGCTGCAGCCTCAACCTGGTCGAGCCCTCTGGCCCACAGCTCTCTCACAGCTCAGTGGCATTTGTTCAACATCAACGCACCCGTTCTGGCTGGTCTCGAAAGATTGGGCCGATGCTTCGAGTGGAAGCGGCAGCGTGGGCGCATCAAATGAAACTAGAAATCGAGCAACAGAACGAAACGCTGTGCGTCAGCCAGAACAATTCAATTGGCCGAGTGCTGCATACGCACCTGCAGTTGCCAATCGCTCGCCCTCTGTCTCTCTCTCTCTCTCTTTATCGCACTCTCCCTCACAGTGGCTCAACATTCGCTAGAGAAATTCACATACGACACGTCAAGCAGTCGTGGCTGTCCAATCATCCAGCGCCAGCCAACATATGACACTGCATCCTGACGCACTGGACCAGGCGACAACAACAACAACAACAACAATCGAACAACAAAAACTGCCAATTAAGTGAAAAAAGCCGCTGCGATGGCTACGCTAACCGAGGCATTAGAAGTGCCCAGACCCATCGAACAGCGACGTAGAAAAACAGAAAATAGAATAAAAGGGGGAGAAAATGGTTTCGCAAGCATAGAAAAAAAAAAAAAAACAAAAAATGAAGAAAACTTGATGTGCTAAGGCTTACTTACAAATACCCTGTAGAGCGATACAAAAATCGAGCCTGGGGTTGAAATTTAGAGCATGGAATTTATAGAAAATCTTTAAAGTTTAGTTATTTGCTTTATAGTTAAGTTTCTATTTTATATGGCTTATAGAATTATTGGATACTGATATATTGTGATACCACATATACTTAGTAGCTGCAATATTCAATATTCAATACAAAGTATTCGTAAATCAAATTTGTTTAGCATAGCGACCTTTAAGAACTGAGCTTACATAGGGAGCTGAAAACTTAGGAATGCTCTCTAAGATAACTATTTTCAAAGATGTTTCATAGCGAGGATATACAAATACATTTACATTTATATATATTTCAGAATTCTTTCAGTCTAAAATCCAACTGTCTACGCAAAATTCTAGGGTATCTGTAAGGGAAAAAACTAATGTAAACTTTTGAAGCGCTGCGTCGACGGAATCAATTAAAAATTCTATGATTTTACACTTGATTGCCTGCGTTTTAGATCGCCAAGGTAACGTCTACGACAATGATTGCGATGGCAGCGCTTGGGATTTGCAGCTAGTAGTTTTCTCCATCTATACGCTCGCCTGCTCATCCTCATGCTGCTCCGTATGCTTCCCCTTACTGGTCGGTGTGCTCAGTTAAGCATTTAAGAGCGGCTCAACTTTGGTTGAAAACAAGACAAAACAAGCGCATCATATGCAGACGCATGAGCCCAGCGCCAGTGAGCCAGATGCAAAACATGTCAAAGAATCATTCAGCTACCAATTAGCTATTGAGCCGCCTTAAAAGCTATCTTAGCCAGAGCCAAGCAGCACTGAAGAGCCCTATCGTTTGCATTAGCACCGAGCTCAATGCCTGCATAACATTCAGCCAGGCCTTGCGTTGTCCTGCCTTCTGCTGCACGTTCCTACATATCTCTGCACTCGCACTGCTGCAGAGAGCTGCTCAAACTGAATTCAAGTAGCTGAATGTGTATTAATTATCACTTGATTAACTACAAATATAAGCCTATTAGTTGTCATTTCTCTTCCACTTGTTACCCAAAACGCATCGAAACGTCGTGCATGGCTAATGAAAGATCCTTATGTGTGTTCCTGATTGGCAAGCCCTTTGCCTAGGCCATAGAGTCAAGTGGCAAGCGGCTCAGAGTGGAATGTTTAACTTCTGCTGTGGCGCCATCTATGAAGCTCGTTTTATTCTTAACTAATTTGGAAATGTGTTAGACATGATTTGCTCTCTCTTTTCGGTGTCTCTCTCTCCTTTTGGCCTTTATTACTTAGTCTCAGCTTTCTTTCTCTTTCCTACTCTCTATCATGTTTCTCCGTTTCGTTCTTTTTAACTCATTCTCACTCACTTCTCTCTCTCTCTCTCTCTTTCTCTCAATCACTCTCTACTCTTCTCCCTCTTCTTCTATTTCCTCTCTCCATCTATCTCGCTCTATGGCTTTCGTTCTATATTTCTATCTCCCTCTCTCTGTCCTTCTCTCTCTCTCTTGCTCTTTCCCTTTCACTCCACTGTTCCTTTTCATCTCTCTTCACGCAATTGATTGATTAGTCCGTCGCGTTGACTTATCAATCATAATCTAATTTTAACCAGCATTGCTGGAAGGCAAGTACAGTTGTGTGGGCCCATCCTTAGCTGTAAGCTTAATGAGTACTCATATACAATTGTTTCTTTATATACCGGAATGTATATATGTATATATATACATATAAGTATCGGATCAAAGGCATTATGGGCTTTAAATTGTTTGCTGGCTCTTACGGCGTATTGTTCATCTGGCCGATGGCTGTGGCTCATTCACTTTAATCCCAATAAATGTGTCAGACAATGTGTTAATTATACGCCCCATGACAAAGTGGGTAGCCAAATGGCGTAATGCACTGCCAAAGGTGGACAGTTAGGAAAAAGTGATACACATATATATATATATATTAATTTTCCCAACTTTTTTTTTAATCAAGGGAAATAGGAGCCAAAACTCTTAAGAGAAGTACTAAATTTAATATCATTTCAGCTTATACATTAAGCTTAATTCATAGAACATTAAATTGAGGTTAAATCTGAGTTGAGGTTATAGAATAAGCCGAGAAATTGCGAAATAATTATGCCTGATAATACCTTGGGATTTGCATAGTTTAGCTGGAAATATGAGACTAGAGCTAAAAAGCGCATAATTCTGTATTTGTTTACAAATTCCATTTTTTGTTTTTGTTTTTTTTTTTTTAATCTTAGATTTTAAGCTGTAATTAAACAAAGCAAAAGCTGCATGACACATGTGTGTGTGTGTCTATAATGCCCCAAAGAATTTAACACATTCTAGTACAAATTAAATATTTAATGTAACAACAAATTGATATTTGAATTATTAAAATGGAAAATAATGCGCCGTCATGTACAGCCAAGTGACGTGATGTGTATGTGTGTCTGTGTGTGTGTGTGAAATTTAACAAACACATTTGCGTCTGGCTGTCGGCTGACATTTTTGTTTATTTGTGTGGCGGAAATATCAGCGACAAAGCTACCAAAATATTGAAAACAAATAAAATTAAATTTGCATAAATACATGAATGCTTTTTATGTGTACGACTCTCTCTTTCTTCCTCTCTCTCTCTCTCTCTCTCTCTCTCTCTCTATCTCTCTGCTTGTGTGTGTATGTGTGTGTGTTTTGCGTGTTTTTAATCCCTAAAGCACTGCATTCAAATAGCAACAAAAAAGGCAACAACAATGCACAGCTGCAACAAATTAACAACATGAATGCCGCCAAGCTGCAAAAAGCCAAAAACATGCAAATTGTTTAAGCACACACACTACCACATTCACACACACATACACACACACACAGATACCTGTGCCCAAGCCTAATATATTTATAAATATATATGTATATACATATATCTGCCAATGTGTTGGCAGTCTGAAGTCCTGGTCATGTCAGGAGATTAAACACAAATCTTTGGATACATTATGTCGGTTAGTGACTCTGGAAATTGTGAAAAAACTGAAACGTTTTTATTTTTTGTTTTTGACAGATTATGACCGGTGAGCTGACCGCAACAGATAGGATTATGCATATATCTATCTATTCGTCAAAGCGCGTCAAAATAAAACATATGAGAACGATTGTTTCTGTGCTCAATATCATATCAAATACAAAATAGAGCAATGCCTAAGTTAGGCTAACAGCTAAAGAGAAAGATAGGAAGATAGAGAGGTGCCGCAGAGAGAGAATATAGGGAGAGAGATAGATAGAGTTAGATACAAGAATAGGAAGATGAAGGAAGGAAGAAGAGAGAGAGAGATAAGAAAGCCTGAGAGTGAGGGAGAGACAGAGAGAGAGAGAGGCAAAAAGAATAAAATTGAGAAATAAAGCAGAAAGAAAGTGAAGAGGAAGACATAAATATTATGGTCATTATGAAACCAAGATGAACAGTTCGAACTGGAAAAGAGAAATCTGCCAATTTAGATCTTGACTTTCTGGATACAATAATCCATATGAATATGAAAAATCCATATGCTGAACCGATAACTAAATACGAATTAAGTTTAAGGGGAGCATTTTTAATATACGTGTAGATTAGGTACATAAACATTGATTAAATAGCATCAAAGGGAATATATACAATATATTCCATGTAGAATATGGAGTAATTAGATACCGATTTAAAAATTTACACTGATTGGCTGTTAAATATTTTGCTTGCAGCATGGAACGGGTGGATGTGGCTTTGTCGTAAACCGCTTCATCCTTTATGCAGAACCCATATTAAATGTTGAAATAATGATGTTGATCTATTCGCATTCGTCAGTTTGTTCGAGTTGCTCTGTGTGTGCTTTTGGCAGATGCATTGGTTACAATTAAAATGTATCCAGGCAGCAATCAGTGCTTGAATGGAAGAATGGGTGGATGATGGTGGGAGATGCGTGGAGAGAGGAGAAAATCCTCAGACAGTGTGCATCAATTGCAGATGGATTGGATTGGCTTTGGTGTACCGGGCATTAATTTAGTTGAAATAATTTATTAAATTATATAAATGCAAACAAATCAATGGAAATGAACATGAATAAATAAATCAATTTTAGAATATGTTGTGCGACCAGCAACAGCAACAACAACAACTCTGACAATAACAACACTTTTACAACAATAGCAGAAGAGAAACATATTCAAATATGCAAAACATTTTCATATTTCGCAAGCAAACAATTCCAGTGTAAATAGAAAGTTTTTGGCCATATATTGGATTTGCGGTATTTGATAGTTTATCAGTTATAAATTACCTATGTACATTCCAACAGACTTACCTAAAATAACAATGAGATATACATACAAATATACATATGTACGTATGTATGTATGTATGTATGTATATGCTCAGCTGTAATTAATAGCCAAACTGACAATTGTATGTTTTAATTAAATATTAGTTGCCGAAAAATTACACTTGAAGCAGCCACAGCTAAATATAAACGTAGATAAGTATATACATATGTATATATATATATATATATATGTATATATGTACATATGTATGTATATTAATTTATCAAAGCAAAGTTTTAATCTCCAGCAGAAATGAAAGAATATTTGCAACAGAAAGACGTGAAAGTGAACCAGTGAAAAATTATTGAATATCAATATTGAATATTTTTGTTCATTTGAGGTGCGTTCAATCAAAGAGAACTGTTCTGCAACTGTTGCTCTAATCAAGGCAATCGAGATCAAGCTACATACATACATATAAATACAATGCAAATTTTACGCATTGGAGTGATTTATAGTTATACTTGAACCCACAACAATATATGCACACATATTTCTAATTTTATTTTCTTTTGACACAAAGAAAATATACATATGTACATGCATATGTACATATGTATATAAAGCTGAGTTCATTTTATGTGCACGCAACAGCTCGCAGAGGATTGACGGGCGATAGCCTGATAAACTGAACGAAATATGCCGATTAGGCCACATCTAATTCGAATATAAATTGCAAGCATAATAAGCTGTTCATGCTCAATTTTGCAGCGCAATCAATGAAGAAGGAAAATTCACAATGAACGAAGTTAGCGAAAGTGCGTTCATTTAGCACGCTCACACAGAAGAACGACTTGAAGAACCAGTGAGCTCGTTATTGGCGTTCAGCGTGCAGTAACTTTGTTCATTGGAGCTGCGTTCAGTGGGCGGCAGCTGTTCCGCAACAGTGGCTTAAACGAATTAATTGAAACCAAGCCGAAATGTAATTGAAATGTAAATTTGGCTCAATTGTCTGTTTTCTTATGCCTTTTTTGTCTCTTGTAGTATTTCCATTAAGGTTAAATCACTAGAAGTACGTCTATCTGGCAGCAGTCACCTGGAGCTATACGTTTTGCAGCAATAATAACAAAGCAATCGGAAGCATCGGAAATCAACAGCAAACAAAAGCCAAACACAGAGCAAAAGCAGCAGAGGCAAAAGCATCGCAACGCAACGCAATAGCCGCTTCGCTGCATTCATCTACATCTTTATTCCATAGACCATGGTGTGCCCCAGCTCCTCTCGCCCGCCGTCGGTTGTCCGCCACCCACCTACCACCATTCGTTCTGTCTACCGTTTGCCTCACTCCCAGCTCCCCAGCTCAGCCATATTGCAATCTCCTGCCAGCGTCCGCCTGTTGCTGACAGTTTTCTTTTCTTTGCTCTTTGGTTTATATTTCTTTTTTTCTTTTTGGAATTCTTTGGTCGCGTGCACGCGCGAAAATTAGGAAAATATTGTTTTGCCTCTCCCTCCGTCCGTCCGTCCGACCATCTCTCCCTCTCTCGCACCATCGCATAGTTTGCTGCGCGCATGGATATTTATTTATTTTCGTTTTTGTTGCGCTTCAGAATAAGCGGATTTCAATTTCAATGTTGAATCAAAGTGAAGCCGTTAGGCGTTATTCAGTGTACGGTACATAAAACCACTGCGAAATGCCAGCAATTGTGTATTTTTGTAGGCTGTTAGTTATTTTTGGAAATGTAACGATCAATTGCACGCGTATCGATATGCATATCGACCAGTTGATGCTCAAATATATCGATTGGTAGTGCCATTGTTGAAAATGAACGCAATTTTAGGCCTTTTTACATTGAATGGCAAATCTTATTGCACACTTCAACAAAGGTGAATAATCTATAGCTCAACTTGTTGATGAAATGTAGTTTTTATAAATTGTATCAGTCTTGTTGGGTCAGCCAATAGTATCAAGAAATATGCAATCTATGATAGATTATCTATCAGCGAGCATACATACATATGTACATAGCTAACTAAATGTGATGTTTAATGACAATTAGCTCTAAAAAAGTCGCTGATATTTGAAATATTCAGACAAGCAACCAAATTATACTCCTTCAGGCCGACACGACCAAATGGTCGAACATCCGTTTAGTGGTTCACATACAAGTATCTACACATACACGCACACACAAACCACCCCACAAACAGACATACACATACATGTACATACATATATGCATTTATATGTACATACATATGTATCTTTACTACCCACTCGAAAGCTCACTTCTGTGTGCTTCCCCCATTTGTAACTGGGCTCTGTTCATTTTTTATGTATTATGCTTTATTTGTATTTTTTGTATTTTGTTGCAGTTTCTTTTTTTGTAGCAAGTTGCTGTTGTTGTTGCTTTAAATCCATTAGGATATGACAACCCCTGCTTAAATTCAATTAAATTGTTTTCTCTTTGGGCTTACATTTCTTGGTAACTTTATAATTGTTTCATGTGTTTAAGCCACCAACTAGAGTAACGTATACGACATTGCCTCGAGTGTGGAAGGCCGTGAATCATTCGAAATGGACGGCGGGCCGAAGGAAAAGGGCAGAACGAATCCGCCAAGGCGCAAAGCTAAAAACCAAGCAGCATAAGAAATAACTGGCCAAGATAAATACAAAACCCCAAACCATGCCGAAACACAACTGAATGAATGCCGCAGAAAACGAAAGAGAGAGATAGAGAGAAAGAAAACACAAGCAACCAAGCAAGCAGAACCGGAGTTTTTAGTAGCCTCGAGAGATTCTTTTTCCATTTGCCTCGCCAGAACATCTGCCGCCCCCTGCTAACTTCAAGCCCCACCCCAACTCCTGCTGCTCTGGCCACCTTCCTCAAAGGGCGCTTGGCATTCGTTTGCCATTGTTGTTGTTGTTTTGTAAAACAATCAACAAAATAAAAAGTGAAATAAATAATAAAAAAGCGAAACGACATCAGCCAAAAATACATACTAAAAAAAAAAAAGAAGAAGAAAATATTGTAAAAAAAGTGATGCCAGTCAGTTACAAGAATGGAAACAAAATCACGGTTGAAATTTGAATGCGCTGCAATTTAAAGTAACGGCTATATCGATAGCGACGCTTTATCTGTATCTATTTAGATATATCCTATATTCTAACCTGTATCTTTTATCCTCAATCCTGTATCCTCTAGCCTCTGACCTCTATCGTCTATTATATTTCTTCCATCGTCTTTCCTTTATCCACTAAATATCCTTATCTTATTTCAGTGATTGCCAACGTTCTAATCGATTCGTTAGAGCCGATTTGTAGCGCATACGGCTGACATTTGAAGACAGTTGTAGCCCCCCATGTTGAAGGCCGTGGTACTCGCTGTATAAGCCCAATATAGACGAATCTTTCCATTGCCACTCACTCAACACTCCGCGACATATGAATCTCCTGTCACTCATGTGTGTGTTGGGTGTGGAGGGTGCGTGGGCGCTGGGGTGCTGGGGTATAGGCTGCTTCAGCGCCCGACGCCCTTTACACGGCGCTATCTTTGCACCAGCCCCAGCTGCAGCAATTCGTATTTTATACCATTTCATCTTTATCATCAGATTGTTTTGCTTTGTTTTCCCTTTACCATTTGTTGTTGTTGTGCGTCCTTCGGCCAACGGTTGCCACGCCTACCGCACGCCTCCACTTTTTAGATCGCGAAATCACGGCACAGCTCGCGCAGCAGACACATGCTCAGCAGGGGCCGGCAGACCTCAGTCAACAGGCATACAGAAGCAGCAGGTAAATCTGAGCCGTTTTCGGGGTTGGGGTTAGCGAAGGCGGGTAACATTTTTACATGTGGTGACTGTGACGTCGACATCAGCCGGCGGCTGACGGACCAGAAAATAAGCATTCACCTTCTCGCCGTTGATGTTTTTGGCGTGCGGTAAATGGCGAGGCTGACACTGTGGGCGGTGTGCAGGGTGGATAGCCGGGCTCACTGTATGTGCGCGAGCGTATATGTATATGTGTATGTATGTATGTGTGTGTGTGTGTGTAGTATACTTTTGGTTACTTGAGTGGCGGCAGCGGCAAATGTTACAAATATTTGAAATATTTAAAATAGCACGCACACATATGCAAAAACACAGATGCACACACTCACATACACACACACACACACTGTCACATTCCGCGGGCGTGTGTGTGTGTGTGTGTGTAGTGTGCCATGTGGGTGGACCTAAAAGTTTCTCACCGAGACCTTTTTGCATTATTAATGGCAAATTTCAATTAGCCTTTTGCAGTAAACGCAACAGACCAAGAATTCAAATTACAATGCGAGGGTCGAGCGAGAAGTTGCGGCAGCCTCTGCTAGCTAATTGTGGGGTGAATTCAGGCAAAGTATAAACTGAGCAAGCTGGCATGGGTGAGTGCTGAGGGCGGTCACTGAGTCGGCCTGCTGGACTTGATTGGATTGAATAATAAAGTGAATGTGGAGGAGTAATTGAAATGAAGTTACCGTGGAGCCCTATGCAGAGGTGAGACGCGTAATAGATACCATGCTATGTTTGTGGAAACAACAGAGATCTAACAGAACAAACATAGCGAAGGATATTTGTAAAGTTATATTAAATCTAAAATAAAGGGGAACCTTTCGGCATATATATTCAAAATATATTATGGTATTGTTGTCTATATTTTTTCAGCTACATTATTTTTCTTGCAAATTAATTGTATTTTTATGTACTTTATGTCTAAGAAAATACACCTACATTTATTCAGCAAATTTAATAGATATTAAAAATCTGTTCAACAAACATAAATCTTGTACACTTTCTAGATACATATAATACACATTGTTTAAATTTAAAATATACGATTCAATAAAAATTATACAAATAACATTGTTTTTATTACAAACTAAATTTATTTGTTAAATAAGAACGCCCTTAAGGTATTTATAACTAAAATTATCGGTTGCTTAGCTAAACATATGTTTATCAGCATTTTAAACAGTTTGATCTACCCTCGGGCAAAGGCAATTTTGTGTATGTTTCGCTTAGCACACAAGTCAAAAGCTGAAAGTCAATTCCAGCCCCCAGTTTCAGCCTCTGCACCTGTGGACATATTTTAAAGCTCACTTGACTGCATATGCGTGTGTGTGTATGCGTGTGTGTGTGTCTGTCTCTCTGTTTGTGTGTGATAGGGTGCGAGAGTGTGTGTGCGGCAGTCTACCAACAGAGCTGGCCGACCATGCCTCTCTGGTCGCGAGTTTTGGGAGCACTTGAAGGCGCAGCAACATTTTTTGCATGCCATGTATAATAATGTATGCCTGGATAGCCGGCCGGCCATGTGTGTCTGTGTGCGTGTGCATGTGTGTGCTAAAGGTAAGCACTTCCGTTTCCGCTTTCATGATGTTCAGCACACGCACGCACACACGCACACACGCACACACACACACACACAGGTACAGACACAGACTCGGCACAAACACATACAGTTCTGGCCTTTAGCCAGGAAAAATTATAAAAAATAAAAAGCAGAATCTGAAACCATCAGTAAAAGTTTCGCCGAGTTGACTTTGCATTTATGTTATGGCCAGCAGGCCACGCCCACTCACGCTCACACTCAAAACGCCCCTCCGCCCCCTTACACACACACACAGAAATCTAAATTATTTAAAGATAATTTGACTGGGCGACCGTTTGTAGTTGTCGTTTTGTTATTTTTGCTCGTATTTACATAAATGAAACGTCAAAACAAAATGCAAACTAACAAAATGCACAAAAAGAAAAGTTCACAAGAGACTGAGCAAGAGAGACGGAGATAGAGAGAGAAAGAGAGAGAGTGAGGCAGACAGGGTGAGCGTGAGAGGAAAAGAAATATGCTTTGCTTGTTTGCGGTTACAATGTGCCTGTCTGTATGTGTGTGTGTGTGTGTGTGTGTGTGTGATTCTTTCCCTTTATTTAATTCGACTGATCCAATCCTTTGTTAGTGCCTTGCCCAGCGACTGGCGACATCTTCTTCTTCTGCTGCTGCCGCTGCTTTGCCTTGTTCATCGTCGTCGTCGTTGGCTGCGGCTCCTGCGGCAAATTAAAATTAGTTGTTTACTTTGTGCAACATAAACAAATAAGGACTACCATGATGATGATGATGATGATGATGACGACAAGGCGAACGAGCTACCATAGTCCGGCTGAAGCTCAAGTTGGAAGCTGCAGCCGTTGCTGTAGCATCTATTGAAGCATTATACTGGAAATTCGTTTTTGGTTGCTCGAATGCAAATTGAATTGACTGAGACACTTGGCTGGCGGGCAGGCCAAGGCCAGTGCAACTATCGCAAAGCACTCCCACTGCAAATGAATGGCATTTCCAGATTTTCACACACTTGAAATCTAAGTAGAAAGTAATGAAAATAAGTGTAAGCAAGTTATTAAGCTTTAGTTGACTAACGCGTGTTGGTCATTATGATGAAAGTAATCAAAGTACGCTGTGGCTGGCAATCGCTAAAGTGCGCCAATATTAGATATTACTATGGCTAAGATAGATCTCTCATACTTTTGTTTTCACTATTGCTTTCATTTTTTGTCAATTATTTTAATTTTTTTTTTTTACATTACAGTCAACATAAAATTATCTCTTATACTCTCTTTGTTTCAGAATGCTTTCTTTTTCTTTTTTTCATCTATTTAAATGTATATCTTAAAATCTCCCGTCTACGAAATTATAGAATGTTGTTCTTAAAATGGTTTTACTGTAATATTAGTTTTACTGTTCTATGATTATAATATTTAATTAAGTCGCATCTAGCAAGAGTCTCTACTTATCGTACCTGTACAATTAAGATTTCACAAGTGTATTGCAAAGATTACACGACTATATTTATATGTATGTATGTATGTATGTATATGAATATATCTAAAGTCACTCCAGCTGAGAATTTTTTGAAAATAAATGCCTGTAAATTGGTATGTATTGGAATATTATTAAAAGTGAACGTTACGCCTCATACAATCTATTGAGTCCACATCGTAACCTCCCGTTCCCGCCCCTCCCACCGACCAATTTACGCTAATTCAAAATGTACGCATTACCAATTCCACTTGGCTTGACTAATGAGCCTTCTACTGCACACACTTGACCAACTTTTCGGGCACACCCTAATATACATACATTTAAGCGTGTGCATGTGTGTGCGTGCGTGTGTGTGTGTGTTTGTATGTAAAATGGCGCCGCAGCGTCATGGGATTAACTGGCGCTGGCTGCTTGAGGGATAATAAGTGCATTGGAGCATCAAATCAATAAAACGCTCGCATTGCACATGGTGGACAACGCACACATACATACACACACACACACACACACACACACTTGCTTGATGTGCGGGTAGATGGGCTGGGGCTAGGGTTGGTTGGCTGGTCACAAGAATTCGCTGCATCAGTGGCTGCAATTGCGAAACATTGTTAATTTATGCAAATTTAGCCACCGCCGCCCGCTTTGTGCAACGCCAATGAGGCACGAGCGCTGCACTGGTAGCCGCAGCAGCCGCCGCAGCCGCGGCCGCAACGCCAACAACATTAACGCGCTGCAGCACCAGCGACAGAGCCACCGACACGACTTGCATAATTTGGAGCCCAAATGGTAGGTGGGGCAAGAGAAGGGCGCAAGGGGGGTGGGGGTTGAAGTTGCCATTTTGCTAGGCAACGCGCCTTTGCCTCAATTGCAAGCAACTGCACGTATGTACGTATGTGTGTGCCAGTGTGCTGGTTACATTTTTGTCGACACTGGGGACACTGACAGATCCGGCTGCCAGAGGCTCTACTGGGTGCGCAACGAATTAGCACGTCGACTGTTTGCCTGATTGCCAGTCAAAATGAGGCCGTTAGCTGAGCGCCGGGCGCGAACAGAATTGCGTAGAGCTGCGCCAAAAAAGCTCTACGTCATATGTATGCAAGAAGGAGAAGAAGTAGAAGAAAGCGCAGCAGCAGAACATGCATACAGGTGAAAGGGTTTAACATTCACAACAGGTACACAAACAAATGGCGCAACTTGGCTGGGAGTTAAAAAATAGTGGGATACTAGACTAGATACTAAACATATATTCCCTAGTTTGGGTAAAAAAGATGAATCAGAGTCTCATAGGTATATATGTATGTATATGTAGCTCTAGACGAGACTGTTCAACTACGAGATTACCTGAAACCCTCGAGCAACTGTTATTTCAGTATTATTGCTTTTCCAGAAGTCATCCTGGCTCTGATTCTCCTTCAATGGCTTACATTCTTCAATAAAAATAATAAAATGCACAATATGAGATCTCATTTGTGCATAATGTTGCGCCAGCAACTTCTGTGGCACCCACAGTCGGGCAGGCAGCCGATAAGCCAGCAAATTGACGCCAATTATAAAATATATGTATCGGTTAATGTATGTGCATATCGTCTGTATTATGTGTGTTTGTGCTGCATGCAGCATACGCATATTCGCCATATGATAATACAAATATATGGCTAACTGTATTTATTGTATTGTCTAGACATGAAAAACCGCAGTGCCTGCATTGCATTTGCGTTTTTATTTTATGGCTTAACCGCATTAAATGAAGCAACTCGCAAAAAAGAAAGGACAAACGCAATACAGATAGTAGTGATACGCATTCCGGATACCCTGTAATTAAATATCTGATTTGATTGATTCTCTAGTCTGATATATTAACTACGTATACGTATACAAAGAGTTTGAGTGAAAGTGACTTAAGCAGCTTATACCCAGGAATTGATTTTTACAGTAAAATATGTAGGGTGGTTGACCACAGCTATACCCTGCAATTGACTTTGATATCAGTTACAAGTCATTGCTGCGGGCTTCTTGAGCGTATATTTGTGCTTCAAGCAGAGTGGGATTTAATAAAAGGTAAACGCAAGACGGTGCTTGTGGCAGCGTATACCCTGGAATTACATTTAACTAAAAATGTGCATACATTTACAATTTATGAGATCTTAGAATACCTAATTAGCCTTATCAATAGTCAACGACTCAGCTTTCGATAATTATCGATCAAATTAATGAACTGTCGTGTATCGAATTTATCATTTATCAATCCCCTATCGTGTATGTATGTGTATGTCATCTATAGAACATAACGCACATGCCTAGCTGCTGGCTCGTCTGCATCATGACCACTTTTAACTTCCTTTAATGGATATTGGATATTAAAAAAGTCGTTTAATTTAACAATTTGATGGCATTCCAGCTTCAAAGGGCATATACAATGTGAAACACGGCAAAGCGCCTCCGAAATTGCTGTTCAATTTTTGTTTGATGTAAGCGAGCGACCGACCCCAGCCCTATCCGCCTACCCGTCTGCCCAGTGTCCCGCCTGCCTACAGCCCCATTGGCCAAATGTGTCGGTTGTCGCTGGATTTTGGGAATTGCCAGATGTTACGCTTATGCATACAATTAGTTCAGTCAATTGTCCAGGTGAAAAGGTCTTTGGACCTTTGCCCATAAATAATGCCTAATACCACGTTGCTATTGTGTGTTATACAACTCAAATGACAGTCGAGGGAGGGGGATGTGCCTACCACGCCCACCGCTCGTGGATTTCAAAATATATGCATACATATATGTATGTGGATTTTAACTAACTAACTGACTGATTTATCTTGACGGATCGCGTAGCTAGCTGTGCGATAAGCATTACGGGGACAGCCAGCGCATGTGTAATCTAGCTCTTATCACACTCGAATTCATGATCATGATCATTGCTGATCTAGCGGGCTCCACCTGCTCTTCCTCTTCACTCCTTTGATATACACAACATTCGGCCTTATCGTGATGCTTGCAAAAACATACGCAACCAATACAAAAAGAAAAAACACAATTTTCTGAAGCCAAGCACCTTTGCTTGCGTCATTACCTGGGCTTTTGCAGACCCGCTGGCAAACAGTAGCTTCCATAGATATATCAGCATCGGAACTTGCCAGATAAGCCAATTGGGCTTAGTCATGATCTATGCAGGAATCCACTTTGAACCACATTTCCGGCCCGTCATGCCTTGGATCAGCTCAAAACAAATGCTTATTATGAATACACTTCTATGGGGTATTTCAATGATGCCATTTAAGTTGTAACAGCTATTAGATATAATAATCTAATTGATTTTCAAATAAGCTTGAGTCGAATCCGTATAGCTGAGCTAAAAATATGATTTGCGATCTAATTTTTCAAGTGCGTATATATAGCGTGGAGCTTATCTCAAAAAATCGATATCTCATCCTGTTATTATTTTATCGATTAAAAACCTTATCGAAAATCAGTTATAAAGTTATATCTCCTACATCTTTGAAGCTAGAGTCGCCAAATTTTAAATGTAGATTTATATGTACGTTATAGAATTTCGATTTTTTTTTTTTTATAATTCCCCCCACTCCTATATCCACCCCATCGCTCTCATATTTGCGTATTTCAAATTCCAGAGATTTGTTCTTTGACAAATCACGCATGAAGTCCATCGACAAGAAAAGTTATTAAATAATTAAGTTCCCATAGTAAGATCACACTGCAGCCCATATTTATGCATGCGTGCGTATGTAGGCTTCTGTGTATTAGTTTTTTGTGTAAGCAGAAAGACGCGAAGAATTATTTAAATATCAGTTCCTTGAAGGGTTCAGGGGATCTTGTAGTCAACCAGTCTCTACTAGAGCTTTTTGACATGTTTTCCTTTATTTTTTGGCAAATAGCGCTAATTTGTCAAGAGGAAATGCGCAGCCTTGTTCAGTTTTTGTTTATCAAAGAAAAAAAAAAATTCCAAAAAAGTCCAGAAATAAAGCTCTAGACTTAGATTACGTATGGCAGTTAAACAATGGTGTGAAATATCATTATTGGTTTAAGTTAATGACCATCAGAAGCTTTAACACAGATAGTAGCGTTAGTTATACGTTTATTATTTTATGTTATGATTCATGGATCTAACCAACTTACCCAGAGTTTGGCATTTGAATCTAGAGCATAGCTATTATTTTAATTACTCGGAAATTCTTGTCTACAACAAACTATCAAGGTCTACTTCACAGTTAATTAAACTAAGCTGGGGGAGTAAGTTTATGGCTACTTGTATTACTATTACTTTGTGGTTTGTTTGGTGTTCGTAATCTCTGTAAACATTTGCTTAACTTTTTGGTTAGACTAAATTTCAAAATTTAGTTTATCTACAGCTATTGATAGACAAACTTAGCATATATATGTTTTCAGTTAACAGCGCCTAACGAGAAATACTAAGTTTGGGCTAATCATTTAATAGTTTTCCGTAGTTTTAATTTTTTTTATCTTATTTAACAAAAGTTTCACATTTTATTCCATTACGTCAACGAGGCGGAAAAAAAATATAAATAGATAAATAAATTACAAATTTAAAATTTGTTAGAAAAAAATAAAAACAAATAAATAGCAAGCTTCGTCGAGAGCAGAATATGTAGCTCATAGCCGCAAACAGCTTTAGGCCGCTTCAGATTTTAGCTGCAATATCATAAATTGGTCGCAAACTTATCTGGGACAAACAAAGATAATCATTGGCTATTTACATAGCGTCAAGCAGATTCGCTAGAGATAAGTACAGAACACAATAGTTGTTTATTTTCGTTTCGAATAAAAGCGACTCGCTGGCCCATGCCGTGAATAGTAACGATTTTTAATTCGAACCAAATACATAACGCACCTCGACGATGACGAACAAAATATTCAAGATTTTGATGTTATTTGTGGTAATTGTTGCATAGATTGTACTAACGCGCCACCAGAAAACCCAAAACCCGATATTCCCGTTCCCCACATCGTCACATGCCAGAACCTCAAATCAAAATTTGAAAATACCAAAATATTTTTTGTTTCTGTTACTGATGAGTTGTATTTTATTAACCATTTTGTGTGGCAACTTTACGGGCTTTTGGATACGCGTGACTAAAACCAAACAAACTAACAAAAGCTGCCGGGATTCTTGCTACTTTGGATATCGTTTATAGCACTCGGCGGCGACTCGAAAGTATCCTATGCAAGTGAAACTAAACCAGTGTAATTTGTTACGGTCCCGGGATTCCGACTTGTAACAAACAGTGCACCAGTGCGACCGATCGCCCAGACATACTAAACACTTTATTCTTTCTTTTTTCCCCCCTTTTTTCTTTATTACCCTTATTTTCAACAGTTAGCCGCACTGTTCGATGGCCAGCATCAGGCCGTACAGACCAGTGCGCAGATCATTAGCATCAATTGCGGTGGACAGCCAGCCATCTGCGTTGGACCGGCATCCTATCAACTCTGTGAAAGGAATGTGGCAATAGGCAGTGTCCTTCAGTGTCCACTCAGCACACGCTGCATTAATGAAGGCGTGGAAATTTGTGTGCCTCTTAAAGTGGATCCTAAGGCGCCCTCTGCAGCGGTTGCCAAGATGACAACAGTGACCGATCATCCTATTACCGGTGGCAGAGCATCAGCTGCTATCATAGAGTCCACGACTAGCTCTGGAGGCATTGTGGTTGCCAACAGCACTGAAGGCTTAGGGATTCTCACTACAACTGCCGCTTTACCGCTAATTACTACTCAGCTGCCCACTGAGACAACATCGGCTATCGTTGAAACGACAAATGCACCGGTGGAGACAACAAATAGTGCACCTTTGCTAACAACTGCTCAGCCAATTGTTGAAACAACGCTTGCACAGGGAGAGACCGAAACAACTGTTTCTAATATACCAGTGGAGACTACAATTTTACCTTCTGAGCCCAGTACAACAGTGTATCCAAATATCCCAAATGCTCCAACTAAGCCGACTCTCCCAGAGCTAACGACATTACCTCCTGTAAACCCAAATGAGCCAGCTAATTCCACCACACCAGTAGATTCAGGGGTAACAACAATATCACCGCTTGACCCTAATGCACCCTTGGACCCAAATGTACCTGTTCAACAGAACACAACTCAGAGCCCTGCGGGCACAACTCTATTACCAATTGGTCCAACTGCTCCAGCAGATCCCAATGAACCAGTTAACCCCAATGTACCAGTTGACCCTAATGCACCAATTGACCCAAATGCACCAGTGGACCCAGAGGCCAGTACCCTATCTCCAGTGGGCCCTAATGCACCAGTCAACCCCAATGCACCACTCGACCCAAATGCACCAGTTGATCCCAATGCACCAGTAGATCCCAATGCACCAGTGGGCCCAGAAAGCACTACCATATCTCCAGTTGACCCCAATGCAACAGTAGACCCTAACGCACCAGTTGATCCCAACACACCCGTTGACCCCAATGCACCAGATGATCCGAATGCTCCTGTGGATCCCAACTCCCCTGTAGATCCTAATGCACCAGTTGACCCCAATGCACCAGTGGACCCTAACGCACCTGTGGATCCAAATGCACCAGTGGACCCTAATGCACCAGTGGGCCCAGAGAGCACTACCATATCTCCAGTTGACCCCAATGAACCAGTAGACCCTAACGCACCAGTTGATCCCAACATACCCGTTGACCCCAATGCACCAGTTGATCCGAATGCTCCTGTGGATCCCAACTCACCTGTGGATCCTAATGCACCAGTTGACCCTAATGCACCAATTGACCCTAACGCACCCGTTGATCCCAATGCACCAGTGGACCCTAACGCACCTGTGGATCCTAATGCACCAGTGGACCCTAATGCACCAGTGGGCCCAGAGAGCACTACCATATCTCCAGTTGACCCCAACGAACCAGTAGACCCTAACGCACCTGTTGATCCCAACTCACCTGTAGATCCTAATGCACCTGTAGATCCCAACTCACCTGTAGATCCTAATGCACCAGTTGACCCTAATGCACCAATTGACCCTAACGCACCCGTTGACCCCAATGCACCAGTGGACCCTAACGCACCTGTGGATCCAAATGCACCAGTGGATCCTAACGCACCAGTGGGCCCAGAGAGCACTACCATATCTCCAGTTGACCCCAATGAACCAGCAGACCCTAACGCACCTGTTGATCCCAACACACCCGTTGATCCCAATGCACCAGTTGACCCCAATGCACCAGAGGACCCTAACGCACCTGTGGATCCAAATGCACCATTGGGCCCAGAGAGCACTACCATATCTCCAGTTGACCCCAATGCACCAGTAGACCCTAACGCACCAGTAGATCCGAACGCGCCTGTAGATCCTAATGCACCAGTTGACCCTAATGCACCAATTGATCCTAACGCACCAGTTGATCCAAACACACCCGTTGATCCCAATGCACCAGTTGATCCGAATGCCCCTGTGGATCCCAACTTACCTGTAGATCCTAATGCACCAGTGGATCCCAACACACCCGTTGATCCCAATGCACCAGTGGCACCTAACGCACCTGTTGATCCCAATGCACCAGTGGACCCGAATGCGCCAATTGACCCGAATACACCAGTGGAACCGAATGCACCAGTTGACCCTAACGCACCAGTAGATCCCAATGCGCCAGTAGATCCTAATGCACCAGTTGACCCGAATGCACCAGTTGACCCGAATGCACCAGTTGACCCGAATGCACCAGTTGACCCGAATACACCAGTGGACCCGAATGCACCAGTTGATCCTAATGCACCAGTTGATCCTAATGCACCAGTAGATCCCAATTCACCAGTTGATCCTAATTCACCAGTGTACCCGAATGCACCAGTGGATCCGAATGCACCAGTTGATCCCAATGCTCCAGTTGATCCGAATGCACCAATTGATCCCAACGCACCAGTTGACCCTAATGCACCAATTGATCCCAACGCGCCAGTTGACCCTAATTCACCAGTGGACCCCAATGCACCAGTAGATCCGAATGCACCTGTAGATCCGAATGCTCCTGTGGACCCTAACGCACCAGTTGACCCGAATGCACCAGTTGACCCGAATACACCAGTGGACCCGAATGCACCAGTTGATCCTAATGCACCAGTTGATCCTAATGCACCAGTAGATCCCAATTCACCAGTTGATCCTAATTCACCAGCGGACCCGAATGCACCAGTGGATCCGAATGCGCCAATTGACCCTAACGCACCAGTAGATCCCAATGCGCCAGTTGATCCTAATGCACCAGTAGATCCGAATGCACCAGTGGATCCGAATGCACCAGTTGATCCCAATGCTCCAGTTGATCCGAATGCACCAATTGATCCCAACGCACCAGTTGACCCTAATGCACCAATTGATCCCAACGCGCCAGTTGACCCTAATTCACCAGTGGACCCCAATGCACCAGTAGATCCGAATGCACCTGTAGATCCGAATGCTCCTGTGGACCCTAACGCACCAGTTGACCCGAATGCACCAGTTGACCCGAATACACCAGTGGACCCGAATGCACCAGTTGACCCTAATGCACCAATTGATCCCAACGCGCCAGTTGACCCTAATTCACCAGTGGACCCCAATGCACCAGTAGATCCGAATGCACCTGTAGATCCGAATGCTCCTGTGGACCCTAACGCACCAGTTGATCCCAATGCACCAGTTGATCCGAATGCACCAGTAGATCCCAATGCGCCAGTTAATCCTAATGCACCAGTAAATCCTAATGCACCAGTTGATCCTAATGCACCAGTAGATCCCAATTCACCAGTTGATCCTAATTCACCAGCGGACCCGAATGCACCAGTGGATCCGAATGCGCCAATTGACCCTAACGCACCAGTAGATCCCAATGCGCCAGTTGATCCTAATGCACCAGTAGATCCGAATGCACCTGTAGATCCGAATGCTCCTGTGGACCCTAACGCACCAGTTGATCCCAATGCACCAGTTGATCCGAATGCACCAGTAGATCCCAATGCGCCAGTGAATCCGAATGCACCAGTAGATCCTAATGCACCAGTTGACCCGAATGCACCAGTAGATCCCAATGCACCAGTGAACCCGAATGCACCATTCGATCCGAATGCACCAGTAGATCCTAATGCACCAGTTGATCCTAATTCACCAGTTGACCCGAATGCACCTGTAGATCCCAATTCACCAGTTGATCCGAATGCACCAGTGGACCCAAATGCACCAGTTGATCCCAATGCACCAGTGAATCCGAATGCACCAGTAGATCCTAATGCACCAGTTGACCCGAATGCACCAGTAGATCCCAATGCACCAGTGAACCCGAATGCACCAGTCGATCCGAATGCACCAGTAGATCCTAATGCACCAGTGGATCCGAATGCACCAGTTGACCCGAATGCACCTGTAGATCCCAATTCGCCAGTAGATCCTAATGCACCAGTTGACCCGAATGCACCAGTTGACCCGAATGCACCAGTTGACCCGAATACACCAGTGGACCCGAATGCACCAGTTGATCCTAATGCACCAGTTGATCCTAATGCACCAGTAGATCCCAATGCACCAGTTGATCCTAATTCACCAGTAGATCCCAATGCACCAGTTGACCCGAATGCACCAGTAGATCCCAATGCACCAGTGGACCCGAATGCACCAGTCGATCCGAATGCACCAGTAGATCCTAATGCACCAGTGGACCCGAATGCACCAATTGATCCCAATGCACCAGTTGATCCGAATGCACCAGTTGACCCGAATACACCAGTGGACCCGAATGCACCAGTGAACCCGAATGCACCAGTTGACCCTAACGCACCAGTAGATCCCAATGCGCCAGTAGATCCTAATGCACCAGTTGACCCGAATGCACCAGTTGACCCGAATGCACCAGTTGACCCGAATACACCAGTGGACCCGAATGCACCAGTTGATCCTAATGCACCAGTTGATCCTAATGCACCAGTAGATCCCAATTCACCAGTTGATCCTAATTCACCAGTGTACCCGAATGCACCAGTGGATCCGAATGCGCCAATTGACCCTAACGCACCAGTAGATCCCAATTCACCAGTTGATCCTAATTCACCAGTGAACCCGAATGCACCAGTGGATCCGAATGCGCCAATCGACCCTAACGCACCAGTAGATCCCAATGCGCCAGTTGATCCTAATGCACCAGTAGATCCTAATGCACCAGTTGACCCGAATGCACCAGTTGACCCGAATGCACCAGTTGACCCGAATACACCAGTGGACCCGAATGCACCAGTGAACCCGAATGCACCAGTGGATCCGAATGCACCAGTAGATCCTAATGCACCAGTTGATCCCAATGCTCCAGTTGATCCGAATGCACCAATTGATCCCAACGCACCAGTTGACCCTAATGCACCAATTGATCCCAACGCGCCAGTTGACCCTAATTCACCAGTGGACCCCAATGCACCAGTTGACCCTAATTCACCAGTGGACCCCAATGCACCAGTAGATCCGAATGCACCAGTAGATCCGAATGCTCCTGTGGACCCTAACGCACCGCTTGACCCGAACTCCCCAGTGAATCCCAACATTCCTGTTGATCCTAACTACCCAGTTAATCCTAATTCTCCCACTAATCCTTCCGTACCTTCTGTTCCCGTGTATCCTGGTAGACCTGGTTCATGGCCAGGTTCATGGCCGGGATCTTGGCCAAGTCCATGGCGCCCGAATCATCCCATCCGTCCCGTTCATCCACGACCACCTATTCGACCCATTCCGCAACATCCATTCTGGCCACAGCGACCATCGCAACCGGGCACCAGCAATGGCAGTAATAGTGGAAACATCCCCTCTGGAAATCCATTCTGGCCCAATTGGCTCAATGGTTGGCGTCCAACTAAGAAGCCTACAACAGCTCCCACAGTGGCGCCAACATCAGCGCCGACCGAAACCCCCAAAAAGCCGGAGACAAATGAATCAGTAGAGCAACCGTCTGATGGACCAGTCTCTAATGAGAATGCCTCGGTTGAAGAGAGCAACAAAAATCCCAACGATAAGAAGAAGCCAAAGTCAGAAAAGGACCAGTCCAAAGAGCAGGACAAAAAGAAGTCGGACTCCATTGAAAACAGTTCTGATGAGAAGAAAAAAGAAAAGGAAAATAAACGGAAAGAAGAAAAGGAAGATAAGAAGAAGGAGAGCAACAAGTCAAAAGACTCTAATGAGGAAAATGACAGCGATAAGAAAAAATCTAGCAGCTCATCTGAGGATAAGAATGACAAAAAGGATAATAAAAAAACAAGGGACTCCAAGGAAGAGAAAGACAGCGAACAGAAGAAGTCCAACGAAGATGAGGACAACGACGATCTGAACTCCAAGGAAAAAAGGGAATTTGTAAAGAAAGTCATCAAAAAGCTAAGAAACGAAGACGAATGTGACGAAGACGATGCCTATCCAGATGTGCGTGATTGCCGTAAATATTACCGTTGCGAAATTAAGAAGTCCGGCAAACATCGGTTTGTCCATTTGCGCTGTGACAACAAGGAACGTTTCGACTACCGCCTTCTCAAGTGCGTCTCTAAGGACGATGCCATCTGTCTGCACAAGTAGGCAGCCTAATTGAAGAAGTTGCTGCGAATCGAAGTCAACGGAAACTGAAACAAAAACTGTAACATTCAAAATATATAATCTCACAATAAATTCAATGATATTAGCAACGATATATATACACTCAACATATATGTGCTTACTAGATATATGTATATATTTTTTTTTATTTATTGTAAAAATTAGTTTTCCAAATAAAATATAGCTTATATATGCATTATTTAAATTAAAGTCCAGTCACCGACTAACACTCATCGCGAGCAGACGTCAGTTGCTAACCAATCTTGCTGTTATCAGTTCTCTTCTCTCCTCACAGTCTTTATATCAACCGTTACTTGTACAAAATATTAGTTCAAAGGCGCTTGATCGCAGATAAAAAAAAAAAAAAACCATGGGTGGCCCGGGGCCCCCAAACCTGGGACATAATCGGTTCAGCACTCTGGCCGACAGTCCCCAACAAAAAAACGTAAACCACCTTCAAAAACTTTAAATGACTTTCCCGAACTGCCATCTAACAACATTGCTAACCCAAAATATATAATAATCTCCGCCAAAGACAGTGATAAAACAATCTCAGAGTATTTTTGCTTCGCTGTACACAAGGCGCTTAAGCACATCAATAAGAATATTAATGCAATAACAAATTTAAAAGACGGAAATCTACTAATGTTGGTTCAATCAATCGACGACGCCAACAAATTCATCAACGCAAAAGAACTCCCAGGTATATGCAAAATATAATGCCAACTCCACCAATCACTTAATTCGGTTAAAGGGACTATTTATGCACCCTACCTTATTAACGTGCCCGAAAACGAAATTCTTGAAGAGCTCCCTCCCAAAAGGTTAACGCAATCTACAAATTCACCAAGCAAGTTGAGGGTGTAGCAAAACCGTCGGGTGTTATGCTTCTTACTTTCGATCTCTACAACCTTCCGTCGAAAATCGACATATGCTGGTACACTGTAAAGGTATCCGAATTTGTCCCGAATCCCATGCGGAGCAAATCTTGCCAAAAACTCGGCCATACCCAAAAAATACTGCAAGAACGAACCAAGGTGTAGTAACTGTGGACTCACCCCGCACTCTGGTACCTGCTCTCCAAAATGCGTGAATTGCTCACAGAACCATGCTGCCTCAGACAAAAAATGTAGTGCATTCTTACAGCAAAAAGAAATACTGAAAATAAAAACCACGAAGAAGTGTACAATGAGAGAGGCAAAGCTTCATTACAAAGCTGCCTTGCCTAAACAATCCAAGCCCGACAGCTACGCCGCAGTCACAGCAAACATAGAAAACGAAAATAGCACAGCACAAAAACCAAAGTACAACATAAACCGTTACACTGATAGAGCAATATTGGTGGCTCTGACGATCGCCTCTCGTCGCCCAACTCGCTTCCACATAATAACTCTCAATCTCCTTCTACTCTCTCCTCATCACTTCCCTCTTCATCCCAACTGTCCCCTTCTCTATCTCAATTCTTAGAAAAAACACTCAATAACCGAACAAAACCAAAATCACCTACTCACTCACACTTAACACAAAACAACACCACCGATTGTGGCTCAATTGAGTCATTATCTGGTTCAACACCAAATAACACCATCGATCTTGACCCAACTGAGTCAATGTCCGACTGATACAACAATAATAATAAATAAATAAAAAATAAAAAAAAATGAAGACATACATATATCAATTATTACTTCATTTATCTATGACCATTAAAGTTATTCAATGGAACCTAAAAGGATATATAAATAATTTTGATGAATTAACGATTCTAATAAATAATATAAGTCCAGATATAATATGTCTTCAAGAAACTAACTTACCTTTTAATTCAAAAAACATAATCTGCAACAAACAATACATAGGTTACTTCACTAACCTACCACACAACCTTAATGCCAAACAAGGAATAGGAATTCTTGTTAAAAGGCACCTACCGCACTCTCTGCTCCCTTCTCTGACTAGCTCAAGTATACTTCACTTGGCCATTCAATTAAAACTTAACGAAAAATTTACTTTTCTTAACAGCTATATCCCCCCTGATCAATATTTTTCTGGGAACGAAATACTTACAATAATAAACAGCTTCTCCGCTCCACTATTGTTTACTGGAGATTTCAATGCCTGGGGTTTTGCTTGGGGCTCTCCACGCACCACCTCCAGAGGTAAAAACATTATCGAAGCCGTCTCAAAAACTAACCTATCTCTTTTGAATAATGGCAGTCCAACGCATTTTTCCACACATAAGACTTACACACACATAGACCTCACGTTTATCTCCTCTAATCTGCATCCACACTGCAATTGGGAAGTTTTAAACGACTTATACAGCAGCGATCATTTCCCAGTCATAACTGAAATACTAAATCAGTTTCATTTTGAAAAGTCTAAATTCTCCCCTAAATTCAAAATTGATTTAGCCAATTGGGAATTGTTTCGTTTAAACTATAATACCCACACCTCATTCACACAAAATGCAGACATTCAACTGCAAGTCTCCCAAATGACCAAATCAATTCGAATGGCGGCAAATAAGGAAATTCCACAGACCAAACCCCACACATTTAAAAGAAAGATAATTTGGTGGAATAAAAATCTGGGAGATCTTCGGGATAAAAAGCAAAAATTATGGCAAACCTATAAATACAAAATGACAGATGCTAACCTCATAGCTTACAAAAGAGCAAATGCGTTCTTTAAGCGTGGAGTTAAGGAAGCCAAACGTGAGAGCCTCGGTGCCTTCACATCCAATATTTCTCCTCAATCCTCCTCCAAAAAAATCTGGCGCGACATTAAATCCCTGGTGGGAGTCCCCCCTCCCCAGCTTAAGTGTATCAGAGCTAATAATACATTAATAACCCTTAGAAATATCGAACATATTTGCTACAACTTGGTCAAAGTATTCCGAAGACTGCAACTTCAACATTCAATACAGGCAACAAAAGGCAGCATCCCTTGAGTATGTTCATGCTCCTGGTAGACTTAGTCTATCTGCTAAACAACTCGAATACGATTTCACAGAGTTAGAACTAGAAACTGCCCTAACAAAGGCCAAAGGCAAAACACCAGGTCACGACAGAATCTCGTATCCGATGCTTAAACACAGGCAAAGCAGAGCTTTTAAACCTATACAACAATATATTTTCTGTTGGTCAGTACCCCCACGTGTGGAAATCTGCCATCATTGCACCTATCCCAAAACCAAACAGACCATCTGATGAAGTTGCTAGCTACCGACCCATCTCATTACTTCCATGTATCGGCAAAACATTCGAAAAAATGATCGCCCGTAGACTCTTATGGTACGCTACCAAAAATAAACTAATCAGCTCGAACCAAGTAGGCTTCAAACCCAAACACAGTACAATGGACTCTCTGCTGCACTTGCAGCACTTCGTGTCAGACACCCTTTCCTCAAGAAATCATGTCACGCTTTTGGCGACTGATTTCGAAAAGGCATTTGATCGCGTGGGAGCCCATACTGTTCTTCAGCAACTCGAACAATGGGGGGTGGGTACAAAAGTCTTCAATATAGTAAAGGCTTTTATGTTCCACCGCTCATTTCGAGTCAGGACCAACAACGTACTTTCAAACGATCACAATTCATATACTGGCATTCCCCAAGGATCACCATTATCGGTTATTCTATTCATTATAGCATTTGAAAAAAAGAGGGAAAAATCAACAAAATTGTATCTAATCATAAAAAAATTCAATCAATCATGTACGCAGATGATGCCATAATCTTTAGTAAAATCAAGGACTTAACAAAACTTAACAATATTGTAAAAGATATACTTAAGGAAATATACAACTGGGGTCTGGGCTCTGGTGCAACCCTATCTCCCAGTAAATGTAAAATTTTGCACATTTGTAAAAAAAAAGATGTACATACTCTAGTATAAGCTTTAATAACTTTACTATAGAATGCGTCCAGGCTCTTAAGATATTAGGCCTATATTTCGACAAGAGAATGACATTTAAAAATCACTGTCTGTATCTCCGAGATAACCTTGAAAAAAAAACTAAACATTATAAAATATCTTAGCTCCAAACATTCCTTAATAAATACAAATAGTCTTATAAACGTCGCCAGGGCTCTTATGCTGGCAAAAATAGATTACGCGTTGCCAATATTCGGCTGGTGCGCAAAGTCACATATCCGCCTGTTTAAACCAGCCTACCACACAGCGGTTCGTCGCAGTATCAACGCCTTCCCAACATCTCCAATAAAATGCGTCCTAGCAGAAGCGGGTTTGTCCACAATGGAGGACAGAGTTGCAGAAACAACAGCCCTGCTTATCCCGAAAATGTTCTGCTCACCCAACCAGTTCCTTCAAACTGTGGTACGGAAAGCTATAAATCAACGGAGAGCCTACCGATACCTCTCCACAATACGCCGATGCGCCGCTCTCTCCAAAGAATGGAATATCGCAACTCCAACAACACCGGAAATCCCCAGCGCCCCTTTATGGTTTCTTAGACAATCCTCTATTAACTGCGCGCTACAGGAATTTCCAAAAAATCACACAAACGGGGAAACTTTCCGCCAACTATTTTATAATGAAACAGCCAAGAAATTTTATGTTAATCGAACGTGGATATTCACTGACGCAACAAAATCAGCTGAACTCACTGCATTCGCATGCGTTGACATCAATGGTAAAATTCTATCAGCAGGAACACTACCAGAATACTACTCTGTATTTTCAGCCGAAGCAGAAGCTATTCTGAAAGCCATCGTTTACGCACAAGGCAGAACTGGAAAGTTTACGATATGTACCGATAGCCTATCGACTGTAGAATCTGTCAAAAATCTATCTAACACAAACCCAACAATCGTGCAGATACGGGAAAGTTTAATAAAAACCCCTCTAAAACTTAACATATTTTGGGTTCCCAGCCACAGGGGCATTAGGGGCAATGAGTTGGCTGGCAATGCAGCAAAAGCAATGTCAAAGTATCCCACAATCATGATACTCCCTTCAGCGGAAAAAGATCTGCGAAAAGTTATTCTCAAACAGCTCCACTCGCAAAAAATCGAAATCTGGGCTAACTTTCATCACGGATACAGGAACTGCAACCCAAATTTGGAGAAAGTCAAGTTCCCTATCAACACATCCCGAACGAAAAACACTATTTTCACCCGCCTCCGGATAGGACACAGCAGTGGCACCCACAGCCATGTACTGTCAGGAGACCCAAAACCGAACTGCCACTTTTGTGGTCTAGAGCTCTCTACCTCACACCTGCTGGACACCTGCAAAAAATTAGTTAGCATTAGAAAAGCTCATTTTCCAAATATACTACCCTCATCCATCTTACCCTACGTCACAACAATAAATATAAATAAAATATATAGATATTTACAAGATTGTAATTTAACAAATAAGATATAATCCTACATAGAGCCGAAGGCCTGGTCGCTAGCGCTCTTATTATATACTTAGCTTTAATATTCTTGTGTATTATAGCTAACTTTGTAAAATAAAAATAAATAAAATAAAATAAAGTCCGGTGTAAATTGCTCTTTGGAAGTCGTGTTTGGTTGATTTCTGTGGATCTGCGATTGAAAATTGAATTGTATAGCAAATGTATGTTGACACATTTAACAACTATATCTCTAGGTCCAGTTTGCCACGCCCCTAGTGTGTCTTCCATATTTCTGGCATAATTTTTGTGGCCGTATTTAAGTCAGCCAACTTTAATACAAAGAGAGTTATCGTGGATAGGGAATAACGTAAATGCAATGCACTTAAATTGATTAGCAAGTAATATGAGCTTAGCCTGGCACATGCGATTGCTGTCACTCTTTTCTTCTGACAACAATTTATTTCTCTTTACATCTCTGCTTTCAATCGAGCTGGTCCCAGCTGCAATCATTAAATTCCAATCTCTCTAATTAGCCATGCCATAAAACAGAAGTTTCCGATAAGTTAATGAGTAGCGCAACATTCGCTCAAGTTTTAGTTTTAGCTTCTTTTTTGTTTCTGCTTTTTGTGCTCGAACATCTTTAAAGCGTTTCACTTACACTTGCAAAGTTTTTCCTATGTAAATATTTAGTGTAGCATAGAAATTTGAAGTGAAACGTAAACACAAGCAGAGAGCGTTAAGGGAAAGTGCATTGGATGACAACGCAACGGCAACGGCAACGGCAATGGCAAAAGCAATGGTACAGACTTGCCTGCAGGACATGTAGTCAACAGGGGTAGGTGGGCTGGCTGTGCTGTTAGGTGGGCGTTGGGAGTGTCACCGAAGCAGAGCAATACACTTAAGTTGATTCGCTGTCATCCATTGCAGCTCATTTATCATTAGATGAAGTCATACACATACACACACATACAGAGAGATACAGAGAGAAAGGACGAAAGGGACAGAGTAGAAGTATGCTGGAAAAGTCTAAGAACAGGGTGCTAGGTGCAGACTTCTGAACCGGGACCAGGAACAGCACCAGAACCAAGACCCTGGCCCAGACCCGAACTCAGACAGGGAGCAGGCTCGGCGACAGTTTCAACGTTGCCTAAGTAGTGTTCGCTGAGACGCGGGCGTGGCTATGGGCGAGTCAAGAGTAAGCATAACACTTTGCAGCGACAATGCTGCTGCTGTTGCTTCTATCCAGGGGACTTGGGCCCCGACCCAGAGCCCATCAAGTCACGGATCTCGCCATGACCAGGAGGCAGACTAGAATGTGATGCCAGCCAGCCAGCTTCACGACGAAGTAATTCAATTTTTATCGTGGGTAATTTTGTAACGAGAAACGAAAGAAGCGAACGGCAAATGGCGTTGACCAGGAACGAAAGCGGCGGTTCTCGGGGCTGGTGGAAGTAGACGTACTAGTAGTGGTAGTAGTTGCTATAAGTGCTATATAAAACAAGTGGAGCTTTAAGCCGGGCATTGTATTTGTGGGCGTGCCAAGCACACACACACACATACAGACACTCGCTATGCTAGCATACGTTGAAAATTCAATTTGCCTGATGACTTGCTGTGGTTTAAATGCCGCCCCGCAAAAAGGGCGACAGCGCACATTAAACTGTGGCCAATGGTTAAAGGCGATACAAAACGCATGTGGCATGTGGCACTATGTGCCATGGGATAAAGCATCGCATATCCAGAGCCACAATAGCCGCCCCATGTCCATATTATATACTTATGCAAACGATAAAAGAAAAAAAAAAAAAAAAAAATTAAAACTCGAACGAAGGCAAAAAAGAAAAAATAAAATGATATATATAAAAAATAAACCGTAAACTTTGTTAACTTCATTTGGCAACCAGCAGCAGTAGGTGGTGCGTTGGGTGGTGCGCTGTTCGCTGCTCGCCGCATGCCGCTCACTGCTCCTACACAAGGCTGATGCGCTGATCCAGGACATAGCTCTATGTGCGAGCCACTCGTTGTTGTCCCTACTTGGAGCTGGTCGTTGATTGGATTTCAGGCGCTTGAAAAATCAATTTTTATTTAATTAATGTGCCTCGTTGCATGCCACACACATACACACACACCCACTCATACACACATGCATATACAGAGAAAGTACTATATTCTGCTGAAAAATATTCTGGGCTTTTATACCATATAACCATATATATACATATATATTGTGAGCGAGAGCTGAGGATGTTGTAAACAATTTGCTTGGCCTGCAATTAGTTTCCATTGTGGCGTCTGGTTCTATGTAGAAATGCTTTCAGTTAACGTTCACAATTTGATTCTAGGGCTCAAGGCTCTACGCTCTGACTGACTGTGAGAGTTCATGTAATCCAGAAAAGTCCAGCTACTTATCCAAGCCAAACTTTGAAGTTGGTTCTTAGATATATCGAACATCAAATGGACATCCATTTATATGTATCTGTGGGAGATAACATTGATTTAGTGATCAGACGTTTAACATTTGTTTTTACTTTATTAAACTGAAAATCTAAAAACTTTCTGCTTTGATTTATTTTATAGCCCTAACAGTGCAGTGTCATCTGGCTAAACGTAAAGACAATCTCGAATGGAAGAGGCCGAAGCAGCGGCTGCGGTTGCGTATAACGCGGAGTTAAAGGGTAGGCGACCCGCTGTTTAACTCATGCAAATCTCGACATCAATCAGTCGACGTGGATGCCTTCAAATGGTATTATTATTTCTCCGTTGTTGTTGCGGGTACTTGCAGTGCATACAATGACGCCGCAGGGAGTTGCCGCAATTAAGGTCGCAGCGTGGGCGTGGCGGACGACACCTAAACACATCGCAGCAGGAGAAAAAATCTTGTACTTTTATATTTAATATTCACATTTCAATTGTTTTTTGCTTCTGCATTTTTTATTCAGTTTTGTTCCCTGAACCCATTGAAACCGAAAGCAGGGTATAATGGTTTTGTGAAAAGTATGTAACAAGCAGAAGAAATCATAGCATACCCCATCAAGTATGTAGCTGAATCAATATAGCCCTGTCCGTCTGCCCGTCCGTCCGTATGAGCGCCCAGACCTCAGCTAGGTCTACTCTACTCATGTACACCATACGCAGTACAAGTTTATCATATTTTTTTGATAACTCATCCGCACACAAATAAATTCTCAGATTGCAGCGCAGCCCACGCGCAGTCGCTGCTTACTGCACAGCTAGCAGAGCCCGTGCTTATGCGTGCGTGTGGATGTAGGTAAATGTATGTATCTGTGCATAAAAAAAGTGCAGAATGATTAGAATATCAGCTTCGAGGGTTCAGGGTATCTCCTAGTCGAACAGTCTCGACTAGAGCACTCTTACTTGCTTATTTCTTTTTGGCTCTGCTTAGCCAGACCAGACCAATTCAGTTCGAAGTCCCGCCTCATCTGTAGATCTCGTTGTGTATCCCATTTGTTTGCCTCAGTCCCCGCCTCCTGCTGCTGCTACCCCTTTTGGCTTGTTTGCTTTGACTTTTGAGCGCTTCTTTTGGCAATGGAATTTTTATACTCATTCACGAAGTGAATTAGTATATTGGTTTTGTGCAATGTCCGTCTTGCTGTCCGTCCGTCCGTCCGTCCGTCTGTCCGTATGAACGCAGTTCATTTCGGCGCTATTAAAGCTAGAGACTTGAGATTTGGAACACATACTCGTGTATATCTCCGATTTATAAAGTGTCAAAATTTTCCCGATCCACCCACCAGAAATCATGTTAGTTGAAAAGCTAGAAAGCTGAAATTAAGTATGTAGATCCGCGTTGAGCACCCAAGTTCAACAAGCTATGGTGGATATATCTACGTCCATTAGGGGCGTGGCAAATCGGATAAAACTGTATCTCCTAGAGTTCTCAAGCTAGAACGTTAAAATTTTGCACGTGAGCTAATGTTATGTTTCTATAAAGACTAATGAAAGAATATATATATCCGCCCACTAGGGGCATGGCAAATCGGACCTGAACATATAGTGATTTTTCAAATTTGGCTATATTTTAGACATTATTGATGCTAGAGACCTACAATTTTTTGGACTAGCCAAGTCCAACAAGCTATGGTGGATATATCTCCGCCCAAAAGGGGCGTGGCAAGCCGCAAAAGTTTATATCTCCTAAGGTATAAGAGCTAGAAGCTTCAAATTTGGATATTTGAGTTACTGGGAACCTCCTCTATCGATACCTAAAAATAATTGTCACGCCTTTTTAGAGGCGTGGCATTTTTGGAGCGTAAGCATCCGAATTTCGAAATTAGGTTACTGCTAGGTCGTTCTAAAAGTAAAAGGGGCTTCGCAAAGCGCAAAAAACTGCAAACTTAGCTAATAAATTGCTGATGGGATGTGAATGAGTATACCGTAGTCGGTAACGCCTGACTGCAACGTTCTTACTTGTTATACCCGGAACCCATTAAAAATGGAAAATCAGGGTATAATGGTTCTCTGATAAGTATGTAACGATAAGTATGTATATATTCTTGAGCAGGGCGACGAGCTGAGTCGATATAGCCCTGTCCACCCATCCGTATGAGTACGTCGATCTCAGGAGTTCTTAGAGCTAGACAGCTGAAATTTTGCATGTTATTGACGAATACACACATTTTGTAATTTACAGATTTTGGGTACCATGTCCCCTTCGCCATCAATTTGAAAAAACATATTTCAAGTACTAAAGACCTCTGCTTTGGTTCGTACACACATTTACACAATTTGATTACGTTCTGAAAGTTATAATACACACTGCAGCGCAGCCCAAGCGCAGTCGCTGCTTACTACTCAGTTAGCAGAGCGCGGGCTTATGCGTGCATGTGGATGCATGTAAATGTATGTATGTGTGAATAAAAGAAGTGCGAAATGATTAGAATATTAGCTTGGAGGCTTCAGGGTATCTCCTAGTCGAGCAGTCTCAACTAGAGTCTTCTTACTTATTTATCAAAATTTCATAAAGTTTTGTGTTATTAAAAATGGAATATATTCTCGCGCGAATACGCAATGGAATATTAATATAAATATTTTGAACGCAAATAACTGGAAAGTATTCATACATTATAGAGGGTCATACAAAAGCCGAAAAAGGTCAAATACAAGGTGCAAGTGGACATGCTCCTTACATAATTCTCATAAATAATAAGAAGAAGACAGGACCTTTTCTTTATTATGCAAAGAAGTGATGAACCACAGAAGCAAATCTGTTAGAAGTGCTTATAAGCCCCCGACTGCACGCCGGATACTGGAGGGCTAAGTCCTAAGCTGCACGGCTTGAAAGCTGGAAGTCTGAGAAATTCATGAAAACGTTCTGTGAGCGATGCTGAGTTTCAGAAGCGTCTTTAATAGATAATGAATTCACGAAGTAAGTACGAATATTTTTTCTTTTTCTTGTTTCCGTTATTTCTGTTCGACAGTGGATACACCGCTTTCCAAATGTGAAACGCACTCAAGTTGTCAAAGCAAATCGAAAAAGGTTCCATCATATATGCAACGACAATATTCGATAAACAACTGTCGTTTATCAACATTACTCGTAGTGAGATGTCATTTGGGAAATTTTTAATGTGCTGCTCATAAAATATTTAGAACGGAAAGATAAATATGTCCTGGAATTATCATCCCTTGCAAACGCCGGCTTTAAGTCAACAGGCGGGCGGTGGACATATGCCGATCAGACCGCCGACCTTGGTTGGAACTCAGAAGGAAAACTTAGTTCCTAAAAAACGCGGGAGACCACGCAAAAATCCGGCGATCGAAGTGCAGACGCCAGTTTTTAGTCAACAGGCGGCAAGGGGACAGATGCCTATTGAAAAGCCGACCATGGTTGGAACTCAGAAGGAAAACTTAGTTCCTAAGAAGCGCGGGAGACCACGCAAAAATCCAGTGATCGAAGTGCAGAATCCAGTTTTCAGTCAACAGGCGGCCGGGGGACAGATGCCGATTGAAACGCCGACTCTGGTTGGAACTCAGAAGGAAAACTTAGTTCCTAAGAAACGCGGGAGACCACGCAAAAACCCAGAGGCCGATGTGCAGACACCGGTTTTAAGTCAACAAGTGGCCGGGGGACAGATGCCGACTCTCGCTGGAGCTCAGAACGAATACGTAGTTCCTAAGAAACGCGAGAAACCACGCAAAAATTTAGCAATCGAAGTGCAGACGCCGAGTTTAAGTCAGGAGTCGGGCGGACAGCAAATGTCGATCCCGGTAGGAATACCGACGCCGGCTAATGAGCCGTCGAGTATCAGTCGCTTCTTTCCTCTCGGAAACAAAAAGGAGCTCGGAATGCAGATACCGTCTGTGAGCCAGGAACCAGTTACAAAGTGCACGTTGGGCGGAGAGCAGAAGCCCATCGAAATGCAGAAGAGCGCGGATAAGGAGCAGAAGTCCGAGAAAAAAAAGAAGTCTGAGAAAAAGCAGAAGCCTATCGAAATGCAGAAGAGCGTGGATAAGGAGCAGAATTCAAAGAAAAAGCAGAAGTTAGAGGAAAAGCAGCAGAAGCCGGGTGAAAAACAGAAGTCGGGTAAGGATAAGAAGTCGCATAAAAAGGACAAGTCGGATAAGAAGCAGCAGATGTCGATCGAAATGCCGACCTCAGCTGGAATGCAGATGAATTATGAGTTTCCGCGTAGCGGAATGCACGGAACGAATGCTCCGTTCGATATGTCGATGCCGATCGGAATGTGGCCGCCGACCGGAATGTGGACACCGAACCAAATGTGGCAGCCGGGCGAAATGTTTATGCCAAACCAAATGTGGCAGCCGAACGAAATGTGGTCGCCGAATGGAATGCAAACACCGTCATATGACCATTATATGACAGCGCCACTTGGATGGAGTTTCCCGGGCGGCATGGATGCGTCGGGCGAAGCAGGCAGCATGGGACCAAGCATTTTTGGAGGAGAAAGGGAATGTTAAGCCGCTGGAGTCAGATATGGTGCGTGAGGTCAAACACCTTTTGCGCATGGATAGCGAGGCATTGCGTGTGGACTACGAGGTAGCCTTTGAAGACATAAATTTGCCAGATCCACCCGAATTGAATCTATCCGATACCTCTAGCACTGACCTCTACACTGACTCCTTAGAAAAATCATCGCAATAATCTTAACACTCAATAATCTATATAGTTTCTGACTCGTTAGAAAATCATCGTAAGAATAGAAATACTCAACACTTTCAGTAAAATCATCGTAAGAATCACAATACTTAATGTTTCTAACTCGTCAGAAGAATCATCCTAATCTCAATACTCGATAATATCAATAATTAAAATAAAATGAAAATGTAATTCCTTTTGATTGGAATAAAACTATATTTTCATAGACTATCTCGATAGCAAGCAATAAAAATAAAGTACACGATACTTAAATATCAGAGCGTAGATTTCTTGTTAGAGTGAGAGTGGTGCAATGGGAAGTTTTAAGTATAAAAACTTTATATGTTTTACCATATCACTATTTGCGAAAAACTATTGGCTATCGGTAACATTGATGGCAATACTTATCGATGTATACAACTGTCGTTTATCAACACTATTCGTAGTGAGATGTCATTTGGGCAATTTGATAATTGCTGCTCATAAAATATTTAGAACAGAAAGAAAAATATGTCCTGGAATTATCTTCCCTTGCAAACGCCGGTTTTAAGTCAACAGGCGGACGGGGAGCAGATGCCGATTGAAACGCCAACTCTCGTTGGAGCTCAGAACGAAAACTTAGTTCCTAAGAAACGCGGGAGACCACGCAAAAATTTAGCAATCGAAGTGCAGACGCCGGGATTAAGTCAGGAGTCAAGCGGACAGCAGATGTCGACTCCCGGTGGAATACAGACGCCGGCTAATGAGCCGTCGAGTATCAGTCGCTTTTTTCCTCTCGGAAAGAAGAAGGGGCTCGGAATGCAGACACCGGCTGTGAGCCAGGAGCCAGTTACAAAGTGCACATTGGGCGGAGAGCAGAAGCCCTTCGAAATGCAGAAGAGCGTGGATAAGGAGCAGCAGAAATCGGAGAAACAGCAGAAGCCGGGTGAAAAACAGAAGTCGGGTAAGGATAAGAAGTCGCATAAAAAGGACAAGTCGGATAAGAAGTCGCATAAAAAGGACAAGTCGGATAAGAAGTCGCATGAAAAGGACAAGTCGGATAAGAAGCAGCAGATGCCGAGCGAAGAGCAGATGCCGATCGAAATGCCGACCCCGGTTGGAATGCAGACGATTTATGAGCCTCCGCGTATGGGAATGCGCGAAACGAATGCTCCGTTCGATATGTCGACGCCGATCGGAATGTGGCCGCCGATCGGAATGTGGACGCCGAATCAAATGTCGCAGCCGGGTGAAAGGTTTTCGCCAAATCAAATGTGGCAGCCGAACGAAATGTGGACGGCGACTGGAATGTGGTCGCCGAATGGAATGCAAACACCGTTTGATATGACAACGCCACTTGGATGGTGTTCGCCGGGCGACATGGATACGTCGGTCGAAGCTGGCAGCATGGGATCAAGCTTTTATGGAGGAGAAAGGGAATGTTCACCAGAAGAAGAGAATGGTAAGGATTTAGTGAAAGTGGACGAAAAATACCTGTGGCCCCATGGCCTGACTCCGCCCCTTCGTAATATTCGTAGGCGCCGTTTGAAGAACGCTCTGAAAGAGCGAAAAAGAAAGGCAATTGAGCCGCTGGAGTCAGATGTGGAGCGTGAGGTCAAACGCCTTTTGCGCACGGATAGCGAGGCATTGCGTGTGGACTACGAGGTGGCCTTTGAAGACATAAATTTGCCAGATCTACCCGAACTGAATCTATCCGATACCTCTAGCACTAACCTACACTGACTCAGAAAAATCAACGGAATAATCTTAACACTCAATAATCTATATAGTTTCTGACTCGTTAGAAAATCATCGTAAGAATCTCAATACTTATGAATCTCAGAAAAATCATCGTAAGAATCACAATACTCAATGTTTCTAACTCGTCAGAAGAATTATCGTAAGGATCTCAATACTCGATAATATCAATAAATTCGAATGAAAATGTAATTCGTTTTGATTGGAATGAAAATGTATTTTCATAGGCTATCTCGATAGCAAGCAATAAAAATAAAGTACACGATTCTTAGATATCAGAACGTAGAGTTCTTGTTAGAGTGAGAGTGGTGCAATGGGAAGTTTGCATAGCGTTTTGATGTTCCTTTAGTGCTTTATAGCATTTAAAGTATAAAAACATATGTTTTACCATATCAATAATTGCGAAGAGCTATTAGCTATCGGTAACATCGATAGCAATACTTATCGATATATATTGTTTTTTAGCAAGTGTTGACATGCTATGACTACAACTGTCTTTTATCAACACTATTCGTAGTTAGATGTCATTTGGGCAATTTGATAATTGCTGCTCATAAAATATTTAAAAAAGAAAGAAAAATATGTCCTGGAATTATCTTCCCTTTTCTGAAGAGGAGGAAGAATTGGAGTTGGAAAGTCAGTTTATAATACGTTTTCCAGAGGTAAAAATCAAATATAATTAGAAATACTGCCAACAGCTTTGTCCATTATGCTTAATCTTTTCTATCTGTTTCAGGAGCAGGCGAAAATTATACACGATGCCATAAAAGAGGGTAATGTCCATGAGGTATTATCCATTCAGCTGAATGATGATATGCGAACCGGTGAGGTGTGGGTGAACACAAATCAGTTGTACGCCAGGCTGGTTGATTTGTCCACCATAGTGGAGAGCTATAAAACTACTGACAATATCAATTTGTATAAAACGGCTGATATCAGTCAACTGCTTGTATGCTCGGCAGAGCGTCCAAAGGATCGGGATGAGCTACCAAAGGATGAGGTAGAGAAAACACCACAGGCAGTTGACAAAGAGCTAGCTATGGATGGGGACAAAGAGCTACCACAGGCAGTGAACAAGGAGCCAGCATCGGATGCAGAAGAGGATGACCTAAGCATTTGGTTACCATTTGGTTGTGATAAAGAGGGACCAGAGGAGGCAGAACAGGAGCAACCACCAGTAGAGGAAAATAAATGTCACAAGCTAACGGCAGAAGACTTAATCGCAAAACGTGGCAAACAAAACGAAGAACCAGGAGAAATGTTAGTACCCAAGAAACGTGAAGGACCGCTCAAAAATGCGACCATCAAAGTGCAGACGCCGGTTTTAAATCAACAGCCGGCCGGGAAGCATATGCCGATCAAGGCGCCGACTCTGGCTGGAACTCAGAAGGCAAATTTAGTAAACATGAAACACGGGAGACCACGCAAAAATCCGGCGACCGAAGTGCAGACGCTGGTTTTAAGTCAGGAGTCGGGCGGACAGCAGATGTCGACTCCGGTTGGACTGCCTCCGCCCTCTCGTCATCTGCGTAGGCGCCGTATGAACAACGCTCTGAAAGATAAGACAACTGAGCCGCTGGAGCCAGATGTGGAGCGTGAGGTCAACCGCCTTTTGCGCATGGATAGCGAGGCATCGCGTGTGGACTACGAGGTGGCCTTTGAAGACATAAGTTTGCCAGATCTACCCGAACTGAATCTATCCGATACCTCTAGCACTGACCTCTACACTGACTCCTCAGAAAAATCACCGGAATAATCTTAACACTCAATAATCTATATAGTTTCTGACTCGTTAGAAAATCATCGTAAGAATCTCAATACTTATGAATCTCAGAAAAATCATCGTAAGAATCACAATACTCAATGTTTCTAACTCGTCAGAAGAATTATCGTAAGGATCTCAATACGCGATAATATCAATAAATTCGAATGAAAATGTAATTCGTTTTGATTGGAATGAAAATGTATTTTCATAGGCTATCTCGATAGCAAGCAATAAAAATAAAGTACACGATTCTTAGATATCAGAACGTAGAGTTCTTCTTAGAGTGAGAGTGGTGCAATGGGAAGTTTGCATAGCGTTTTGATGTTCCTTTAGTGCTTTATAGCATTTAAAGTATAAAAACATATGTTTTACCATATCAATAATTGCGAAGAGCTATTAGCTATCGGTAACATCGATAGCAATACTTATCGATATATATTGTTTTTTAGCAAGTGTTGACATGCTAAGACTACAACTGTCTTTTATCAACACTATTCGTAGTTAGATGTCATTTGGGCAATTTGATAATTGCTGCTCATAAAATATTTAAAAAAGAAAGAAAAATATGTCCTGGAATTATCTTCCCTTTTCTGAAGAGGAGGAAGAATTGGAGTTGGAAAGTCAGTTTATAATACGTTTTCCAGAGGTAAAAATCAAATATAATTAGAAATACTGCCAACAGCTTTGTCCATTATGCTTAATCTTTTCTATCTGTTTCAGGAGCAGGCGAAAATTATACACGATGCCATAAAAGAGGGTAATGTCCATGAGGTATTATCCATTCAGCTGAATGATGATATGCGAACCGGTGAGGTGTGGGTGAACACAAATCAGTTGTACGCCAGGCTGGTTGATTTGTCCACCATAGTGGAGAGCTATAAAACTACTGACAATATCAATTTGTATAAAACGGCTGATATCAGTCAACTGCTTGTATGCTCGGCAGAGCGTCCAAAGGATCGGGATGAGCTACCAAAGGATGAGGTAGAGAAAACACCACAGGCAGTTGACAAAGAGCTAGCTATGGATGGGGACAAAGAGCTACCACAGGCAGTGAACAAGGAGCCAGCATCGGATGCAGATGAGGATGACCTAAGCATTTGGTTACCATTTGGTTGTGATAAAGAGGGACCAGAGGAGGCAGAACAGGAGCAACCACCAGTAGAGGAAAATAAATGTCACAAGCTAACGGCAGAAGACTTAATCGCAAAACGTGGCAAACAAAACGAAGAACCAGGAGAAATGTTAGTACCCAAGAAACGTGAAGGACCGCTCAAAAATGCGACCATCAAAGTGCAGACGCCGGTTTTAAATCAACAGCCGGCCGGGAAGCATATGCCGATCAAGGCGCCGACTCTGGCTGGAACTCAGAAGGCAAATTTAGTAAACATGAAACACGGGAGACCACGCAAAAATCCGGCGACCGAAGTGCAGACGCTGGTTTTAAGTCAGGAGTCGGGCGGACAGCAGATGTCGACTCCGGTTGGACTGCCTCCGCCCTCTCGTCATCTGCGTAGGCGCCGTATGAACAACGCTCTGAAAGATAAGACAACTGAGCCGCTGGAGCCAGATGTGGAGCGTGAGGTCAACCGCCTTTTGCGCATGGATAGCGAGGCATCGCGTGTGGACTACGAGGTGGCCTTTGAAGACATAAGTTTGCCAGATCTACCCGAACTGAATCTATCCGATACCTCTAGCACTAACCTCTACACTGACTCCTCAGAAAAATCACCGGAATAATCTTAACACTCAATAATCTATATAGTTTCTGACTCGTTAGAAAATCATCGTAAGAATCTCAATACTTATGAATCTCAGAAAAATCATCGTAAGAATCACAATACTCAATGTTTCTAACTCGTCAGAAGAATTATCGTAAGGATCTCAATACTCGATAATATCAATAAATTCGAATGAAAATGTAATTCGTTTTGATTGGAATGAAAATGTATTTTCATAGGCTATCTCAATAGCAAGCAATAAAAATAAAGTACACGATTCGTAGATATCAGAACGTAGAGTTCTTGTTAGAGTGAGAGTGGTGCAATGGGAAGTTTGCATAGCGTTTTGATGTTCCTTTAGTGCTTTATAGCATTTAAAGTATAAAAACATATGTTTTACCATATCAATAATTGCGAAGAGCTATTAGCTATCGGTAACATCGATAGCAATACTTATCGATATATATTGTTTTTTAGCAAGTGTTGACATGCTAAGACTACAACTGTCTTTTATCAACACTATTCGTAGTTAGATGTCATTTGGGCAATTTGATAATTGCTGCTCATAAAATATTTAAAAAAGAAAGAAAAATATGTCCTGGAATTATCTTCCCTTTTCTGAAGAGGAGGAAGAATTGGAGTTGGAAAGTCAGTTTATAATACGTTTTCCAGAGGTAAAAATCAAATATAATTAGAAATACTGCCAACAGCTTTGTCCATTATGCTTAATCTTTTCTATCTGTTTCAGGAGCAGGCGAAAATTATACACGATGCCATAAAAGAGGGTAATGTCCATGAGGTATTATCCATTCAGCTGAATGATGATATGCGAACCGGTGAGGTGTGGGTGAACACAAATCAGTTGTACGCCAGGCTGGTTGATTTGTCCACCATAGTGGAGAGCTATAAAACTACTGACAATATCAATTTGTATAAAACGGCTGATATCAGTCAACTGCTTGTATGCTCGGCAGAGCGTCCAAAGGATCGGGATGAGCTACCAAAGGATGAGGTAGAGAAAACACCACAGGCAGTTGACAAAGAGCTAGCTATGGATGGGGAAAAAGAGCTACCACAGGCAGTGAACAAGGAGCCAGCATCGGATGCAGATGAGGATGACCTAAGCATTTGGTTACCATTTGGTTGTGATAAAGAGGGACCAGAGGAGGCAGAACAGGAGCAACCACCAGTAGAGGAAAATAAATGTCACAAGCTAACGGCAGAAGACTTAATCGCAAAACGTGGCAAACAAAACGAAGAACCAGGAGAAATGTTAGTACCCAAGAAACGTGAAGGACCGCTCAAAAATGCGACCATCAAAGTGCAGACGCCGGTTTTAAATCAACAGCCGGCCGGGAAGCATATGCCGATCAAGGCGCCGACTCTGGCTGGAACTCAGAAGGCAAATTTAGTAAACATGAAACACGGGAGACCACGCAAAAATCCGGCGACCGAAGTGCAGACGCTGGTTTTAAGTCAGGAGTCGGGCGGACAGCAGATGTCGACTCCGGTTGGACTGCCTCCGCCCTCTCGTCATCTGCGTAGGCGCCGTATGAACAACGCTCTGAAAGATAAGACAACTGAGCCGCTGGAGCCAGATGTGGAGCGTGAGGTCAACCGCCTTTTGCGCATGGATAGCGAGGCATCGCGTGTGGACTACGAGGTGGCCTTTGAAGACATAAGTTTGCCAGATCTACCCGAACTGAATCTATCCGATACCTCTAGCACTAACCTCTACACTGACTCCTCAGAAAAATCACCGGAATAATCTTAACACTCAATAATCTATATAGTTTCTGACTCGTTAGAAAATCATCGTAAGAATCTCAATACTTATGAATCTCAGAAAAATCATCGTAAGAATCACAATACTCAATGTTTCTAACTCGTCAGAAGAATTATCGTAAGGATCTCAATACGCGATAATATCAATAAATTCGAATGAAAATGTAATTCGTTTTGATTGGAATGAAAATGTATTTTCATAGGCTATCTCGATAGCAAGCAATAAAAATAAAGTACACGATTCTTAGATATCAGAACGTAGAGTTCTTCTTAGAGTGAGAGTGGTGCAATGGGAAGTTTGCATAGCGTTTTGATGTTCCTTTAGTGCTTTATAGCATTTAAAGTATAAAAACATATGTTTTACCATATCAATAATTGCGAAGAGCTATTAGCTATCGGTAACATCGATAGCAATACTTATCGATATATATTGTTTTTTAGCAAGTGTTGACATGCTAAGACTACAACTGTCTTTTATCAACACTATTCGTAGTTAGATGTCATTTGGGCAATTTGATAATTGCTGCTCATAGAATATTTATAAAAGGAAGAAAAATATGTCCTGGAATTATCTTCCCTTTTCTGAAGAGGAGGAAGAATTGGAGTTGGAAAGTCAGTTTATAATACGTTTTCCAGAGGTAAAAATCAAATATAATTAGAAATACTGCCAACAGCTTTGTCCATTATGCTTAATCTTTTCTATCTGTTTCAGGAGCAGGCGAAAATTATACACGATGCCATAAAAGAGGGTAATGTCCATGAGGTATTATCCATTCAGCTGAATGATGATATGCGAACCGGTGAGGTGTGGGTGAACACAAATCAGTTGTACGCCAGGCTGGTTGATTTGTCCACCATAGTGGAGAGCTATAAAACTACTGACAATATCAATTTGTATAAAACGGCTGATATCAGTCAACTGCTTGTATGCTCGGCAGAGCGTCCAAAGGATCGGGATGAGCTACCAAAGGATGAGGTAGAGAAAACACCACAGGCAGTTGACAAAGAGCTAGCTATGGATGGGGACAAAGAGCTACCACAGGCAGTGAACAAGGAGCCAGCATCGGATGCAGAAGAGGATGACCTAAGCATTTGGTTACCATTTGGTTGTGATAAAGAGGGACCAGAGGAGGCAGAACAGGAGCAACCACCAGTAGAGGAAAATAAATGTCACAAGCTAACGGCAGAAGACTTAATCGCAAAACGTGGCAAACAAAACGAAGAACCAGGAGAAATGTTAGTACCCAAGAAACGTGAAGGACCGCTCAAAAATGCGACCATCAAAGTGCAGACGCCGGTTTTAAATCAACAGCCGGCCGGGAAGCATATGCCGATCAAGGCGCCGACTCTGGCTGGAACTCAGAAGGCAAATTTAGTAAACATGAAACACGGGAGACCACGCAAAAATCCGGCGACCGAAGTGCAGACGCTGGTTTTAAGTCAGGAGTCGGGCGGACAGCAGATGTCGACTCCGGTTGGACTGCCTCCGCCCTCTCGTCATCTGCGTAGGCGCCGTATGAACAACGCTCTGAAAGATAAGACAACTGAGCCGCTGGAGCCAGATGTGGAGCGTGAGGTCAACCGCCTTTTGCGCATGGATAGCGAGGCATCGCGTGTGGACTACGAGGTGGCCTTTGAAGACATAAGTTTGCCAGATCTACCCGAACTGAATCTATCCGATACCTCTAGCACTAACCTCTACACTGACTCCTCAGAAAAATCACCGGAATAATCTTAACACTCAATAATCTATATAGTTTCTGACTCGTTAGAAAATCATCGTAAGAATCTCAATACTTATGAATCTCAGAAAAATCATCGTAAGAATCACAATACTCAATGTTTCTAACTCGTCAGAAGAATTATCGTAAGGATCTCAATACGCGATAATATCAATAAATTCGAATGAAAATGTAATTCGTTTTGATTGGAATGAAAATGTATTTTCATAGGCTATCTCGATAGCAAGCAATAAAAATAAAGTACACGATTCTTAGATATCAGAACGTAGAGTTCTTCTTAGAGTGAGAGTGGTGCAATGGGAAGTTTGCATAGCGTTTTGATGTTCCTTTAGTGCTTTATAGCATTTAAAGTATAAAAACATATGTTTTACCATATCAATAATTGCGAAGAGCTATTAGCTATCGGTAACATCGATAGCAATACTTATCGATATATATTGTTTTTTAGCAAGTGTTGACATGCTAAGACTACAACTGTCTTTTATCAACACTATTCGTAGTTAGATGTCATTTGGGCAATTTGATAATTGCTGCTCATAGAATATTTAAAAAAGGAAGAAAAATATGTCCTGGAATTATCTTCCCTTTTCTGAAGAGGAGGAAGAATTGGAGTTGGAAAGTCAGTTTATAATACGTTTTCCAGAGGTAAAAATCAAATATAATTAGAAATACTGCCAACAGCTTTGTCCATTATGCTTAATCTTTTCTATCTGTTTCAGGAGCAGGCGAAAATTATACACGATGCCATAAAAGAGGGTAATGTCCATGAGGTATTATCCATTCAGCTGAATGATGATATGCGAACCGGTGAGGTGTGGGTGAACACAAATCAGTTGTACGCCAGGCTGGTTGATTTGTCCACCATAGTGGAGAGCTATAAAACTACTGACAATATCAATTTGTATAAAACGGCTGATATCAGTCAACTGCTTGTATGCTCGGCAGAGCGTCCAAAGGATCGGGATGAGCTACCAAAGGATGAGGTAGAGAAAACACCACAGGCAGTTGACAAAGAGCTAGCTATGGATGGGGACAAAGAGCTACCACAGGCAGTGAACAAGGAGCCAGCATCGGATGCAGAAGAGGATGACCTAAGCATTTGGTTACCATTTGGTTGTGATAAAGAGGGACCAGAGGAGGCAGAACAGGAGCAACCACCAGTAGAGGAAAATAAATGTCACAAGCTAACGGCAGAAGACTTAATCGCAAAACGTGGCAAACAAAACGAAGAACCAGGAGAAATGTTAGTACCCAAGAAACGTGAAGGACCGCTCAAAAATGCGACCATCAAAGTGCAGACGCCGGTTTTAAATCAACAGCCGGCCGGGAAGCATATGCCGATCAAGGCGCCGACTCTGGCTGGAACTCAGAAGGCAAATTTAGTAAACATGAAACACGGGAGACCACGCAAAAATCCGGCGACCGAAGTGCAGACGCTGGTTTTAAGTCAGGAGTCGGGCGGACAGCAGATGTCGACTCCGGTTGGACTGCCTCCGCCCTCTCGTCATCTGCGTAGGCGCCGTATGAACAACGCTCTGAAAGATAAGACAACTGAGCCGCTGGAGCCAGATGTGGAGCGTGAGGTCAACCGCCTTTTGCGCATGGATAGCGAGGCATCGCGTGTGGACTACGAGGTGGCCTTTGAAGACATAAGTTTGCCAGATCTACCCGAACTGAATCTATCCGATACCTCTAGCACTAACCTCTACACTGACTCCTCAGAAAAATCACCGGAATAATCTTAACACTCAATAATCTATATAGTTTCTGACTCGTTAGAAAATCATCGTAAGAATCTCAATACTTATGAATCTCAGAAAAATCATCGTAAGAATCACAATACTCAATGTTTCTAACTCGTCAGAAGAATTATCGTAAGGATCTCAATACGCGATAATATCAATAAATTCGAATGAAAATGTAATTCGTTTTGATTGGAATGAAAATGTATTTTCATAGGCTATCTCGATAGCAAGCAATAAAAATAAAGTACACGATTCTTAGATATCAGAACGTAGAGTTCTTCTTAGAGTGAGAGTGGTGCAATGGGAAGTTTGCATAGCGTTTTGATGTTCCTTTAGTGCTTTATAGCATTTAAAGTATAAAAACATATGTTTTACCATATCAATAATTGCGAAGAGCTATTAGCTATCGGTAACATCGATAGCAATACTTATCGATATATATTGTTTTTTAGCAAGTGTTGACATGCTAAGACTACAACTGTCTTTTATCAACACTATTCGTAGTTAGATGTCATTTGGGCAATTTGATAATTGCTGCTCATAGAATATTTATAAAAGGAAGAAAAATATGTCCTGGAATTATCTTCCCTTTTCTGAAGAGGAGGAAGAATTGGAGTTGGAAAGTCAGTTTATAATACGTTTTCCAGAGGTAAAAATCAAATATAATTAGAAATACTGCCAACAGCTTTGTCCATTATGCTTAATCTTTTCTATCTGTTTCAGGAGCAGGCGAAAATTATACACGATGCCATAAAAGAGGGTAATGTCCATGAGGTATTATCCATTCAGCTGAATGATGATATGCGAACCGGTGAGGTGTGGGTGAACACAAATCAGTTGTACGCCAGGCTGGTTGATTTGTCCACCATAGTGGAGAGCTATAAAACTACTGACAATATCAATTTGTATAAAACGGCTGATATCAGTCAACTGCTTGTATGCTCGGCAGAGCGTCCAAAGGATCGGGATGAGCTACCAAAGGATGAGGTAGAGAAAACCCCACAGGCAGTTGACAAAGAGCTAGCTATGGATGGGGACAAAGAGCTACCACAGGCAGTGAACAAGGAGCCAGCATCGGATGCAGAAGAGGATGACCTAAGCATTTGGTTACCATTTGGTTGTGATAAAGAGGGACCAGAGGAGGCAGAACAGGAGCAACCACCAGTAGAGGAAAATAAATGTCACAAGCTAACGGCAGAAGACTTAATCGCAAAACGTGGCAAACAAAACGAAGAACCAGGAGAAATGTTAGTACCCAAGAAACGTGAAGGACCGCTCAAAAATGCGACCATCAAAGTGCAGACGCCGGTTTTAAATCAACAGCCGGCCGGGAAGCATATGCCGATCAAGGCGCCGACTCTGGCTGGAACTCAGAAGGCAAATTTAGTAAACATGAAACACGGGAGACCACGCAAAAATCCGGCGACCGAAGTGCAGACGCTGGTTTTAAGTCAGGAGTCGGGCGGACAGCAGATGTCGACTCCGGTTGGACTGCCTCCGCCCTCTCGTCATCTGCGTAGGCGCCGTATGAACAACGCTCTGAAAGATAAGACAACTGAGCCGCTGGAGCCAGATGTGGAGCGTGAGGTCAACCGCCTTTTGCGCATGGATAGCGAGGCATCGCGTGTGGACTACGAGGTGGCCTTTGAAGACATAAGTTTGCCAGATCTACCCGAACTGAATCTATCCGATACCTCTAGCACTAACCTCTACACTGACTCCTCAGAAAAATCACCGGAATAATCTTAACACTCAATAATCTATATAGTTTCTGACTCGTTAGAAAATCATCGTAAGAATCTCAGAAAAATCATCGTAAGAATCACAATACTCAATGTTTCTAACTCGTCAGAAGAATTATCGTAAGGATCTCAGTACTCGATAATATCAATAAATTCGAATGAAAATGTAATTCGTTTTGATTGGAATGAAAATGTATTTTCATAGGCTATCTCAATAACAAGCAATAACAAGTAAGAAAACTCTAGTCGAGAGTGCTCGACTACGAGATCCCCTGAACCCTTTTAGCCATTTCAATCATTTTTAGCGTCTCTCTGCTTACACAAACACACACATACACACGCAAACACACATACATAGACACCCATAGGCGCGCACGCATGGGCTGCAGTGTGGGCTTACTATGGGAACTTATTGTTTAATAACTTTTTTCTGGACGTACGTTCTCCATGAAACTTTCAGATTGTGGTTTTATCATTACTATGCGTATAATTGCCAAAGCTCAAGTCTCTAGTATTTGAAATACGCCTTTTACAAACTTATGGGTGAGGGGGTGGATATAAGGGTGGGGGGTGAAATTGAACAAAAATCGAAATTCTATAACGTACATATCAATCTACATTTAAAATTTGGATACTCTAGCTCTAAAGATGTAGGAGATATAATTTTATAACTGCATTTCGATAAGGTTTTTGATCGATAAAAAAATAACGGGATGAGTTATCGATTTTAGTGATAAACTCGATATCCGCGTGCTATATACGAGCATTTTAAAAAAAGTTGAAGTCTCTAGCTTCTATATCTTCAGAAATCGACGCGTTCATACATACGGACAGACGGACAGACGGACGGACGGACAGACGGACAGACGGACAGACGGACATGGCTAAATCGATTCAGTTTGTCGCCCTGATCAAGATATATATACTTTGTGGGGTCTGCCACCCTCCTTCTCCCTGTTACATACTTTTAACAAAACCTTATACCCTGATTTCCCATTTTCAATGGGTTCAGGGTATAAAAATAAAGTACACGATTCTTAGATATCAGAACGTAGAGTTCTTGTTAGAGTGAGAGTGGTGCAATGGGAAGTTTGCATAGCGTTTTGATGTTCCTTTAGTGCTTTATAGCATTTAAAGTATAAAAACATATGTTTTACCATATCAATAATTGCGAAGAGCTATTAGCTATCGGTAACATCGATAGCAATACTTATCGATATATATTGTTTTTTAGCAAGTGTTGACATGCTAAGACTACAACTGTCTTTTATCAACACTATTCGTAGTGAGATGTCATTTGGGCAATTTGATAATTGCTGCTCATAAAATATTTAAAAAAGGAAGAAAAATATGTCCTGGAATTATCTTCCCTTTTCTGAAGAGGAGGAAGAATTGGAGTTGGAAAGTCAGTTTATAATACGTTTTCCAGAGGTAAAAATCAAATATAATTAGAAATACTGCCAACAGCTTTGTCCATTATGCTTAATCTTTTCTATCTGTTTCAGGAGCAGGCGAAAATTATACACGATGCCATAAAAGAGGGTAATGTCCATGAGGTATTATCCATTCAGCTGAATGATGATATGCGAACCGGTGAGGTGTGGGTGAACACAAATCAGTTGTACGCCAGGCTGGTTGATTTGTCCACCATAGTGGAGAGCTATAAAACTACTGACAATATCAATTTGTATAAAACGGCTGATATCAGTCAACTGCTTGTATGCTCGGCAGAGCGTCCAAAGGATCGGGATGAGCTACCAAAGGATGAGGTAGAGAAAACACCACAGGCAGTTGACAAAGAGCTAGCTATGGATGGGGACAAAGAGCTACCACAGGCAGTGAACAAGGAGCCAGCATCGGATGCAGAAGAGGATGACCTAAGCATTTGGTTACCATTTGGTTGTGATAAAGAGGGACCAGAGGAGGCAGAACAGGAGCAACCACCAGTAGAGGAAAATAAATGTCACAAGCTAACGGCAGAAGACTTAATCGCAAAACGTGGCAAACAAAACGAAGAACCAGGAGAAATGTTAGTACCCAAGAAACGTGAAGGACCGCTCAAAAATGCGACCATCAAAGTGCAGACGCCGGTTTTAAATCAACAGCCGGCCGGGAAGCATATGCCGATCAAGGCGCCGACTCTGGCTGGAACTCAGAAGGCAAATTTAGTAAACATGAAACACGGGAGACCACGCAAAAATCCGGCGACCGAAGTGCAGACGCTGGTTTTAAGTCAGGAGTCGGGCGGACAGCAGATGTCGACTCCGGTTGGACTGCCTCCGCCCTCTCGTCATCTGCGTAGGCGCCGTATGAACAACGCTCTGAAAGATAAGACAACTGAGCCGCTGGAGCCAGATGTGGAGCGTGAGGTCAACCGCCTTTTGCGCATGGATAGCGAGGCATCGCGTGTGGACTACGAGGTGGCCTTTGAAGACATAAGTTTGCCAGATCTACCCGAACTGAATCTATCCGATACCTCTAGCACTAACCTCTACACTGACTCCTCAGAAAAATCACCGGAATAATCTTAACACTCAATAATCTATATAGTTTCTGACTCGTTAGAAAATCATCGTAAGAATCTCAATACTTATGAATCTCAGAAAAATCATCGTAAGAATCACAATACTCAATGTTTCTAACTCGTCAGAAGAATTATCGTAAGGATCTCAATACTCGATAATATCAATAAATTCGAATGAAAATGTAATTCGTTTTGATTGGAATGAAAATGTATTTTCATAGGCTATCTCGATAGCAAGCAATAAAAATAAAGTACACGATTCTTAGATATCAGAACGTAGAGTTCTTCTTAGAGTGAGAGTGGTGCAATGGGATGTTTGCATAGCGTTTTGATGTTCCTTTAGTGCTGTATAGCATTTAAAGTATAAAAACATATGTTTTACCATATCAATAATTGCGAAGAGCTATTAGCTATCGGTAACATCGATAGCAATACTTATCGATATATATTGTTATGCTTAGCAAGTGTGAATGCTTAGACTACAACTGTCTTTTATCAACACTATTCGTAGTGAGATGTTATTTGGGCAATTTGATAATTGCTGCTCATAAAATATTTAAAAAAGAAAGAAAAATATGTCCTGGAATTATCTTCCCTTGCAAACGCCGGTTTTAAGTCAACAGGCGGACGGGGAGCAGATGCCGATTGAAACGCCAACTCTCGTTGGAGCTCAGAACGAAAACTTAGTTCCTAGGAAACGCGGGAGACCACGCAAAAATTTAGCAATCGAAGTGCAGACGCCGGGATTAAGTCAGGAGTCAAGCGGACAGCAGATGTCGACTCCCGTTGGAATACCGACGCCGGCTAATGAGCCGTCAAGTATCAGTCGCTTTTTTCCTCTTGGAAAGAAGAAGGGGCTCGGAATGCAGACACCGGCTGTGAGCCAGGAACCAGTTACAAAGTGCACACTGGGCGGAGAGCAGAAGCCCTTCGAAATGCAGAAGAGCGTGGATAAGGAGCAGCAGAAGTCGGAGAAACAGGATGAGAAGTCGCATAAAAAGGACAAGTCGGATAAGAAGTCGCATAAAAAGGACAAGTCGGATAAGAAGTCGCATGAAAAGGACAAGTCGGATAAGAAGCAGCAGATGCCGAGTGAAGAGCAGATGCCGATCGAAATGCCGATCGGAATGTGGCCGCCGATCGGAATGTGGACGCCGAACCAAATGTGGCAGCCGGGTGAAAGGTTTACGCCAAATCAAATGTGGCAGCCGAACGAAATGTGGACGGCGACTGGAATGTGGTCGCCGAATGGAATGCAAACACCGTTTGATATGACAACGCCACTTGGATGGTGCTCGCCGGGCGACATGGATACGTCGGTCGAAGCTGGCAGCATGGGATCAAGCTTTTATGGAGGAGAAAGGGAATGTTCACCAGAAGAAGAGAATGGTAAGGATTTAGTGAAAGTGGACGAAAAATACCTGTGGCCCCATGGCCTGACTCCGCCCCTTCGTAATATTCGTAGGCGCCGTTTGAAGAACGCTCTGAAAGAGCGAAAAAGAAAGGCAATTGAGCCGCTGGAGTCAGATGTGGAGCGTGAGGTCAAACGCCTTTTGCGCACGGATAGCGAGGCATTGCGTGTGGACTACGAGGTGGCCTTTGAAGACATAAATTTGCCAGATCTACCCGAACTGAATCTATCCGATACCTCTGACACTGACTCCTCAGAAAAATCAACGGAATAATCTTAACACTCAATAATCTATATAGTTTCTGACTCGTTAGAAAATATCGTAAGAATCTCAATACTTATGAATCTCAGAAAAATCATCGTAAGAATCACAATACTCATGTTTCTAATCGTCAGAAGAATTATCGTAAGGATCTCAATACTCGATAATATCAATAAATTCGAATGAAAATGTAATTCGTTTTGATTGGAATGAAAATGTATTTTCATAGGCTATCTCGATAGCAAGCAATAAAAATAAAGTACACGATTCTTAGATATCAGAACGTAGAGTTCTTCTTAGAGTGAGAGTGGTGCAATGGGATGTTTGCATAGCGTTTTGATGTTCCTTTAGTGCTGTATAGCATTTAAAGTATAAAAACATATGTTTTACCATATCAATAATTGCGACGAGCTATTAGCTATCGATAACATCGATAGCAATACTTATCGATATATATTGTTATGCTTAGTATGCTTAGACTACAACTGTCTTTTATCAACACTATTCGTAGTGAGATGTCATTTGGGCAATTTGATAATTGCTGCTCATAAAATATTTAAAAAAGAAAGAAAAATATGTCCTGGAATTATCTTCCCTTGCAAACGCCGGTTTTAAGTCAACAGGCGGACGGGGAGCAGATGCCGATTGAAACGCCAACTCTCGTTGGAGCTCAGAACAAAAACTTAGTTCCTAGGAAACGCGGGAGACCACGCAAAAATTTAGCAATCGAAGTGCAGACGCCGGGATTAAGTCAGGAGTCAAGCGGACAGCAGATGTCGACTCCCGTTGGAATACCGACGCCGGCTAATGAGCCGTCAAGTATCAGTCGCTTTTTTCCTCTTGGAAAGAAGAAGGGGCTCCGAATGCAGACACCGGCTGTGAGCCAGGAGCCAGTTACAAAGTGCACATTGGGCGGAGAGCAGAAGCCCTTCGAAATGCAGAAGAGCGTGGATAAGGAGCAGCAGAAGTCGGAGAAACAGGATGAGAAGTCGCATAAAAAGGACAAGTCGGATAAGAAGTCGCATGAAAAGGACAAGTCGGATAAGAAGCAGCAGATGCCGAGCGAAGAGCAGATGCCGATCGGAATGTGGCCGCCGATCGGAATGTGGACGCCGAATCAAATGTGGCAGCCGGGTGAAAGGTTTCGCCAAATCAAATGTGGCAGCCGAACGAAATGTGGACGGCGACCGGAATGTGGTCGCCGAATGGAATGCAAACACCGTTGATTGACAACGCCACTTGGATGGTGTTCGCGGGCGACATGGATCGTCGGTCGAAGCTGACAGCATGGGATCAAGCTTTTATGGAGGAGAAAGGGAATGTTCACCAGAAGAAGAGTGGTAAGGATTTAGTGAAAGTGGACGAAAAATACCTGTGGCCCCATGGCCTGACTCCGCCCCTTCGTAATATTCGTAGGCGCCGTTTGAAGACGCTCTGAAAGAGCGAAAAGAAAGGCAAGAGCCGTGGAGTCAGATGTGGAGCGTGAGGTCAAACGCCTTTTGCGCACGGATAGCGAGGCATTGCGTGTGGACTACGAGGTGGCCTTTGAAGACATAAATTTGCCAGATCTCCCGAACTGAATCTATCCGATACCTCTGACACTGACTCCTCAGAAAAATCAACGGATAATCTTAACACTCAATAATCTTTAGTTTCTGACTCGTGAGAATCTCAATACTTATGAATCTCAGAAAAATCATCGTAAGAATCACAATACTCAATGTTTCTAACTCGTCAGAAGAATTATCGTAAGGATCTCAATACTCGATAATATCAATAAATTCGAATGAAAATGTAATTCGTTTTGATTGGAATGAAAATGTATTTTCATAGGCTATCTCGATAGCAAGCAATAAAAATAAAGTACACGATTCTTAGATATCAGAACGTAGAGTTCTTCTTAGAGTGAGAGTGGTGCAATGGGAAGTTTGCATAGCGTTTTGATGTTCCTTTAGTGCTTTATAGCATTTAAAGTATAAAAACATATGTTTTACCATATCAATAATTGCGAAGAGCTATTAGCTATCGGTAACATCGATGCAATACTTTCGATTTTTGTTATGCTTAGTTGCTTAGACTACAACTGTCTTTTATCAACACTATTCGTAGTGAGATGTCATTTGGGCAATTTGATAATTGCTGCTCATAAATTTTAAAAAGAAAGAAAAATTGTCCTGGAATTATCTTCCCTTGCAATCGCCGGTTTTAAGTCAACAGGCGGACGGGGAGCAGATGCCGATTGAACGCCAACTTCGTTGGAGCTAGAACGAAAACTTAGTTCCTAGACGCGGGGCCACGAAAAATTTGCATCGAAGTGCGCGCCGGGTTAAGTCAGGAGTCAAGCGGACAGCAGATGTCGACTCCCGTTGGAATACCGACGCCGGCTAATGAGCCGTCAAGTATCAGTCGCTTTTTTCCTCTTGGAAAGAAGAAGGGGCTCGGAATGCAGACACCGGCTGTGAGCCAGGAGCCAGTTACAAAGTGCACATTGGGCGGAGAGCGAAGCCCTTCGAAATGCAGAAGAGCGTGGATAAGGAGCAGCAGAAGTCGGAGAAACAGGATGAGAAGTCGCATAAAAAGGACAAGTCGGATAAGAAGTCGCATAAAAAGGACAAGTCGGATAAGAAGTCGCATGAAAAGGACAAGTCGGATAAAAAGCAGCAGATGCCGAGCGAAGAGCAGATGCCGATCGAAATGCCGATCGGAATGTGGCCGCCGATCGGAATGTGGACGCCGAACCAAATGTGGCAGCCGGGTGAAAGGTTTACGCCAAATCAAATGTGGCAGCCGAACGAAATGTGGACGGCGACCGGAATGTGGTCGCCGAATGGAATGCAAACACCGTTTGATATGACAACGCCACTTGGATGGTGTTCGCCGGGCGACATGGATACGTCGGTCGAAGCTGGCAGCATGGGATCAAGCTTTTATGGAGGAGAAAGGGAATGTTCACCAGAAGAAGAGAATGGTAAGGATTTAGTGAAAGTGGACGAAAAATCCTGTGGCCCCATGGCCTGACTCGCCCCTTCGTTGTAGGCGCCGTTGAGCGTCTGAAAGAGCGAAAAGAAAGGCAATGAGCCGTGGAGAGTGTGGAGGTGAGGTCAACGCCTTTTGCGCACGGATAGCGAGGCATTGCGTGTGGACTACGAGGTGGCCTTTGAAGAATAATTGCAGATTACCCGACTGTCTATCGTCCTGCCTGCTCCTCAGAAAATCACGGTAATCTTACACTCAATAATCTATAGTTTTGATGTAAGATTTATTATGAATTAGAAAAATTGTAAGAATATACTTTTTTAACTCGTAGAAGATTATGTAGGTAATACGTATTCTAATTCGTGAATGTAATTCGTTGATTGGATGAAAATGTATTTCTAGGTATGATAGAAGAATAAAAATAAATAGATTTTAGATATAGAAGTAGAGTTCTTTTAGAGTGAGAGGGTGAATGGGATGTTTGCATAGCGTTTTGATGTTCTTTAGTGTGTATAGATTTAAAGTTAAAAATATGTTTTAATATAATAATGGAAGTTTAGTAGGTAAGATAGATACTTTGTTATTGTTTTAGTAGAGACACAACTGTCACAACATATTCGTAGTGAGATGTATTGGGCAATTGATAATGTGCTATAATTTTAAAAAAGAAAGAAAAATTCCTGGATTTTTCCTTGCAAACGCCGGTTTTAAGTCAAAGGCGGAGGGGAGCAGATGCGTTGACGCCAACTCTGTTGGTGAAGTGTTAAGAAAGCGGGGCACGAAAATTTAGAATGAAGTGAGACGCCGGGTTAAGTAGGAGTAAGGGACAGCAGAGTGACTCGTTGGAATACGACGCCGGTAAGAGCCGTCAAGTATCAGTCGCTTTTTTCCTCTTGGAAAGAAGAAGGGGCTCGGAATGCAGACACCGGTGTGAGCCAGGAGCCAGTTACAAAGTGCACATTGGGCGGAGAGCAGAAGCCCTTCGAAATGCAGAAGAGCGTGGATAAGGAGCAGCAGAAGTCGGAGAAACAGGATGAGAAGTCGCATAAAAAGGAAAGTCGGATAAGAAGTCGCATAAAAAGGACAAGTCGGATAAGAAGTCGCATGAAAAGGACAAGTCGGATAAGAAGCAGCAGAGCCGAGTGAAGAGCAGAGCCGATCGAAAGCCGATCGGAATGTGGCCGCCGATCGGAATGTGGACGCCGAATCAAATGTGGCAGCCGGGTGAAAGGTTTACGCCAAATCAAATGTGGCAGCCGAACGAAATGTGGACGGCGACCGGAATGTGGTCGCCGAATGGAATGAAACACCGTTTGATATGACAACGCCACTTGGATGGTGTTCGCCGGGCGACATGGATACGTCGGTCGAAGCTGACAGCATGGGATCAAGCTTTTATGGAGGAGAAAGGGAATGTTCACCAGAAGAAGAGAATGGTAAGGATTTAGTGAAAGTGGACGAAAAATACCTGTGGCCCCATGGCCTGACTCCGCCCCTTCGTAATATTCGTAGGCGCCGTTTGAAGAACGCTCTGAAAGAGCGAAAAAGAAAGGCAATTGAGCCGCTGGAGTCAGATGTGGAGCGTGAGGTCAAACGCCTTTTGCGCACGGATAGCGAGGCATTGCGTGTGGACTACGAGGTGGCCTTTGAAGACATAAATTTGCCAGATCTACCCGAACTGAATTATCCGATACCTTGACACTGACTCCTCAGAAAAATCAACGGAATAATCTTAACACTCAATAATCTATATAGTTTCTGACTCGTGGAGAATCTCAATACTTATGAATCTCAGAAAAATCATCGTAAGAATCACAATACTAATGTTTCTAATCGTCAGAAGAATTATCGTAAGGATCTCAATACTCGATAATATCAATAAATTCGAATGAAAATGTAATTCGTTTTGATTGGAATGAAAATGTATTTTCATAGGCTATCTCGATAGCAAGCAATAAAAATAAAGTACACGATTCTTAGATATCAGAACGTAGAGTTCTTCTTAGAGTGAGAGTGGTGCAATGGGAAGTTTGCATAGCGTTTTGATGTTCCTTTAGTGCTTTATAGCATTTAAAGTATAAAAACATATGTTTTACCATATCAATAATTGCGAAGAGCTATTAGCTATCGGTAACATCGATAGCAATACTTATCGATATATATTGTTTTTTAGCAAGTGTTGACATGCTATGACTACAACTGTCTTTTATCAACACTATTCGTAGATAGATGTCATTTGGGCAATTTGATAATTGCTGCTCATAAAATATTTAAAAAAGAAAGAAAAATATGTCCTGGAATTATCTTCCCTTTTCTGAAGAGGAGGAAGAATTGGAGTTGGAAAGTCAGTTTATAATACGTTTTCCAGAGGTAAAAATCAAATATAATTAGAAATACTGCCAACAGCTTTGTCCATTATGCTTAATCTTTTCTATCTGTTTCAGGAGCAGGCGAAAATTATACACGATGCCATAAAAGAGGGTAATGTCCATGAGGTATTATCCATTCAGCTGAATGATGATATGCGAACCGGTGAGGTGTGGGTGAACACAAATCAGTTGTACGCCAGGCTGGTTGATTTGTCCACCATAGTGGAGAGCTATAAAACTACTGACAATATCAATTTGTATAAAACGGCTGATATCAGTCAACTGCTTGTATGCTCGGCAGAGCGTCCAAAGGATCGGGATGAGCTACCAAAGGATGAGGTAGAGAAAACACCACAGGCAGTTGACAAAGAGCTAGCTATGGATGGGGACAAAGAGCTACCACAGGCAGTGAACAAGGAGCCAGCATCGGATGCAGATGAGGATGACCTAAGCATTTGGTTACCATTTGGTTGTGATAAAGAGGGACCAGAGGAGGCAGAACAGGAGCAACCACCAGTAGAGGAAAATAAATGTCACAAGCTAACGGCAGAAGACTTAATCGCAAAACGTGGCAAACAAAACGAAGAACCAGGAGAAATGTTAGTACCCAAGAAACGTGAAGGACCGCTCAAAAATGCGACCATCAAAGTGCAGACGCCGGTTTTAAATCAACAGCCGGCCGGGAAGCATATGCCGATCAAGGCGCCGACTCTGGCTGGAACTCAGAAGGCAAATTTAGTAAACATGAAACACGGGAGACCACGCAAAAATCCGGCGACCGAAGTGCAGACGCTGGTTTTAAGTCAGGAGTCGGGCGGACAGCAGATGTCGACTCCGGTTGGACTGCCTCCGCCCTCTCGTCATCTGCGTAGGCGCCGTATGAACAACGCTCTGAAAGATAAGACAACTGAGCCGCTGGAGCCAGATGTGGAGCGTGAGGTCAACCGCCTTTTGCGCATGGATAGCGAGGCATCGCGTGTGGACTACGAGGTGGCCTTTGAAGACATAAGTTTGCCAGATCTACCCGAACTGAATCTATCCGATACCTCTAGCACTAACCTCTACACTGACTCCTCAGAAAAATCACCGGAATAATCTTAACACTCAATAATCTATATAGTTTCTGACTCGTTAGAAAATCATCGTAAGAATCTCAATACTTATGAATCTCAGAAAAATCATCGTAAGAATCACAATACTCAATGTTTCTAACTCGTCAGAAGAAATATCGTAAGGATCTCAATACTCGATAATATCAATAAATTCGAATGAAAATGTAATTCGTTTTGATTGGAATGAAAATGTATTTTCATAGGCTATCTCGATAGCAAGCAATAACAAGTAAGAAAGCTCTAGTCGAGACTGCTCGACTACGAGATACCCTGAACCCTCCGAGCAACAGCCATTTCAATAATTTTTAGTGTCATTCAGCTTAAACAAACACACACACACACGCAAACATATACATAGACACCCATAGGCACGCACGCATTAACAGGCATGGGCTGCAGTGTGGGCTTACTATGGGAACTAAATTGTTCAATAACTTTTTTTGTGGACGTACGTTCTTCATGAAACTTTCAGAATGTGGTTTTATCATTACTATGCGTATATTTGCCAAAGCTCGAGTCTCTAGTAGTTGAATTACGCCTTTTACAGAGATGAGGGTAAGGGGGTGGATATAGGGGTGGGAGGTGAATTATAACAAAAATCGAAATTCTATCACGTGTAGTCAAGTCTATATTTAAAATTTGGAGACTTTAGCTCTAAAGGTGTAGGAGATATAATTTTATAACTGGTTTTCGATAAGGTTTTTGATCGATAAAAAAATAACGGGATGAGTTATCGATCTTTTGTGATAAACTCGATATGCGCGCGCTATATACGAGCATTTTAAAAAAAAGTTGAAGTCTCTAGCTTCTATATCTTCAGAAATCGACGCGTTCATACATACGGACAGACGGACATGGCTAAATCGATTCAGTTTGTCGCCCTGATCAAGAATATATATACTTTGTGGGGTCTACCACGCCTCCTTCTCCCTGTTACATACTTTTAACAAAACCATTATACCCTGATTTCCCATTTTCAATGGGTTCAGGGTATAAAAATAAAGTACACGATTCTTAGATATCAGAACGTAGAGTTCTTCTTAGAGTGAGAGTGGTGCAATGGGATGTTTGCATAGCGTTTTGATGTTCCTTTAGTGCTGTATAGCATTTAAAGTATAAAAACATATGTTTTACCATATCAATAATTGCGAAGAGCTATTAGCTATCGGTAACATCGATAGCAATACTTATCGATATATATTGTTATGCTTAGTATGCTTAGACTACAACTGTCTTTTATCAACACTATTCGTAGTGAGATGTTATTTGGGCAATTTGATAATTGCTGCTCATAAAATATTTAAAAAAGAAAGAAAAATATGTCCTGGAATTATCTTCCCTTGCAAACGCCGGTTTTAAGTCAACAGGCGGACGGGGAGCAGATGCCGATTGAAACGCCAACTCTCGTTGGAGCTCAGAACGAAAACTTAGTTCCTAAGAAACGCGGGAGACCACGCAAAAATTTAGCAATCGAAGTGCAGACGCCGGGATTAAGTCAGGAGTCAAGCGGACAGCAGATGTCGACTCCCGTTGGAATACCGACGCCGGCTAATGAGCCGTCAAGTATCAGTCGCTTTTTTCCTCTTGGAAAGAAGAAGGGGCTCGGAATGCAGACACCGGCTGTGAGCCAGGAGCCAGTTACAAAGTGCACATTGGGCGGAGAGCAGAAGCCCTTCGAAATGCAGAAGAGCGTGGATAAGGAGCAGCAGAAGTCGGAGAAACAGGATGAGAAGTCGCATAAAAAGGACAAGTCGGATAAGAAGTCGCATAAAAAGGACAAGTCGGATAAGAAGTCGCATGAAAAGGACAAGTCGGATAAGAAGCAGCAGATGCCGAGCGAAGAGCAGATGCCGATCGAAATGCCGATCGGAATGTGGACGCCGAACCAAATGTGGCAGCCGGGTGAAAGGTTTACGCCAAATCAAATGTGGCAGCCGAACGAAATGTGGACGGCGACTGGAATGTGGTCGCCGAATGGAATGCAAACACCGTTTGATATGACAACGCCACTTGGATGGTGCTCGCCGGGCGACATGGATACGTCGGTCGAAGCTGGCAGCATGGGATCAAGCTTTTATGGAGGAGAAAGGGAATGTTCACCAGAAGAAGAGAATGGTAAGGATTTAGTGAAAGTGGACGAAAAATACCTGTGGCCCCATGGCCTGACTCCGCCCCTTCGTAATATTCGTAGGCGCCGTTTGAAGAACGCTCTGAAAGAGCGAAAAAGAAAGGCAATTGAGCCGCTGGAGTCAGATGTGGAGCGTGAGGTCAAACGCCTTTTGCGCACGGATAGCGAGGCATTGCGTGTGGACTACGAGGTGGCCTTTGAAGACATAAATTTGCCAGATCTACCCGAACTGAATCTATCCGATACCTCTGACACTGACTCCTCAGAAAAATCAACGGAATAATCTTAACACTCAATAATCTATATAGTTTCTGACTCGTAAGAATCTCAATACTTATGAATCTCAGAAAAATCATCGTAAGAATCACAATACTCAATGTTTCTAACTCGTCAGAAGAATTATCGTAAGGATCTCAATACGCGATAATATCAATAAATTCGAATGAAAATGTAATTCGTTTTGATTGGAATGAAAATGTATTTTCATAGGCTATCTCGATAGCAAGCAATAAAAATAAAGTACACGATTCTTAGATATCAGAACGTAGAGTTCTTGTTAGAGTGAGAGTGGTGCAATGGGAAGTTTGCATAGCGTTTTGATGTTCCTTTAGTGCTTTATAGCATTTAAAGTATAAAAACATATGTTTTACCATATCAATAATTGCGAAGAGCTATTAGCTATCGGTAACATCGATAGCAATACTTATCGATATATATTGGTTTTTAGCAATTGTCCATATGATAAAACTACCGATACCATCGAGCGCAATCAAATGGATTTGTCAAGTGACAAATGTACATATTACCGATAGCATGCAAGGTGGAAGGGAGAAAATTGAGTATATTGTTAGATAAGGCGAGATGGAATGATGACAGCCATGCATAAGTTATGCGAATAGCTTTGCTTCAATACTGCAGCAAAGAAATGTTTTTATCGATGCAAGGCTAATCGATAGAAATGCAGCCAATGTAGCAAGTAATTTGCACACCTTGCAAAAGTGAAAGGACTTTGGAATGCATTTTAGGAAATTCTGAAGGTAAATAGTACTAGAACGTTGAACCTGAAATTGAGCAACACAAACCAAGGAAGACGTTTACGTATGGAAAGCAAATTCCTTGATAAAATTTATGGTGGCATGAAAGGCTCCGGCTGAGTATATCAGCAATGCGAATCACTGCACATTAATGGGTGTCGAGCGGGGCAACACGCAACACCACACACACACACACAGTCGCACTTATATGACAGGGGGCTGCCATGCGTGGAGGCGACTGTTTTCTCAGCGTGAACGTGCCAAAGAAAATAGCCTCAACAGCAGGAAAAGCAGGCGCACAGGCATAATAAATCACAGTGAGTGGGCAGTGAGGATTGAGCAGAGGGGCAAGAGACGGAGAGGGAGATGGGGAAAGAGAGAGGCCAGCAGGGATGTCGGCAGAAAGTTGACCCAGTAAGTGAACCCGATAAGATGATGGGACGGCACGCTCAAGCCGAATTGTTCACTGCGTAGTTTTCTACAGATAGAGAGCGAGAGCGAGAGAGAGAGAGAGAGAGAGAGAGAGAGAGAGAGAAATGGGTCAATGAGTGTGAGCAAGTGCACCTTAAGCACGGTAATTGCTTCGGACGGCCGCTGAAAGCCCAAACAAATTATAAACGACGACAGGGCGACAGAGCAGCAAGGCAAAGGTCCAGCTCAAAGGCTTACAAAACAGAAGACGATGAAGCAGAAGAACAAGAAGGAGAACAAGAAAAACACTGTGTGTATGAAAGAGGTGAAAAGTTGATGGGCCATGCTTCATGCTTTGGCCCACTTCAACTGGCTCATTACCCCAACCAAAGGCTGTCTTATCTGTTCGGTGTTGATCCATCAACGGGATTGCCGCCGCTGCTGCTGTTGCTGCTGCTGCCACCTCTAACTGGCAACTGGCGTCTGGGGCAGGGAAACATTTTCTGATTGCGTGTACATTTTTAATGTCGCCTGGCCTTTTGGCCTTTTCAGAGGCAATGTGTACGCACTTCATTCATCAATGCGACTGCCGCGACTCCCAAAACGCCAAGACAAATGATGATGCCTGCCAAAGCAGCATCCAGGTAGACTATACCCACGCTCTCTCTCTCACTCTCTCTTTCTCTTTGTCTCTGTCCCTTGTCCCTTGCAAAAGTCCTGCTCGCTGGCAAGCGCTACATTACTTTGATTTTTATAAATTTTATATGGCACACGCCTTTCCTCGACTCCGCCTGGCAAACCCTTGACGAGAGCTACAGTCGCTCCACTTGGGGGCCTCCGCGTTCACTAATGAAATATGAATAATTAATATTGTGTGCTTCTTTTTGTTTCACTTCATTTGGGAGTTCATTATTTTCGGTGCTGCTGCCCAGCTGGAATTTCATCTTCTAACTCGATTTTTGTCTGGAAGAGGGGGCAACAGGGCGAGAGGGTATGAGAGAGACACACCTAAAGTGGCACATTAATAAGTTAGCAAGCTCACTTAACTGTTGTATTTACATTTGAAAATATACATATTGCCACCCCGGGCGGCTATCGATAAACTTTGCTTAAGATCAATTAACTGCGCAGCAAGCGCAGTGAATGACAATTGAATTGGCTTTTAATATTCCAAAGTTGCTTTGAGCAGATTCACATATTAGCATAGCAATCGCTAGCAGGAGTTGTTTACATACATACATATATAGGTGATTTATGGGGGAAATTGTTTGTTAATTATCCAACTACCTACCGCATATCAGGCAGAGATGTGTCCCTATAAACATAAGAGTTTTGTGTCTCAATTAAGTAACTCCTTTCAATATCAATTTTCTTATATTTAAAAGGATATATATTACATAAGTAGCATATACATATGTAGATAGTAGGTGCTCATGTTTGTGAGAGCATCATTTGAAGTTGCAGTTCCAGGAGCAGGACCTAAAGAGCTATAAGATATTGGGCGTCTTTTTTCAAATACTATTTGATAACAACTCCTGGCAGCTCATAAGCATGATCTCATGGTCTTATGATTCCAATAATTATGAATTATGAGTACCCCTCAGCAACTGGACGTATTCACCTGAACGATAACTACTAGGTTGTACATATGTATATAGATATAGTTTCTGTGCAAATATGTTGGCTTTAAATTGCTTTGAAAATAATTGATGGGGAATGTGTTTGATATTGCTGCAGCAGCAATTAAAGCGGCATATCTAAAGCCAAGGCCAAGGGATAAAAACAATGGACAAATCAAAGCAGAAGCTGCCCTGCTGCAAGCTCACATGTGGCGAATGCAAATTCCAAAGAGATGGAGAAAGAGGGAGGGGCGTGTGTTTAGGGCGTTAATTTGCTGGCCGATAAGATGCAGTGCAGCAGCAAATGAGCAATAAGAAATGTGAAACAAAAGCCACAAGAAATGCATGCAAGTGTGCATGTGTGTGTGTGTGTGTGTGTGTGTGTGCGTGTGTGTGTGTATGTGTTTATGGAAAGCTCTAGTCGTTGCAACTGTTAGCTGTAGGTTTTTGCCAAGCCAACTCTAATGCCTCGTTATTTGTGTCGCACAATTTAGCAAGTAATTATGCACAGGACATAAAAACTCCCACAAACACGCACACATACATATACGAATATACATATACACTTATATGTATATAGATATGTATATATTTGTGTAGCTGCTGTCTTCTTATACAATTTGAATTACAAAACCCAGTTAGAAAATCTGAATCGTGGACATCAACACTCGGCAGGCAGGCATGAAGGCAGCCCAGGCAGCAGCAGCCTGTCTGTGCGTGAGCGTGGCAAATGCATTTTGCTCTTTGAATTTTAATTGCGTTGACCCCAGCCTCGTGCTCAGCACTTGACAGCCTTAAATCCCCATTGCTCTGCCAGCTTCTTCCCCTCTCTTTTTTTCTTCTTTTCTTTTTTTTTTCTTGCTAAACAACAAAATTATTGCGATAGCTGCAGCAACACCTAGGGCTGCGAGCCCCAGTCCAGGCCCGGGACAAGGGTTGCGGTCGCCCTACTCACTCAGCCTGGAACGCTTTTAGTGTCGGCCACATCGACTAATTTCTCACTTTTGTCACTTGGGCGCAACTGGATTTACCCTTTTCAAGGACATTTTGTATTCAAATAATGTTTGACGTTTTTTGCGTCCCTTCGAATCAGCAGCTACGTGTTAGACCAGAGTCTATATACATACGTATATGCGTACATATATATCAATGTATATATATGTGTGTGTGTGTGTATGTTGATTTTTTTTTATTATTTTGAAATTGTTTGGTATTTGGCACTCGCACATAATTAGCTGTTAATTTGGGCAACCGAACAGCTCATTTTACTTTCCACTTGACGCAATTTGATGGAACGATTCCAGATAAAAATATCTCAAACTGAAATAGATTGAGGCTGAGAGACAACGACTGCGCTAACTCTTTATAGCAGCGAAAAGTGAGCTTTACTTTAAGTCAAAATTCTAACAGAATAGAGCAAAGCTGTTGTATTAATCTTGAGCTGTACATATCTCTCTTTATAGAGTCGAAAGTTTGTCAGACCTAGACTGGAACTATGCAAATAATATACAGTATATAGGAAACTTATCAACTGCTTGATACATGAATCCAAAAATCGTTTTCTCGAAATTTTAAGTTTCATATATTAAGTCATATTCCTGTCTGTGTTAATTAGTTTTAGCGCGACAAAAACTTATTTCATACATACATGTATTCAAAATCAAATCATATATCATTATTGGATTTATTACAAATAATGCTTACATTATTATAATTTTACTTTTTTAATTGAGCTCAAAAATAATAGTTGGGCAGGAAAGATTGGTTGGCTTGCCTACTTTTATATTTGGACACAAAGCAATCGCTGTATTTGATCATTTTCTGTGACTTCTGTTGTGTTTAGACTCTGTGCGAGTGAATCAAAAACTTGTGTGAAGTGCCAGCAAGTGGTTGCTGGGCGAGGGGAGCTGAGAGTTGGGGGCGGGCGGGCGAGCTTTAACATCCCCTTGGATGACACTAAATTATTTGACCCAGCCGAGCCAACCGCAAGCAAAGGTATGGCAACCGTAAACTTTGCTGCTAATTATAAATGAAATCGGATATCAAAGACGACTGAAACACGCCTTTGTACAGCGCGCACAGAAAGCCAGAGAGAGAGAGAGAGAGAGAGAAGGGAAGAGGGGAGGAGAGATAATGACAATTCATTTGAAGCCACGGGCGAAACTGAATTCCTGGCTGGAAGCAAAGTGAGCGACGCTGCGGCTCTAAGCAAACAGACAAACAATGGACGACGCTTGTTGTCCTGCCCAGCGGAGCGCAGGTTGTGTGAATGGGAGCGACTGGCTGGTGGCTGGTGGAGGCTGGCTGTGGGCGTGGCTGTGCGCGGCGAATGCGAATGCTAAGCACAAGAACAAAGTGGAAAATTCATAAAATGTCATTGTCGCTTTATTAAAACGCGCCAAAACGCAGGCCACACACACACACACACACATGACTAATAGGTGTTCATGTGTATGTATGTGTGTGTGTGGGTGTGAGCGTGTGTGTGTGTGTGTGTGCTTTTGTGTTGTCTGCCTTTCGCCATCGACAGCTGTTGGCGTCATTTACAAAAGCTTTTTGGCCGTTTTATGGGATTTTGCAACAGTTTCATTTTCATTTTGGCCCTGCCTGCCTTGCGCGTGTATGCATGTGTGTGTGAGTGTGTGAACGGCATGGCAACGCGGGCCAAGTAGATAGACACGGTGGCACGGGTGGCTGCATAATGCCGCCATTAGAAGTTGGAAGCTGTCGTGGAAGCACTTGCTAACGCCAAAAGATGATGAGCAGCAGCATATGCCATATACATACATATATACGTATGTATATACAAATATACATACATACATACATATGCACACATACATATACATATATACATACATGTATGTGCGTGTGTGTCATGTTGCGACTACGATAATAGCTTCCACGTTTGTTGATTCTCGCTCGCGCTGTCTATGTCTACGTTCTCATCGTGCCCATCAGCATCAGCATCATCATCATCATTATCATTATCATTATCATCATCAGCGACGTCGTCATCAGCAATCTGTAGGTCCACAATCCAGCCCACCCCCGCTCCCACCTCCTACATCGCATCCATGTCGAACGTTTTACTTCAGCTCGTCAGCGTCATATTTGAACTTTTAATATTGACGCCATTTAACACGTTCTGTTTGAAATTTTATAAATGACTCTGTCTGTCGTTTCTCTCACTGTATATCTTTTCGTGTCCGCGTGTGTGTCGCCACTGAAGCCCCTTCGCTGCTGGCATTGACGTTGATTTCGTGGCTGTCGCATTGCGAAGAACTACTGAATAATTGAATGCATTATGAATGCATTCCAAATCACATTACTCACTCAGAAGTTTCCTAGAACTAATGCAACCACACTGTTTGAACTGGTTGAAAAGTTAGTCAGGTTTCTTAATTGAAATACGTATTACTTAAAATCACGTGCTTTTGTCCGATCTCAACCTGACACATTGATCACTGATCATATGTATGTTTTTGAAGTGGTTCAAATTGTAAATGGAACCACTAACCAGGGAACACATTCACTAGACATGTAGGTATTTTCGGTATTTTTTGGCTCGTGTAATGTAAGATAGCACGACGAAATCGGTGCATTCCAAGCACGTAAACGAACTGGTTCCGTTGTATGAGCTTTGCGTTTTTTATCCTACTCTCTCTCACACTCTATCTCTCTTTTCTCTCTCTTTATGGGCTCTCAAAGCATCAAGCTCGGCAGCGCACAGAAATTGAAATTTGTTCGCGACGATCCTAGCTCTTTCCTATTGAGTGAAGAGTATACCTGACACATTGATCACTGATCATATGTATGTTTTTGAAGTGGTTCAAATTGTAAATGGAACCACTAACCAGGGAACACATTCACTAGACATGTAGGTATTTTCGGTATTTTTTTGCTCGTGTAATGTAAGATAGCACGACGAAATCGGTGCATTCCAAGCACGTAAACGAACTGGTTCCGTTGTATGAGCTTTGTGTTTTTTATCCTACTCTCTCTCACACTCTATCTCTCTCTTCTCTCTCTTTATGGGCTCTCAAATCATCAAGCTCGGCAGCGCACAGAAATTAAAATTTGTTCGCGACGATCCTAGCTCTTTCCTATTGAGAGAAGAGTAAACCAAAATCTTCAAAGCATTTGCCGCGTTTGTTCTACAAGTCTAGTCTATATGTTCTTTGGTTAATGGCTCTGTTATTTACATGGAGCCAAAAAGTTCGATATTATTATTAGTTCAGTTAGTTCCACTCTATTATAGATTGGTTCGTTCATTGAAAATTGAACTACTGAACTATTTAGTTTTAATTCAACTACAGTGAAATAGACATATGATTAATCGCTAAAAATATGATAAATTGGTCAGTAAATAAAAAAGCGGAAAGAAAGTTAATTATTATTATTATTTTTTTTTTTTTTTTTTTAAATCCAGGATTCCCGCTGCCCGCTGTTTTGGAATTTTTATCGCATTGGGTGGATTTTTAAAAAAGTTGGTCCGAATTGGATTCAGAGCGCTCTATTGAAAGCCAATAAGTATGTATGTACATATGTATGTATGTATATAGAAAACATTTCAAATGCACTCACATTATTTTAACTGTACTTTGTAACTACACTTTCCTCTCTAAGCTGATTCGACAAGAAGTTTGCATTGAAGCCAATTTTGAAACAAGTCATATTTTTCATATTTCAGCTCTATAGATGATGATATGTATGGTCTCGTTAGGCAGCAGCTCGATTGAATTGCGGGAAATGCAAAATGTAATCCTGCCTATGGCAATTGATTGTCATAAGGCGCTTGTGGCTTTTGCTGTGGATTGTTTGTGAATTAACTGGAGATCGAATCACTTAGAGGGCGCACAGTTCAATCACAGGCCAAATGGAGAAGCGACGATGCGCTATCGGATGTCACAGTGTCTCACTGAGTGTGTGCGTGTGTGTGAGTGTCATATAAATCGATATGAGTGTCTGCTGCACACACTCCTATATGACATGCACACCCACACATACAAACATACATGCATGTACATACATATATAGTTTATGTATGGCTGCACAGACAGGCGCCTCGGCAACAATGTTCGATCATTACACAGCAGACGTTGCATGTCTCGCCGATTTGGGGGCAAGCGGATGTAGAAGTCTCTCTATGCGAGTCTGTGTGTGTGTGTGTGTGTGTGTGGGGGGGAGAGCCTGTGCCGAAGGACCAAACAGGCAGCGCGTCATCTTGTCAAATATTTCGCGCTAAATTAACACGACAGCGCGCCCAAATGGAGTAAGAAGATGTCAGCCAGGCAGACACTCCATGGCAGCTAACCAGGCAGTCAGCTCTGTGCCTCAAAGGAGCGAAAAAAGTCAAGTGCTGCACACACACATACACACATATATATATATATGTATACATAGCTCAAATAGCGACACGTATGTATGTGTGTGTGTGAGAGTGTAAGTGCATAATTTGTTGGCTTTGTGCTGGGCCGTGCCGGCTGGCGTAGAGCTTCAGACAGACATTGCAACAGCTGCCGTTGCTTCCAGAGCAAAAGTTAAGCCCCAATAGAGAAAGAGAGAGAAAGACAGAGAGAGAGAGAGAGAGAGAGAGTGGGCAACGCGGCATATTATTAAAAATGATAGCAGCAATTTAGGCGCTGGCGTAATTAAAATTAGCCAACGTAATGATGCATCATCAACAGCAGAATATAGAGAAGAGGATGGAGGGGAGGAGAGAGACATAGAGAGAGAGAGTCATAGAGGGAGATAGAGCGAGAGGGCGAGAAAGTAAAAGACAGACCGAGAGAGAGCGAAGATAAATGAAGAGAGGAAATATTGAGCAAGAGAGAAAGAACTGCACAGACTGAGGGAAGAAAGAGAAAAGTAAGGAATAGAGACTGAAGTCGGAATAAAAAAAAAAAGGAGAGGTGAAACAGAGTGCAGTAAGAAAAAAGAGAGGATAGGGGAGGAGACAATAACAAGGATGAGCAAAACGAAGAATACTAAGGAATGAAGAGACAGAGTGAGATAGAGAGAAGAAAAGCAGAGTGAAGAGGAAAAATGAAAAGATGGGCGAATAGTGATCAAACGAAAGAGACGGAGAGAGATATAGAGAAGAAAAGGAGAGTGAAGTGGAAAAGGTGAAAGATGGGCGAATCATGACAATTGAGGAGAGACGAAGATCAAACGAAAGATATAAGAAAAGGCAAAAATAAAGGGAGAAAGAATGAGAGACGGAGATAGAGAAAGAGAGTGAAGGACAGTGAAAGACAAAAGAAAAATAAGCAAAGAGGAAAGCAGAGAGAGTCCAATTGCGAGTGGGAAGAGTCGGGTGGAAATAGTAGAGAAGCAAGATCAAAGAAGATAGAGAAGGAAAGAGAAAGGAGGAAAACTGAAAACACTCCCTTCGTAACTCTTGAATTACAATATTCCCCATCCGTTTTTTCAGTTGAAATCTTAACAAACGAGAAAGTGAAAAGAATTGTCGAGCCACTTCACAAGTACAGAGAATCGAATTGGATTGCCTCCATTTGGGAAATAGCATTATGACGTCATTATTGCGACGCATATGGCGCAAATGATTAAAGTCATCAAACTCGAGCTCGAACTCAAACTCAAACTCGAGGCGAGCCAAGGCGAATCGAGAGCTGGATGCTGAATGCCAAAGGCTGAGGCAACGGCAAAGCCAAATGCGCATTAAAAGCCAATAACAACAGCCGTGATGAGCAAGAAAATTAATTTACAAACATTTGATGGGTTTATTGGCAAACACACTAACACACACACACACACATGCATAGCACATGGCTGCAAATGTTTGCCCAATAAATGAAAATCGCTAAAAATGCCACAGAATTAGGGGGCGGTGCCAGGGGTCATGGCTGGCGCGCTAAGGGTGTCAAATGCAACACACTTATTAATTAAGAGCAGCGCGCCCGAATTTCAATAGCATTTTATGCCAGACCACAAAGCACATATATGTATATGTGTATATATATATATATATATATAATATATATGTGTGTGTGTGTATGTATACCCATTAAGCGCACGAAATCCTTGAAAACCCAAACAGGCAAAACGTTTCGCTTAGGCTTGTTAAACCCAACCAAGTCGCTGGCTCATCAAACTTCGTTTCACTCTCTCTCTCTCCCTCTCTCTCTCTCTCCGTCTCTCTCTGGCTGTGCACATGTGTCTGATTACTTAAGCCTGTTGCCGTTTTATATGTGCCCAAAAACTATTAAAACAACTTGAAAGTTGGCATTATTTTGCTCTTCTACTTAATTATAATTCATAGTATTAAAACGCAAATGCGTAAATCTCTTGAGCCTTTTAGCTGCGCTTTGCTACGCTCTTGCCGGGGTCTTTCATATTGCCACGCCCACTTTGATACTTAGCCAAAAGGCATTAAAATGTATATATATGTATATGTATGTATTGAATGCTCATAAAATTTGGAATTGAGTCAAATTTAACTGCATAGTTAACCATTAAAATGCTCACTCTGGGCGCATAATAAATTTAACATGAGGTCTTTATCCGTTGCAAAATAATAAATTTACCATGAACTCTCTATGCGTGCGTAGGCATATTTATGGCACTCACATTAAAACTAATGAATATGAATACATAAATATCATAATTAAATGAAATGAAATTTTGCTCTGCAATCAATAAAACAAGGTGCTAAATTTGCAAGCTAGCTGCAAACTACATTGCAAAGCTCGAGTGCCTGATTCCTGCAATTAGAATAAAGCATTTCGCAAATTTCAGCTTCCATGGAAGCCATAAAGCGCTCCCAATATGGCAGACATTAGCTGTGGTCTCTTCTGACTGTCAGCCACACCTGCCTGATCATAACTTTGATTTTATTGGATACTCAATGGCGAAGGCTCAACTGAAGTATGTGGAACGAAATTGATGTGGCTGGCGTTGGAAGTGAGGCAATTGTGGGAGACTCAATATAACTGCAGTTATTTATGAAGTAGGCTGGCTGAGATGTGAATAACTTTAGAGAAGGGAGAATAGCTAAAAGAGAGATTTGATGGATTTCTACTCCTCTTTTTTCAGCATTTTATTTCTCTTTTTCTTCTCTTTTTATACCCTGAACCCATTGAAAATGGGAAATCAGGGTATAATGGTTTTGTTAAAAGTATGTACGTCTGTCCGTCTGTCCGTCTGTCCGTATGTATGAACGCGTCGATTTCTGAAGATATAGAAGCTAGAGACTTCAACTTTTTTTTAAAATGCTCGTATATAGCGCGCGCATATCGAGTTTATTACTAAAAATCGATAACTCATCCCGTTATTTTTTTATCGATCAAAAACCTTATCGAAAACCAGTTATAAAATTATATCTCCTACATCTTTAGAGCTAGAGTATCCAAATTTTAAATGTAGATTGATATGTACGTTATAGAATTTCGATTTTTGTTATAATTCACCCCCCACCCCCATATCCACCCCCTTACCATCATCTCTGTAAAAGGCGTATTTCAAATACTAGAGACTTGAGCTTTGGCAAATATACGCATAGTAATGATAAAACCACATTCTGAAAGTTTCATGAAGAACGTACGTCCACAAAAAAAGTTATTGAACAATTAAGTTCCCATAGTAAGCCCACACGGCAGCCCATGCCTGTTAATGCGTGCGTGCCTATGGGTGTCTATGTATATGTTTGCGTGTGTGTGTGTTTGTTTAAGCTGAATGACACTAAAAATTATTGAAATGGCTGTTGCTCGGAGGGTTCAGGGTATCTCGTAGTCGAGCAGTCTCGACTAGAGCTTTCTTACTTGTTATTTATTGTACTATACATACTTCAACCATATGTCGTATATCTTTTGTTGTTTATGCTTTCTTAACGATTCTTCTCCTATTCTTTAAGTTCTCCTCTGCTCCTAACACTTTAAATTCACTTTTGGCCTTGCTATTTCTTTTATTTTCCATCCTCAATTTTTTAATTTTCTCTTTTATATTGTTTAATCATATGTTTTCATCCAACTCAGTCAACAGTTTAGTTTTGCATCGAATTCCAAAGCTTATTTTTAACAGAATTTTTTTCCCTTTAAATTTACTATTAATAATCCTCCCATTTAAGAGCTGAGCTATTAAATTATTTTTCCAGTATTTACTTTCAGAAGTCTTCAACAGTTGAATGGTGCTTAGCCCAGCTCAGTTTTATTAAAAGGAAAACAACAATTATCCTATTGAGTTCCAACCAGCAATTGAAGAATAAAACCTGCTCTCTTGACCTATGCAATGCATAAACATGACTCTATCTACCCGTCTCACTCTTACCCACTCTCTCTATCTCACTCTCTTTCATTCGGTATATATACATATGGAACTATTTATAGATGTTTCAATGATTTATTCAACTGACTTATGGACGTCGTAAGCACTAAAACAACAACTAATACAACAAATAAATTTGCAACAGCTGCATTTGATAATGCATATATACCATAGACATGTGCATATATACACCCTATATACATACATATATGGAGAGACAGATAGATTTCTGCAATAAAAAGCTGCCTTTTATGGCACACACACACACACTTACCCATACCGTTGGCATGATGTGCGGCTAGTTACCCTATCGTCGCACACCCACATACAGCTAATAGTTGTCTGATCCTTCGGCCCTCCTCCTGCCAGTTGGTGCGTCGGTCTGTTGCCTTCCTGCTGTGGCCGTTCAATTAAATTTACTCAATGCATGCGGGTCGATTGGATGACTGAACGCTGTTCTGCTATAGTTTTTTATTGCATTTAAACGGGTATGTTGGTGAACTGATGACTTATCTGAATGAAAAAGAGTCGAATTTCCACTGTACTTTATATTTTGCAATATTTCCCTCTAAATAGATCATAATGATATATAATAATGCTATATAATATATAGTAAATACAATATATAATATACTATATGCTAAAATCGATTGAAATAAGCTTTAAGCTTATACAATGACTAATTCCTTTCAGTATAGGGTATTGCACAGTCGATTATAGGCTCTATATTTATTATATTAACTCAATATATCATATAAAATAACATATGCTCATCATCATACCTATAGCATTTTATATTTCAGCATAGGGTATTGCGTAGCCGTATATACCCTCTATACATAGCTCTTGGACTGGAGTTAGAGTCAGTAGTTTGAATTTCTATCACTTCATATTTCTTTCCCAATACTTTTCTATAAACAGAAAGAGATAGCGTAATAACGAACGAGAGAGAGAGAGTGTGTGGGAGAGAGAGGGGTTGCAAGCTCCATTCACGCAGCTCAATTAATTTATTTGTTTGCCAAGTGCCCGGAGTTATTATTGTATTTCAGGCGCACAATTTAAATCATAAAAACCCCTGACAGAGCACAGACACGCACATGCACATACAGATATAGCCACTCGCACACACACACACAGCCACTTCCACTCGCACTTGCAGTCATATCGTACATTATATGGCCTATTAATTACCAAATACCGTTAAGCCCATGGCCCGGCTAACAAGTCGCCCGCCGAGCTGCTGGCACAATGTTGTTTTCAAATTGCATTTGCACTTGTTTTTATGAGGCCAAAACCAAAGCCAAAGCCAAACGCCGTAACCGTAGCCGTAGCTGTAGCTGTAGCCGTAGCGGTAGCCGTAACCAAGCCAGGCACTGAACGAGGCACATTGCCACGGCCAGGGCAACAGCCAATGCAGCTGTCGGTCTGCATAGTTAGTCCATGGGCAGACCTCGACCCCGACCCAGTGCCAAAACCATATCGAGTCCAACTACGTACGGGCGCTGCTGCCAGTCCCGGGGCTGGTCTGATTGGCTGTTGTGTCTGGCGCATTTCACATGATAAATGATGCAGCAGACTAAACGTTAAAAGGGGGAGCCGAGCAGGACAGAGGGATGGGCACTCTGTGGGCAGAGAGCGAGGGAAAAATCTGCACTGGGCTCGGGCTGGGCTGCATCGCAAAACTTGGGGCTACAATCCAAAGCCTAATATGCCTAGGCCAAGGCGTCACAGAAAACAAACAAATTGAAGAATTGCTACAGCATCCATAAATAAGCAGTGTGAACAAAGCAAACGAGATGCTAAGATGCAGCCCACATGAGGATGGCGAATGGAAGAGCGCAACGAATATATGTATATGAATAACGTATGAATAAGATGAATGTAAAAGATATAAAAACTGAGATTATGCGTTTTGCGTGAGCAAAAGCTGAGCTGGGTAGAAGAAAGAAACAGAAGAAGTCTGAGAATGAAGGAAGGGAAGGATAACACTAACTTGTATTACTTATTATTGTATATAAACTAGAGAAAATGAGGAGATTTTAAATAATGTTATGGAAGGTGAAGGAAGAAAGATATATCAAATAAAGTATGATAATAATGATTTAAGAGATGTATAATAGAAATTACATATGTGTATATTGGAATAAGATAAGAGAGAAGCAGCAGAAGTAAAAGAAGGTGAAATCTGAAAGAATATCCTCAGCTTATCATAGGAATTAAAGGAAAAGAATAGAGCTAAAAAATAATACAAAATCACAAGTGGGTGAACATATTGAGGAGATAAATAAACTTTTAAGTAATAGAAAGACCGATAATGACAAGTAGAAGAAATAGGCAAAAGTATTCGATTTTCATATCAGCTAAGTATAATAAGAAAGAAGCAAATGAAGTATTAGAGGAAATGGTAAAAGTATTAAGGATAACAAATCAAAAATAAAATATGTTTATAGAACTAAATAAATATCTATAGGAAATTAGCTGAAGTAGGGCAAAGTATAAAGTATTATATGTCATCTAGAACACTAGGCATATGGATATATGTACTTAAATGATAAGTTCGAGCCTGCAGGTAACAAGCAGCAGAAGATTGTGATGAACATGCATACGGGATGGCAAGGATGACAATGATAGTATTCATTCAACATATGATTCAATTACAAAACAATTCAATTATAGCCAGCCTCACCCTTGTAGATATGCAGGTCAGAGCAAGATGTGGACATGGAGAGCAAGGAAATTCTATATGTGTTACACATAGCAAGCAACAGGCAGGGCTAAGGCGTATTTGATTTGTCAAATAAAGTGACCATGGAGCATAATAGTATAAGAGACGGTGCTTGTTAGGGCTACAAATTTAGCCTAAGTGAAATGCGCGCACACACATACCGACAGAGAGAGAGAGAGAAACATGTGTGTGTGTGTGTGTGCTGAACAATAGATAAGTGGGCCAGTGAACAGGTCCTGGGGTCATTTTGTAAGGACGTGCGTCACGCTCACTTCCTGCGCCGAAAAGCCTAAAAATAGCTACAAAATTATGAAGTGAGCGATGCATGTAACAAAAGCCAGCACCCACTTCAGCAACGACAACAACAACAACAAAAACAATACCAACAAAAAAAGTGAAAGACGTATATGTATATAATATATGTATATATATACATGTTATATATGTAGATACATATGTATATATTGAATCGCATATTGTTATCGACATTCGGCCATACGAAATCGGATATGTGCACACACATACGCAAATTCCTATACACACACACGCACACAGACACAGATACGGACACATGGTTGTATGCATGCAAAATGTATAATTAACCAAACACGCACACACTGAAAGGATATGTGCAGAATGTTACGGCCGTTTACACAGCCAGCCGCCCGACACTGCGGCCACTCTCCGTCCGTATACCCTGTATACGGCAGCAGCACGGAAATCTGGGTATATTCAGCATGGCAAGAGGTTCGAGCCGAAGTGTTAACTGAGTGAAAATATCTATCGAACGTTCGCCGGATCCAATAGTACTAGAAACTTTCTTATATTATGCTCCAATTGAATTTTCCAATCGGGTGTGAAATGTGGAATCTCTGACATATGGCACAGAGAATAGGCCAAATTTGTGTATCATCTGAAAATATGTATCTGAAATACGCATAAGACTACAAATAGGCATCAATCATATTAGGTAAATATTGGAATGAAACTATGTCAAATGCTATGCTATATGCCAGCACTGTAGACTGAGACTGGCAGTATCCTGTGAGGATATGCAACACTGCGACGCCAATGCTGCAGAGCCTGGCAACAATGAAACGAGAAATGTTGCTCTTTTTTTTTTTTTTTTTTTTTTTTTGTTCTTTGTCCTGCTGCCACATTGGACGATTGCTGCGGTTGCGGGTGCCGGAGCGTAGGGGTGCAAAGGGCAAGGGGCCACGCAGAGGGTGCAAAGGAGCAGCAGCAGGAGCAGGGACCTGGGCAGGGGCATCCGGGTGCAAGGGTGCAAGGGTGCGATGTTTTGTCAGTGAATGCTGCACGCTGCTCGGGATGGTGTGGTCAACTGTGGACTGGACACCGTTCACTTGCTCTCTGCTTGCGTGTAAGTGTGTGTGTGTGTGTGTGTGCGAATGTGTGTGCAAAAATATGGAAACATTTGGCACTAATTGCATGTGCTCAGCAGCAACAAGAGCAGCGGCAGCAGCGGCAGCAGCAACAGCCACGTTCACGTCGTCATCCACATCGTTGGTCGTGGTGGTGGTGCCTCGTTGTCGTCGTTGTCGTTCTGGACAACAGCAGAAGAGCGACAGTTATGACAGCACAGCCGCAGCACCGCACAAAGCACAAAGCACAAAAGAAATTGCGCAAAAATCGTTGTAACAAAAGAAGAGTGCACACATACGCGCACACACACACGCACACACACGCATGCAGGCACAGTGGGTGCGTTGTTAAAAGGGACATTTGCAGGACATCATAAACGTTTGCAGGCCAGGCCGGGAGTTTAGCAAAAACAAAAATACAAAAAAGAAAGAAAAAAAAATACAACAAAAAAGAAATACTCACACATACACACACTGACAAAAAAACATGGAACAAGGCAGTCGCTGCTCGTGCAAAACTTCAAAAGTCAGCCAAAGGACAATGTGGAGCGCTGTGGCAGCGGAAGGCGACGAAGTAGCAATCCTGTTGCTCCTGTTGCGGCTGTTGCTGGTGCTGCTGCTGCTGCTGCTCTTTTCTAATAGTTGTTACACACACACGCGCATGAGGGCAACACACACATCAAACGACACCGAGCTCAACAACAACAACAGCAAGAGCAACAACATGGTCTACAACAAGGACATCGACGCCAATGACAATACAAAAGGAAACCCGCGACATATGTACGATGACTGCGGCATGGGCTTATTACGTTTTTCAATAAAAGCCATCCACACACCCACACTCACACCCATACTCACACGCACACGCATACGCACCCTCATACGTATATATTATCGCACACACACACACACACGCACGCTCCCAGGCATTTGCCACGTTTATGAAATTTGCTGCGCAAAATGTTGGCCAGTTGGTTAAATTGTCCTCTGGAGCAGCCACAGCAAAATGGGCAACTCCACCCCTGCTCCTCAACCTCCTTCTGCTGCGACGGCTGCGAGCTCCCTTAGCTAATTAGTTATGCAGTCAATCTATAGATATTTCATTTATTACAATAACAAGTGCTCATAATTATAAGTGAATTGTACTTTTTGTCTACTGCTCTATCTCTCTCTCTCTCTCTCTCTCTCTCTCTCTCTCTCTCTCTTCTCTCTCACTTTCTAGCTCTCTGTATTATTCCCAAAGCACTGCAAATGTTTTGAATAATTCGATTTACGCGTCTAACCAAAGCCAAGTCCACAGCTGTCACTTGTTGTAGCTCGAAAACTATAAGAGCTAGAGACACTAAATTTGGTATAAGGGTAGTCGAAACGTTTAGAAAACCTTGGCAAATTTCACATTTTGAATAGCAAATCGATATGTCGAGATGATGATGTCTTGAAATCTGAATATCTGGTTCTATCCCGAGTACTATATGGGGTAAAGTCATGAAAATTGGAATAAAGATAAACGTAATGTTTAGAAATCCTTTTAATATTTTACTTATTAACTAGTTGATAGAGTTGTCAAGATATAGGAGCTTAGACGCAGATGCCATCTGGTGGGGCAACATACGTAGCTCTCCTAAGTTCGACTAGTTTACTTTTATCTATGTATTACGCTTATGCCACTTCTTTGCCACCTATAACTAATAGAAGTTTCCTTAGGTTTCCAGTGTGCTAATGACTTCTGCTCGGTTTTCATGTGACGTCAGTTGCCAGCAGATCGTTTCATTTCACGCTCGACTTGTTTTGTGGGGGCGTGGCTAAGTGAGGTGCCGTTACGCCCATACACAGAGATGGTGCCAGGCTCTGTCTCTGAGTCTGGCTATCGAGCAGGTGGTTTGGCCCATCTTGTGGCATTGCAGCCAAATGGCAGCTATTTGCGTTGCCTGCCCTGTAAGTTGTTGCACGTTGCTCGTTGCACGTTGCGAGTTGCGAGTTGCAAGTTGTGCAGTGCGTTAAATTTGAGTACTTGACAACTTGTCGAGTATCTGGCTAATTGGTTTCGTGCTATATGCAACGTGTTAGATGAGTAGGCCCTCACTCTCTCTCGCTCTCTCTAACTATTTGTCTCTTTCTCTATCTCACTCTCTTCCTCTGTTCTCATATATAAGATTAAACATGCAGGACGAGTTCCAAAGGGTTAGCCATTCCAGCTCTGTTAGACGAAAGACAGCTCTATTACATAACAGTCTGTATATAATGCAATTACTTGTTATATACAAGTGATTTACATATAATGATATATATTTATATGACTGACTATATAGAGTCGTAACATCTATCATTTGGTGTTACAAGTTGAGTGCGCATTTTGCTCGAGCCTTTTGCAGGGGGCTTTGGAAAAATAAGATGTTGGCGAAAATTTATTGAAGAGCAAACTCATTTGACTATAACTTATGATTGGATTATCGGTTTAGTATGGCATTTGACAGCAGGCAGCAGTGCTGCGAGTGTGTGTGTGTGTGTGAGGGGGTGTGTGTGATAAGACATATGTCTATGCGCCTATATGCAGGCTATGCAGTCAGAGCTGTGTCTGTGTGGAAGTCATAAATGCGTCGCAGACAAGCGGAAAGACACAGCCAAAGATGCTGGCTGCCAGACAGACAGACAGCCAGTCAGACTCTGTCAGACAGCCGGCCAGACAGGCAGCTGGCTGTGCTTTTCTCCTCTTCTGTTTTTTTTTTTTTTGGCTCCCAATCTGAGCTCGAGTTTGGGCTTTGGTTAAGGCTTGGGCTTATGCTACTGCCTTTTTGGTCGCTTCATTTGGCTGGCGGCATGCAACAGCGGCAACAGCAGCAACAGCAGCAGCAGCCTTCACAAGGGTGTGTGTGTGTGTGTGTGTGTGTTAGCCTGTTAGGGTCTGTTTTATTGCGCCATAAACACGCACTTAAGCACACATAGATACACATATCTACATACATATAAGCATTGTACCCCATCCCCGCCCCCATCACACACACACACACACACACAGCCTGCGTCTTGTCTGCCTCCTGCAACAAACAGCCCCAAGCTCAGACCACTAGCCTCTTACCCGAGCCCTGCCCCTGGCCCTGGCTACATTTACCGCTCGCTTTTGGCGTAACTTTGTGCAGCCTTTAGGAATGTGTAACAGAGCGTAAAATTTTGATTTTTCCAACCACCCACACACATACAGAGAGAGAGAGACAGAAAGGAGCGCGCGTTGCGAATAAAAATCATATCTTGCATACAATTAGCTTTAATATTTTAGCACTTTTCTTAATGTACATCAATAACGAACCGGATAAAGAGACAGCCGGCAAAAGGGAAAGAGGAAGGTGGGAGAGAGAGAGAGAGAAAGTGTGTGAGGGGCGTGGCGGATGCAAATAAATGATTTATAAATCGAATTTGTTAGCAAAAACCAATGTGAGAAGTTTTTATTATTTCTGTTGTTGTAGCCTTTGTTGTTGTAGTTGTTGTAGTCCAGCACATTCTTTACAATTATTGAGCCTAATAAATCTTCCATGAATACCCCGAACAATCAAGGGAAAGGCGTGCCATCAAAACGATCCCAGACTTTCCCTTCAAATGCAAACACAAACACATTTTAGCTTATGCAATTTTAAAGCAATAAATTTTTATAAAAATAAATAGACTTGTAAAAATAATTTATTAAAAATGCAAGAAATTCGGAAAATTCATTTTCGGAAAAATAAAGGAAATAAAAAAAAGGAAATTCAATGACTTCATTCTATCTGAACTATACGTATTCTCCCTCCTCTAATAAATAGTTCGACTAATTCAATGGCGCCTTATCTCTGAGCAACTTTTTTACCAATATTCTATCTATTTATATTAACAGAGCTGCAATGGAGACTTGAGTTAATACTAATTGAGCAACGACCTGCAATCCATAGACATTTGAATTGTGCTCATATAATAATGAATGTCTCATAGAATTTCTAAGCTCCAGGACTTGTGGCATGTAATAGCTGGTGAGCAGGCAAAAATCCCAGCGCAAACTAATTAAGTAAACATTCTAAGCAGCCCGCCACAAAGACGCATCGATGGCTATTGAATTTCCTAATGGAATTTCAGGTGGTGTCTTGAGCATGCCTCTCATACATGAAATACAATAAATATAGATTGCCTTATATTCAACAAGTTTCGAATGCACTTCAACTGAATTGCAATGCGAACGATTGAGGCTTACAGCCAGCTTGTAAATTGTCAATGCTATGAGCTGTTGCCTGTGTTAATCGATTTATAGCATTTTCATTCGTGTCGCAATCAAAACTCGCAGCATTTCTTTGTTTGGCCTGACTGCTGAATGCCACGGTGTGGCATGTGCCGCGCACTCTCAAAAAATGTTGCTGGCAAGTGCCTGCTGGCTGGTATAACAGTTATGTAATAGTTGGTTAACAGCGCACTCTGTTAACTGTTAACAGTAGTCGCGAGAGCCGCAGCAGAAAGAGAGCCAAACGCTCTTTGCGCTCATCAGTTGAGTGTATAACGGACTGGCGACTGCTATAAAATGCGCCGCTTACATCTGATTACAAGTTGATTTCTGTCTTTCAGCAGCTCTGCCTCTTACTTGCCAGACCCTAGTTGACCAACCCTTATAGACCGTGTATATCCTCGCATAGCTGCCGCCCACTTAGCCAGGACGCACACCATGTGTATAAGAGCCAGCAGCTCTCTTTGCCATCAATCACACAATTTTAGCATTTCATTAGCTTCATCTGCTGTGGCCTCAACAGGAATTTCCCTAACATTTGACTTAACAGTGCTGCGCTCTTTGACTCTTTCATATCTGCGACTCGCTCTTTGAGGTTGACGTCGGCGCAGTGCTTAACAGTAGCGCATCTGGCAGGGTGTTTTATAGCAGCTCATAGAACAGTTACAAGAGCTCCTCCAGCAAGTCTGTTAATTCGCAAACAAAGATCCAAAACTATACGACCGTACTCTGTCTAGATCCACAAAATTCTTGATAAAGCGGGTTTAGATAAGAAAGCAGATCCAAACAGATGGGGATTTTTAGGTGTTAAGTTGTTAAGCTCTGGCTAATTAAAAGATAAGATTAGATGATACTGTCGGAAAAGACAAGTTTTATTTATGAATAGCTAGTTAACTAGAAACTCTGCGAATACGGGAAATACAGCTGATAAAGTCAAAGTGTAATCGTCTTGAGACTTAGAAAATAATCAAAAAAAAATTAAATATTTTTTAGAATGAAATAATGTGAAAGTGAAATTTAAAAAATATAGTATGAGAATACAATAAAAAATATTTGTTTTATTGAATAAAATAATTGCTTTGATAGAATATGGTAAATATTTGTATAATACTAAAATATGTTAAAAAAAATAAAATATATAAAAAATAAAATAAAAAAAAAATAAAATATATAAAAAATAAAATAAAAAAAATAAAATGTATAAATACTAAAATATCAATGATTTTCAGTATCAGATAAGTTAAAACGTTAATATTTGGAGCATAGGAATCTTGCTCGTCTCACCATTGGCATTCATGCCACACGCATCTATGTATGCCGGAAATTATATGTTCCTCAAGGCAATATCTTTTCAATGGCAAGCAAAACGCAACGCCATTTGTCCCAGAGATCGTCATTGAAACACACAGCCCGACGAGCCATGCGCAAAGCTCGTCAAATCCATCCAATTGTTTGAATATACATAATTGCAATTGCTGCTACTACGTCTGCCAGCTGTCAAGACGTAAGTACGGCCGCTCCCCATTTGCGAGGGGCTTTTGTCTTAGGCTCTGGCTGGGCATTGGGCATTGGCATTGGATGCATCATAAACGCTGCCGCTTGCGCCTCTAATTTGTATTCGCAATGTGGCTTAAAATGAAATTATCGACCGCCAACCACGGACTGTAGACGTGGATTCAATTACCAAATACACTTTGAAATAGTAATAGTGGTCCGTCCAGTGGTGCGCTGGCTGGAGCCACCCACCCATTGCACCCGTTGCACCCATTGCGCAAATTGGCGGTGTGAAGGAATCGCCAAGTGTGTGTGTGGATACGAGTGTGTGTGTGTGTGTGTTATCTATGCGCTAAGTTATGCAACAAATACATATGCATAAATTGCTGTTTCCATTTACATAAAGACAATTCTCCAGCTGCATGTGTGTGTGTGTGTGTCTGTGCACAATATGAGATTTGCTTTTGAAATGAACATCATTATCGAGATACTCAAACACACGCACAGGCACACACGCAAAGGCTAGCTCTGATGTTGGTTAATTAACCAAACCCACACACTCACACACTCACACACACTTACACACCTGTGTGCTTCCCTCGCTTTGTCTCGTAACATAATTGGCCTGTATACAATTGTAATTATAAACCACTAATAAGATTCGAACACGTAACGATTTTCAAACTGTCATCAAATGGGTGCTCCCCATTGCCCGATGCCCTGCCGCATGCCCATTTCGTTTCGTCACATCAACAAGTTAATTTTGCATATTGTGGGTGGGCGTGTGGGGCGTGGCCCCACAGGAGCTCAGCCCGAGCAGGGCACGGGGGCTGGCGCTACGTGCATTTTAATGCGATTAAAGTGGCAAAGAGCCACAGATTGGTCGCGCACCGGGTCAAAGTTCATTTCATAATTACAAACACAACACCAAAGTGTGTTCAATTGCATCTGCCACAGAAGCCGTTGCACGACCAGGTCGAAAGAAACGAAACGGGAAGGGGCATGGAGCGGGCTTAAAAGTCAATGTGTGCTAGAACCGTTAACCCAGCCAATTGCTCCTTTGTCGGTTTGTCTATTAATTAGTTAAGTACGCTATATATGTGTATGTTTTCAATAAATACCAGCACTACGGACGGATTCGCTTTGTTAACGCAATGGTCAAAGAGGAAGAGCCAATGGGGGGGCTGGGCGGGTAGGGCTGGTCCACAAAGTTGTAAAACGTAATTGCAGAAATAGATTTTAATTTTGATTACTAATGAAAAGCCTACTAATGTAATTTAAAAGCATATTTTATTTCCTCTATATTTACTTCCGAATATATCCATATATGTAAATGATGCATCAATAAATGAGGATCGAATAGTAGGGCAATAAAATTAGTTGATGATTATATTTCTTATACATTCCATATACATTAGTGCATACATGCATAAATATGTGTCTCGTCTATAGTTGAGAATCGCATAGTCGATGATTGGATTCTGTTTATCTCCTCATACATTTCTATAAACATACATAACTATAAGTGCTCCATCACTGATGAGAATCACATAGTAAGGCAATAGAATTACTAACATCAATTTTGTCTCTCACCTTCCACAACAAACAACAAACAATTGAAAGCAAAATATACGAAAATATAGTTTAGCTAATGCTCCATAAACATATTTGTAATATCTGCTTAACTCTTGTTGTCGTCTTTTATTGCTTTAACTTCTTTCAGTTTGTGGCCTGGTTTTTCTTTTGGCAACAATTTTTGTTAATCTTTTGCGCAGCCCGGAGAGAAAGCTACTTCGAGTTACGCGTGCCCCGAGGACTGCGCTGCGCGACGCAATGAAAATGAAAATGGAAATTGACAACTGGACGGACAAGAGCAAAAAAAAAAAAAAAAAAAAAAACAGATAAAGAATAAGAGTGAGAGAGAGGCAGAGAACGGGAGAGCGACAGCAAACGCATTCATATGTGAAATGGAAAAAATTATAATCCAAATAAGAGAATGCAAACGGAACGACAGGCGAACAGCGCAGCGGATGCTCGCGGCAGGGGGATGTGCGTGGCAGGGGTGGCGCCTAAGAAGAATCGATGACGGATATCTGTTGATAGCCAAATCGTCGATGCTGCCCGCCCACGCAGCGCTGTATCTGAAGTCAGAGCGAGAGCCAGAGCCAGAGCCAGCGCCAGAGATTGGGCTGGTCTGGTCTGGGCTGTCCTCGGACCTTTGGCTACTTCTGTAACCAATTTTTGAAAATTTCTTAAAATTCAATAAATATTTATGAGTTGATAATGCCAAAGTGAGCAGCTACACACACACATGCATACACACACGCACACACATAGCTCGCACGCTTGCTTGGTTGCATTAAATAGATTACGTATACGAGCTGTGGTCCCTGGCCTGATGGAGCTGGCTGATGGTGGCTAAGACCAAATGCAAACATGTTTGCCTTGGCTACAGTTGGACTTCTCTCTCTCTTTCTCTTGCTCTCTCTCTCTCTCTCTCTCTCTCTCTCTCTCTCTCTCTCTCTGTGTACGTCTCAAGTAATGCGCATAATTTAAATATATTTATTACACTTCTCGTTAATCAGCTGAAGGACAAATAAACAGCTCATCGCCCGATTTCTTGTCGACACGTTAGTCAAATTTTTGTCCTCAATCGAGTTGGCTGTGCCGATGCTCAAATTATTTTACTGATCCAAGTAGGCTTTTGCCGATTTCCCAGTCGACACGCTAGTCAAATTTGGTACTCAATCGAGTTGGCAGTGCCGATGCTCAAACTATTTTACTGATCCAAGTAGGCTTTTGCCGAGCTCCGAGCTAAGGACTGAGGCGAGCTAACACAATATCGTCAGTCAGTGCTCACAGCTCAACTGGAGCGGGTCAAAACTGCCTAAAATTCTAAATTTTTTGTGAAAATCGAATTTTAGAAATGTTTTATTTTTCGGTCCATTTTTTTTCTCCATTTTTTTTTATCACTTTTTGGTAACGTGAAGTAAATTGTAAATTCAGATTGCTTAAAATGCTTCACCGAACGGTTGGCTTACGTACAAAATTTTTGTGTTCATAATTTCCATTTATATTGTACACAAACATACAAGTGAGTATATATTTTGCACAAAATGACCGGTTTTTATACCCTGAACCCATTGAAAATGGGAAATCAGGGTATAATGTTTTTGTTGAAATGTATGTAACAGGCAGAAGGAGGCGTGGCAGACCCCATAAAGTATATATATTCTTGATCAGGGCGACGAACTGAGTCGATTTAGCCCTGTCCGTCTGTCTGTCCGTCTGTCCGTCTGTCCGTCTGTCCGTATGTTTGAACGCGTCGATTTCCGAAGATATAGAAGCTAGAGACTTCAACTTTTTTTTAAAATGCTCGTATATAGCACGCGGATATCGAGTTTATCACTAAAAATCGATAACTCATCTCGTTATTTTTTTATCGATCAAAAACCTTATCGAAATGCAGTTATAAAATTATATCTCCTACATCTTTAGAGCTAGAGTATCCAAATTTTAAATGTAGATTGATATGTACGTTATAGAATTTCGATTTTTGTTCAATTTCACCCCCCACCCTTATATCCACCCCCTCACCCATAAGTTTGTAAAAGGCGTATTTCAAATACTAGAGACTTGAGCTTTGGCAATTATACGCATAGTAATGATAAAACCACAATCTGAAAGTTTCATGGAGAACGTACGTCCAGAAAAAAAGTTATTAAACAATTATGTTCCCATAGTAAGCCCACACTGCAGCCCATGCGTGCGCGCCTATGGGTGTCTATGTATGTGTGTTTGCGTGTGTATGTGTGTGTTTGTGTAAGCAGAGAGACGCTAAAAATGATTGAAATGGCTGTTGCTTGAAGGGTTCAGGGGATCTCGTAGTCGAGCACTCTCGACTAGAGTTTTCTTACTTGTTTTTTCTGTTTACATTTATTTAGTACACAAAATGTGTTTTTTTTTTTTTTTTTTTTTTTTTTTTGACATTTATATATGTCAATACATATGTACTTTTTTTTTCTTTTACATTTATTTTGAATACAGAAAAAAATTTTTTTTTTTTTTGACGTTTATAAATTTGACATATGTATGTAAATTTGTCATTTATTTTTTCTCTTTACATTTATTTTGTATACAGAAATTTTTTTTTACATGTATATATGTACATATGTATTTTTTTTTTACATTTAATTTAATTCCTCCAGATGGAGGCTTGGCGAACCCCATAAGAGTATATATATTCTTGATAAGGCGACGAGCTGAATCAATTTAGCCTTGTCCGTCTGCCCGTCCGTCCGTCTATCCGTATTTTGGAACGCGTCGATAAGAGCTAGAGACTTGATTTTTTTATAAAATAAAATGACATCTCATACATCTTTAAAGCTAGAGTCGCCAAATTTTAAATGTTAGTTTATATATATTTCATAGAATTTCGATTTTTATTATAATTCAGTGTCTGTGAATGTGTGTGTTTCTTGTGTGAGCAGAAAGACGCTAAGAATTATTGAAATATCAGTTCATCGAAGGGTTCACTCGATCTCGTAGTCGAGCAGTCTCGACTGGAGCCTAGTTCACAGCACATACACGCACATGAATGTTATAATCACACAGCATAGTCCATTAACAAGAGAAGTTAATAAGCAATTCATTTTCCATAGTAAGCCCTACTGCAGCCAATGTTTATGTGTGCATGCCTAGGTGTGTCTGTGTGTGTGTCTCTTGTCTATGAATTATTGTGAAATATCAATTCTTCGAAGGGTTCGGGGGATTTCGTAGTCGAGCAGTCTCGACTAGTGCTTTCTTACTTGTTTTAAATTCAATTTTTATTTTTGTTTAGATCCTGCGGTCAACTTATATATTCAAATATCTAAATGCATCCCCAAGAAGAAAAGAAGAACCGACTTTCAAGGTCAAGCTTACGAAAGTGCGATACGTCGTTTATCCCTTTTGAATTAAATTTAACTAATTGCGATCTCGATTTTCGATTTAGATACGAACCAAAACAACACCGACGCAATGACGCACAGCAATGTAAACTGGCCTTGTAAGTCTGGAGAGCAGCAGCGCCTATTCTTTGGCGTATCTGGTGGATGTTGGCGTAAACCACGATTATAAACGCAACGGAATGAATTAAACACTACTGCAACAAGAATAACAAATACACTAATATATATATTTATAAATATATATATACATACACAAATACATAGACTTGAACAAAGATAATAATAGTTACTGTCACTCATATATGTATATATATCTATGTGTACATCTAAACATATATACATATACATATATATATATTAATATGCTTCGACTCTCATACATCATCTTATCATGACATTGATATAAGAACGCGTTTGCCACTCCATATAGATTGCACATACATACAACAAAACAAAAAACAAAACAAATTGTAAGTATTCCTAAGAGATCCGATAAAGTATTCCTAATCTAAAGACTCTAATTCTTCTAGCACAAACAACAACTGCAACTTGGTACTTTGGTACGCAAGTTCAATCAATCCAATCGCTCGGATATCGAGCGCAAACGATTTGAAAGTAAGTTTCAAAAATTGAGGCATACCTGGACATACCTAGACATTAGCTACTTTTTGATTGGCTCTCTCATTGTAATCTTGAAATCGTAAGTACACCATATACATACATATGAGCATATATCATACAAATATATCTGAATGTTTCCATGTGAAGATAATACGCAAGACGGTACCGCGCTATTAGCAGAGCGCTGCAGTTAGCGTCGTAAGCGAAACATCTTCAAATAACGAATCTTAATGAGATCCAATCAAAACACAAGAGAGCACAACAACCGATTCATAACTATACTAACTGATACAAGGATAAGGAACGACAAATTAGGAAAATATGTACATGAAACTATCAATAAAGTTTCGTTAGCCGGTCTAAAAGTCAAACTGTAATCAAGATTCGACTTCTCAAATAAAAAAAATAGCAAACTCGGGTTAGTTTTTAGGTGAGAAACAAATTATTTTTATATCAACACTCCTCTATTTGTTAAATTATATTAAATGAAGTTTTCTTTTACAGGACGGTACCACGCCCCTCTACTTGATGCCGGGGACGTGTGCTCGCGTCCATTTTTAACGGAGTAACTGTTACAAAACAAGAAAATGCTTCAAATAAATCACTTCGATTATTTGAACACCAAAAATTTTATTAGTTTTTCATTTATACGGTAATCGTTCAGGAAATATTCCTCTTAGCTATTCCTATGGACTATGGACTATGGACTGTGGACTGTGGACTATGGACTATGGACTATGGACTATGGAGTATGGACTATGGACTATGGACTGTGGACTGTGGACTGTGGACTGTGGACTGTGGACTGTGGACTGTGGACTGTGGACTATGGACTATGGACTATGGACTATGGACTATGGACTGTGGACTGTGGACTGTGGACTGTGGACTATGGACTATGGACTATGGACTATGGACTATGGACTATGGACTATGGACTATGGACTATGGACTATGGACTATGGACTATGGACTATGGACTATGGACTATGGACTATGGACTATGGACTATGGACTATGGACTATGGACTATGGACTATGGACTATGGACTATGGACTATGGACTATGGACTATGGACTATGGACTATGGACTATGGACTATGGACTATGGACTATGGACTATGGACTATGGACTATGGACTATGGACTATGGACTATGGACTATGGACTATGGACTATGGACTATGGACTATGGACTATGGACTATGGACTATGGACTATGGACTATGGACTATGGACTATGGACTATGGACTATGGACTATGGACTATGGACTATGGACTATGGACTATGGACTATGGACTATGGACTATGGACTATGGACTATGGACTATGGACTATGGACTATGGACTATGGACTATGGACTATGGACTATGGACTATGGACTATGGACTATGGACTATGGACTATGGACTATGGACTGTGGACTGTGGACTGTGGACTGTGGACTGTGGACTGTGGACTGTGGACTGTGGACTGTGGACTGTGGACTGTGGACTGTGGACTGTGGACTGTGGACTGTGGACTGTGGACTATGGTTAATTCATTAATAGATCGACAAAGCATATATACAAATATACATACATATACAAATTTTCAAATCAGATTCTCACTAATATAGTTAACCATCTCAGGTGGCGCCACCTAGTGTGAATGCCCTCGTGCCCAGGATAACTGAGCCTGATCGTGTGTGTGTTTTGTGTTTGTGTGCGTGTATCACTCATCCAACAGACGCTTTTCAATATGTTTGAGGAATGCATTCAACGTAATCCAAAGTAGATCACGCATTACTTTGCCCGCATTCATCTGCATATTAGTTAGTCGGAGTGAGCTACCATCCCCTCGCAATATCAGGCGAAGGCTGCGACATTTTTGAGAGCTGGCTGACAGCTGGTTTATTGTTTATTTGCTAAGAGCTCTTATGCATTGCCATCATAGTTTAGTTGCGTCTGCCCGAAGAGCGCTGCGCCAACTGCGACCAAGCAATGAATATATCCACTTCTCGCCCGCTTCCTCTTATTTTTTCCCCCGTATTTGGCTTTCTGCTGACTTTTCCGTTGGCCCCTTTTTTTCTTTTTGTTTTTTGGTGTCGTGGAAAAGAAATTCATCAAACGAATTATTAGAAAAGTTTTCTAGTTGGCACCGTTATTGCTGGCAGACGCCTTTTCAAACTATGGTTAAGATGGGGGCGGAGCCTGAGGGGGTGTGTGTCGGATGGCAGATAGATAGGAGTTTCTGTGGTGGGTGGGCGGTCGGTCGGTGCTGGGTGGGGTCTCTTACATCCCCCATACCTCGATTGGTATCTTGGTGTAGCCAGCGAAGCCGCCAATAATGTTGAGCACGTCGAACGCGACGAAACAGATGAACAAACTTTAACAAACAACAAGCAAACGAACAAACAAATAAACAGGCTGGCAGGCTAGCTAGCTGGCTCACTGGTTGGCTGTCTGGCTGGCTGGTTGGCTGGTTGGCTGGTTGGCAGGGATGCCAACTTATTTATTTATAAAAACGAACGACGAACGCAGGCAGCGTAATGAAATTCTGTGCATATTCTGACGTACGCACACATACACACACACATACTTTGCTTTTTGTGCATAACTGTAAGTTCATTTTGTGCGATTGTCTTGCTTGTATCTGTATCTATGCATCTGTATCCGTGTATCCGTGTATCTATGGCCTGTAGATACATATATCTGCTGCTGAATAGTTCGTCCTAACAAGAGTGTGTGTGTGTGTGAGAGAGAGAGAGAGAGAGAGAGAGAGAGGAAGCAGACGAAAAAAAACAGCTAAAGCGTGCGGCGTCGCGTACGTGATGTTCATATTTTCATAGATTCAATAATTTATAAATTTTATGCTCATACACACACGCACACACACACAGGCACACACAGGCACACGCAGCTATCTCTGTGTGATCTGTGCGCTGATTTGGCAACACTAAAGAGCGTCTGTCCTGACTTTCTCTCTCTCTATCTCCCTCTCGCTCTCTTTGTTTCCATTACTCTCTGCTTGTGTTGATGTTACTGCCCTGTCGACAACTTTTATTGAGATTCCTTGGAGCACCTAAGCGCAAGTTTGTCTGGTTAACTGACAGCCACGAAGCACTTGGCCATCAACAAATTGAGCAAATCTTTTCACTCGCATTCATTTGCATTTATAATATATAAAGCATTAGCTCAACACTTGAGATAATGAAGAGAAAGCACTACCATGGCAAGCTATACCAAGTAATAGAGTTCCTATGTCAGATATAGTAATATGGTAGCAATAGCCAAGCAGTGTTAAAAACAGTGTTTATAGTTTTGTCATAGGTGAGCTCTTAGTAAATGATTAAAACTAGCGCTAATCTGACCCGATCTTTAGTTAGACGATTGAATTGAAATGCAATACCTAACTGAACAACTGAATAGAGACACTTCTCATTTAAGCTGACTTCTTAAAGCAAACATGACTTTTACTGCCTATATTAAAGAAACATGAAAGTTGATTAGCTAGTTGCTTGTCGTTGCAGTGTTTTATAAATATATTTGCTGAAAAAAAAAACCTTAGCTTGAACAGTCAACTCGTTTTCTCTTTTGTTTCAAGTACTCAGAATTTATTACAATTTTGTTCTTAAGAATACACTTGAAAAAAAAAAAACTCAAGAAAATATTGCTAGCTAAGCGTTTATAAATTACACTTGATTGAAAAGAAAAAAACAAAATATGTTTGTTTTAAGACCTTTGATGATTGCATTCGATTTGGGCATAGGCGAAAAGTAAACTATGCAACAACAATTTATGTGAGTGCATGCAGTCATCTATGTGTGTGAGTGTGTGTAACAATTGGAAGAAGCAGCAGCATGTTAAAATAAAATACAACACGCAGCAAACGAGTCGCCGACGTCGACACTTTCTGTTTTTTAACTCAATTTTCAATAAAAACAGTGAACAAAACTTTTTTTCTCTATCGCTCTCCCTCCCTCTCCCTCTCTCTCTCCCTCTCTCTCTCGCTCTCGCTCTCGCTCTCTCTCACACTCTGTGTGTTGTTAACTTAATTTCGCTTGGCGCTGCTCGCAGCTCGATGCTAAAAGCATTTCATTGTTGTCCAACTCGTTGCTTCTTCTTTTTGCTGTTGTTGTTGTTGTTGTTGTTGTTGTTGGTGTTGCAAGTGTGTGGGCGTGGCACCCAAAAACCGAGCAACGGCATTTTACACGCACTGAAAGATTTCACTTACAGCTTGCAAATGGGACGCTGGGCGGACAGACGGACAGTTGGGCGGCAGAGCTGTTTGTTGGGGGCGTGGCTAAAAGTCTACAAAATGCAGTTAGTGTCAAAATGTGAGCTAGCAGCAGCAGCAGACAGCAAAACAGCAGACGGAAGACATCAGATAATAGAGACAACACACACACACACACACACGCACACACACACACAGCGTACTACAACTGCTGTCGCATGTCCAAATTGAACGCAACTAACTTACAAATTTGCCAAAAGCCAAGGAACCGAACCGAACGGAACCGAACCACACCGAGTGCATGAAAACTGAACAAAACTTGAACCGCTCAGATCAGCTGCATCGAGCAAACCCAGGGAAGCGAATCATTCGAGAGTTAAGGCCACGCTGTGAATAATGACTTATTATACCCTGAACCCATTGAAAATGGGAAATCAGGGTATAATGGTTTTGTGAAAAGTATGTAACAGGCAGAAGGAATCATCGCAGACCCCATAAAGTATATATATTCTTGATCAGGGCGATGAGCTGAGTCGATATAGCCCTGTCCGTCTGCGTGCGTGTGGATGCATGTGTATGTATGTGTGCATAAAAGAACTGCAGAATGTTTAGAATATCAGCTTGGAGGGTTCAGGGTATATCCTAGTCGAGCAGTCTCGACTAGAGTCTTCTTACTTGTTTCTTGTTTATTTTTGTTTTTATGATTATTTTTTATATTTCTCATCAAGTGTTAACTCCATGCCACAAACAAAGCCAAATCTAGCCATCGATGGGGATGATAGTTAAATAAGAAATATTGATAGCGATAGTTAATGGCGATTGCTATCTGATAAAAATCGATCGATCGACAATGTTTAGAGTAAACGCGAAGAGAAGATACGCAGTACAAATTCTTGGTGTGTTTTATTGTATAAATTAGCATGAAAAACTGCTGTTAACTTTTAGTCACCTTTAACAGAGGTCGGACGTCTTTTCTTCATCCACTGATCATTATAATGACCCTGTTCCATTGGCTATCTCGTTCTTAGCCTGCAACAGCGGGGCCTATCTTCTTTCTCTCTCTCTCCCTCTTGCTCTCTTTTCATCTATTTGTTTCTTCTCTCTTTCTCTCTCTCAAATCGAAGAAAGAAAGAACCATTCCATTCCTGTAATTGTTCCCTAATTCTGTGTTAATTTTAAATTTCCACATGGATTTGTTTAAGCTAAAGTGTGCTGCGTAGTGCCTTGAAATGCGCTGTGCGGCTCTGTAGCCATTGCTGGCGGACAATTTGGCGCCATCTGGCGACGGCATGTGGCATAAACCAATCAGTTTTTCCTGGAAAGCTGCTTTCAGCTGCACAGCGCTCTGCGATAGCAAATATTTGTACTTATTTGTGAATCATATCGAATAACATGGATGGGACATCATTCATGTGGCCGATACGCACACACACACACACACGCACACACACATACACGCAGAGCCAATGCAATTATTATTGTTGTCATTTTTAGTCACTAATCACTCTCGAATAACGGGCCGACGCCGCCGGCAGCGCCATAATAAAAATAATGATGTGACATAAAAAAACGAAGAAGAAGAAGAAGAAGCCAATGTGTGTGTGTGTGTATCTGTGTGTTTGAGCGTATATATTTGTTGTCATAAATCTTTCATTGATTGCAAACGAAGACATCGAAGACAACATTGACAACGACCAGAGATGAGCCGCCAATGCAGCAGTGGCTAAAGCAAAAGGCTTCGACTCCCTGGCTTGGGGGAGTGGGGTGGTGCTGCGGAGCTGGCGCTGCTTTGTGGGCGGGACGGAGCTGGTCCACAAGGTGGTTGCCAACGCTGTGGTGGCTTTGCAAGCCGATATGCCAAAACAGAGTCTCCGCATAAAGCGGCATGACTGAAATAGATATAAGCAAATGTATCAGCGGTTGTCAGCAAGGCAGCAAGACGCGACTCCATTGCTCATTCCCTCACTCCCACCGGGTATACTTGCTAGCAGGGATGCCTTGTCATTTCGAGTTGTTTCATGTGATTCACATGTTGCTCAAATTACAGTTGCCTATACTCATATGATTGTAAATGATTCGAGTTATACGAAATGATTGCTTGTATTTGTTTAGCGGTTATTTGTGGGACGTACTTAGTTAAGATGAATCATTTTGGTGCTAGTTGAAATATCATAAGGCCAATTCTATTTATTTTGAGTTATTCGATCGTGTCATTGTGCTGAAATCATATTTCAGTTGATTAATCAGCTTAATGAGCAGATTAATCATATTAATCATAATCATATTCATTTATTTATAATAGTCAATTTATATAGTTCAATTCATCGAAATGATTCATATATGATTCATGGGAATGATTCAGTTAATCAAGACTTCCGTTAAATACATATATATAAAGCAGCTACGAATGTACGAATTCAAGTAGAGTATAAGACAAGCCTGCAATATTCTCTTGCCACACACACATACATATATGTATGTATCTTGATAGAATGTGCGCGAGTTGTGTCTCTGTGTGTGTGTGAGTGTGTGTGTGTGTTCATGTACTTTTTGTTGAGTTCGTTTATCTTGTTTATCATGGATTTCATTATGGCTGTGGTTGCGTGTCTTTTGCTTTGCGGTGGCTTATGTCGCCATTCGATTTTGAAAATGTAAATCTCTTGTCCTCATCCTCACGTGACCTGCCCCCGTCATCGCCCAGCCCAGCCACGCCCCCCTTTTACTTTTTTCCGCTTGTATGCTGTATGCTGCAAGCTGTATGCCCGCATCGCCCGCGTCGTTGGCGGCGTCGTTTGTCAACATGTCAGCGGCGCTGATTGCTGACTTCGATCTGAATTATTAAGTTGCTTTTAATGCGTTTGCTTTTGCTTTTGCTTTTTGGTTCGATTTTCGATGTGGCATACTTTTCAGCGCCCAGGCACCGCAGGCGAAAACAAAGCACCAAGCAGCTCCAGCTTCAGTTCCAGCGACAATAATGGCAGCTAAGAGAAGTGCTGCAACACCAACAAGAGCAATGCGGATTTGCAAGTGGGATCACTTGATTTCGCCTTCGCCTTGGTAATTGGTTCTCTGCATTATTTAGTGACATTTGACGTGGCTGCTAAGTATTTTTGGATTGCCTCAGAGATAAAGAGAGTGAAACACACAGAGACTGAGAAAGAGGTCGAGACAGACTGAGAGGGAGAGTATATTCCAACTGTGGCAGGGGAACTTAAGTGTTGTTGCAAACAACATAAGATTGATCGATAGTCGATAACAAAAATAGTTTCATATGGGGCAAATACACCCAAACATACGGACATTTAACGGAGATTTATGGCAGTTTGGATCGATAACAGTCGATAGCTATCGATAGATATGGGCATATTTAGGTAGTGCTAATAAAGGCAGATAACATTCCCATGCTTGGGTAATAGCATACAATCTATCGCTAATCGATAGCGATAACAGCTTAGGATTTCCCAATGGTTCTTATCGATAACATGTTGTCGAATGCACATTTATGATTTGACTTTAGCAAATTGAGATTTATGTATACTGTCCAAAGCTCATTCGACATTCAAATCAATTGAACTGATTCATTTGAGCAGTACATGTTTGTGTTCATGTCTCAATCCCACTTCTCACTTAGATGCAAATCGAGTAATTTCTAGCGTTGGAATTTTTGCTATGCAAAAATCAAGAGCATTAGCTAAAAGGCCAACTGGGTTCATTCCTTCGATAGCCACCCCTCTGTAGCTCTCTGTATCTATCTCTTGCTGCCTTTCGGTCTGTGCTCACTCCTGCTCATTGTTGTTTGTGTCCTTTCAATGCCCGCTGCGTTGACTTCATAAATATGCCAAACGGACTCTATCAAAATACTTGGCAACGCAGAGAGGCAAGCAGGCAGAAGCCTTCCTCGAGTTGAACATAAACTAAGCGAGTAAATTGAGACACGACGGACACGTGAGTTTGATAGATTGAAGGATATATAGAAGCACACACACACACACACGGAACACATGCTGAGCTAGCCAACATCCTCTGTCTGAGCTATGTGTGTGAGTGTGCTTCGTGTTGTGTGCGTATTTCATTAACGTCGCCTTTGAAAATCCATTCATTTATCAAAAGCAAACTTCAAACACGCGCGTGTGAGTGTGTGTGCGTTTGTGTGTGTGTGTGTGCGACAGATACTGCAACAATTTAGCTAGCATCTATCTCTCGCTTTCTCTTCCTCACATACACACACACACACAGCATCTTGTGCCGTATCTCTGCTCGCCTCTGTGGTGGCATCGTAAAAAGCGTTGCGGCCAAAAAAGGATCAATGAAGCATGCCTAAGAATCTGTCATTTATGACACATGACATACTTTATGAGTAATACACACCCTTGCTCCGGTTGCGTCTGCCACGCCCACTCCTTAGGTATGGTCAGCGTAATAAAAGCGACGATGATAAAGATAAGACCCAGCAGCAATTGAAAGTTGTGCGCCAGACAACTTGAGGGCAACTTTGACCTCTACTTTGGCTTCGACTTCGACTTCGACTTCGATTTACCCGAACCATGGACCTCTGCCTAGCCCTGCCCCTGCCTCTGGCAGCACATCTTCCACTACAATCCCATATTAGTAGCTCTTAGATATTAGCTTGTTAGTCCATCTCTATCCTTATCGCTAGCCCATGTCTCCACTCTTTCCAACCAAATATTGTTCCCAACGAGCCATCAATCTTATTTGACTTTAAGTAAATGCTCTAAAAAAGTGCGTATGTTCAATGTGAAATCATTTAAGAGGCGCAAATGGCGGAGCGAATGGTCAGCAGCCGGGCAGCTGTGCGACTACGGCGGACTCCTGTAGCAGAATCTCACGCCGGAGTCGTATTATAAATTAAGCACAAGGCCAACGCGCACAATAATTGCAAACTACTGAAGCATTTAATATTTTGAGTGCATTTCCGCGTTACGCTCGGCCGGAGGGAAAGGGTTCCACAAACAACAACAACAACAACAACAACAACAAATTGAATGAAATGGAAGTAAAGGAAGGAAATGATTCCAGAAAGGTGCGAGAGAAAAACAACAACAAGGAAAAGTGGAATGAAGTGGAGAAACTGAAACCAAAGCAAATCGAATTGAAACACATGAAAATCGAAAGTCCGTAAAATGCCGCTGACCAGGAGAGACCACAGCATGAGAGAGAGAGAGGAATAGAGACAGAGTGAGAGAGAGAGAGAGAGTTGAGATCCCTGCTCAGACTACGGGTCAGAGTTCGTCCAGCCGTAAAGTTAATAAAGCGCCCGGAAGGCGATAAACAATTTGCGTTGGCGAAAAAGTCGGGGATGTTGCCCAAAGGCGTGGCGTAGCCCAACGGACTGCGAACTTGAAATTCTAATTGGCATTTTATGCCGGACCACGCCTACAGCCCACAACCGCACGTACACATACACACACCCGGTCGCTGGCGCGATTGTCGAACAGGTGTGAAATCGTTGACGAATTCTCACGAATACGTTTAATCCGCTTTCTGATTTTTGTTGCAGTCAGTCGGCGTGGCGTGGGGGCGTGGCGGCATATTCAGGTTCAGGTTCAGGTTCAGCAGCTGGACTCCGGCTACAGTTTGCATTTTGCTGTAGCATCATATCATGTTGGATTAAAAGTGTGTGTGTGTGTGTGTGTGTGAGAGAAAGAGAGCGTGCCCTTCGTTGCAAATTAATTTCGTGTACATGTCCTGCAGCCTTTTGCATTGCCTCTGTGGCAGTGCCCGTGTATGTGTGCATATCGTGTTACCCACAGCTAAAACTGTCCATCACCTCGTCCCTCGCGTCGTCCTGCCGACCGCAAATGTTAAAGCGGCGTGACTTTATTTGATTGTCTGCCCAGTTGCGTTGGCATTTCGGGTTTTCTACTTTGTTTTTAGATCCGCATACGAAATTATATAAAAACAGTGGCAACCCTAAGCTTTTCTGATATAACGGGATTGTTGTACAAATTGAAATTAAAACCCATTTCATCTTTTGTTGCCTTTTCGGCCGGCCATTGTTATGCTTCGATCCATGGCAACTAGCCACGGATGGCAGGATAATGATTGCAATTGACTCTTTGTCCCTCATTCTCTGCTACCGCAACCGTTCTCTGTTTCTCATTATTTCCCGCTGCTTCTCTCTCTCTCTCTCTATCTTTCTCTCTCTTTTTTCGTATTCCTTCCATTTCTCTATATGTCGCATCCTGTTTCTTCTCATTTATCGTCATCTCTGTCTGTTTGTTTTTTCTCTCATTAGTCTCTCTCGCTCTATCGCTCATACTACCTCTCTCTCACCATCTCTTTGTCTCTATCCATCTCTTTCTCTACTCTTTTTGTCTTGTTTCGATCTCTCACTCTGTACATCTCTCTTTTTTTCGTTTTCGTTCTTCTTGTATCTTTTGCTGTCCTCAGTCATTCCAATTCTGGCATGTAATATCGAATAGTTGAAGTGTGATTCATGCTCGGGCATATTGGGACACGTTAATCAGTTACCTCAGCCCTCCTGCTGCCCCACCTCCTCATTTTGGATGCGTCCAGGGAGGGACATCAAATACTTTTCTTTATCAACAACCGCTCGAAATATGTAAAAGTTCGCATATTCCATTCTTTGGCGTTGAACACGGTTTCTACACACATACACACACACACACACACACACACACACACACAAATGACAGGCTCAATCTTTTGAAGGGTCGCTCGTTGAGTTTCATATCTGCAAAAAAAGAAAAAGCAAAAGAGGAAGAAGAAGAAGAGCGTATTATCATAAAAACCTAAAAATATTATACGTAAATGCCGATTAAATCTTTATTTTCCGCCTTGACGCACGCAAAGGGCCAGGGCAAAGCATATTTGGTTACGCACAATACATACAAACATATGCAAGCACATGCGAGGCCTGTTCGATAAATTGCCAGCTAAAGAAATACAATTATTATTTAATAAAAGTAGGTTTGACTGTAAATGACTTATATATTTAATCATATACATTTGTATATCTTCTTCTATTCTATTATTCATGACATAAATATGAAAAATATAAATATGATCGATAGCTTTGCAGCATTTGTTAGTCTGCAAACTTATCGGTCTGTCCTCGCTTAAGTGAAATACATATATTTTTTGCCAGCTGCAAAAAAATCTTTGTAAGCAAATTACTTTATTAATATACTATAAAAATTTTATGAATTTTATTACAGAAGCTTTTCAGACCACCCTCCTGAATTTTGTACACAATTCTCTCAAATTTAAATTCTACATAAGATGTAAAAACAAAACTATACGAAAATATTTCAGAATATGAAAGTTAGTATATACACAAATAGATAAATATTTTAGCTAGATCGCAAACATTTCAGCCTACCCTCGCATATAAATTTATGCCGATTTTTTTGTTATTGTTGTTGTTGTTGTAGTGTCCTTTGCTGACTGTTGACAGACATGTGACAGCGGATGGGCGCCCGATCGTGCAACCTGATGATTTAATAACTGCCGCAAAGCTGATTAGATATAGGGCTACATCTAGGGCTAGGGGTGGTGCTAAGGGTCGGTCGGCGGCTGTGTCCAGGCAAAGGGGTTGCAAATTTAAAGGCTGCAGCAAATTTGTAAACGCTAAGCGGATGTGTGAGGGAGCGAGAGGAGGCAGGGGGCGCTCGACAAGAGCTAACCACCAAGAATAGCGGCGCTTGTTGCTTCATGTTGTTGTACTTTTTGCTCTGCCTGTGTGTGTGTGTGTGTGCAGCGTGTGTGTGATTGATGACAACTCGAATAAGCGATGATTGATGCTTATTTTACACTTTTCGTAACAACACACGGCGACACATGTTCTATTTATGTGAGTGTGTGTGTGTGTGTTTGCCTTGGCGAGTTTTTTTTGCTGGCTTATATATCGGGATTATTATGAGCACACGTTCGAGCGTCTCCAGACACCAACGACAACAATAAAGCCGCCGCCGATGCCGCCGCCGTCGACGACGATGATGACGACGAGCCGCAATCATCAATGTCAACGGCGCTTCTCTTCCTCTTCCTCTTCCTCCCTAGCTTGCAATCTGTGTTGGTGTTTGTAATTGTTTGAATATGCCTGTGCATGTGTGTGTGTGTGCGTGTGCGAGGTGTTCTTGTGGTTTACTTATTGCTGCGCTGCAATACATCATCCTCTGGCAGTTAGCCGGGTGGGAGAATCTGCAAGCATCCGCCCGCTAACCAGCTAACCAGCTAACCAGCTCATGCCGTTGGATGCCAAATGCAGCAATTTGATGCCGCAGCACCTTTAAAACTGTATACTTGCACTTGACTTCAAGTACTGCAGAACTCCCAGGCATTTACTATTTATTTCATTTTAAAAAAAAGTTCTTATTGCTCTAGTATTATTGTAATTGTAATCCTAAAGACAGGAAAAGTAATCCTAAGACAGGAAAAAATGGATCTTTGGCACATTTTGCTGAACATTGAATCGAAGGCAGTTTTCATGGCGCGCGCACTGAAAAAATGGCGGCCGGCGCCGTTGATGGACGCGGCTGCGTGGCGTCACCAGCCAATTGGATGGGCCAAAGCTACAGAGAGAGAGAGAGAGAGAGAGAGAGAGAAAGCGCTGTGAGCGAGAGGACAATAGAGTCGATCATATGTGTAACGTTACCTTTCTATGGCGGCGTCGAAAGCGTTGGCGATGCGGCTGAGTCAGCTTACCGTTGGAGAGGAGAGCGCAGTTGCGTCGCTCCCACGACTGTTGGAAATTTGAGAGAGGGAGACAGAGAGAGAGAGAGAGAGATAGAGAGAGAGAGAGGAAGTGAGAGTGAGTGGATTATATTGCTGATGAATAGGAGAGTGCCAAAAGAGTGAGTTGGTGGAAAGGGCAAAAGAGAGAGAGGGAGAGAGAGAGTATCGAAAAATGTAAAGCATTCCGTCAGAAGGAAAGGGACAGACAGACAGAGTAAAAAAAAGTAAGCAAGGGAGAGAGAGAGTAAAAAGCAAGAGAAAAGCGAAAGATGGACAAAGAAAGGGTCAGAGAGAGCGAGAATGAAAAACGGAGAATGAAGTAGAGGCAGCAGGAAAAAAAGAGTATCTATCAAAACGACAGAGAGAGAGCGAGAGAGAGATGAAGAAAGTGAGAGGGCAATATGCCTAAATAAAAGTAGGCGAAAATCGAAAGCGATAAAAAGACTGCTTGCTAGCTACAATGAGAGAAAGATAAATAAGAAAAACAGAGGAAGAGAGAGAGAGAGAGAGAGAGAGAGAGAGAGAGAGAGAGAGAGAGAGAGACAGAGAGACAGAGAAAAAAAGTAGAGATAGAGACAGAAAGATCGTAAGCCCGTACCTGCATATTAACATCATATTTGATGCGCTGATCTAGCGCTGGCGCCTGCTCCTGCAGCTGGCGTCGCAGCCAGGCCACGCCCATTTGCAGCTCCTCGCCGGCCATGTGGCAGATGTGCAGGGGGCAGCCAGAGGAGCGGCTCAGCTGCTCGAGATCGAAGGCATTCTCCACATCGTACAGCTGCACGGCATCGCTGTGCCGCGTGGCGACGAGCAGGACGGGCTTGCCACGCAACATGGCATGCTGCAGGCAACGCCGCAGCAGCTCAAAGCTGGCCAAGAGCTGCTCGTAGCTGGCGCTCAGATCGAAGCAATAGACGAGCGCGTGGCAGGTGGCAAAGTAATGCTGCCAGATGCGCTGCATATCCGCGCTGCCGCCCACCTCAGTCAGCAGCAGACTCGACTCCGGATGCATCACTCGATAGCAGCGAACGCCATTCGTGGCGTCCATGTCGTTTGCGTCGCGCTCCTCGCCGCTGAGCAGATGCCCCAGCTGCGTTTTGCCGCTGCCCGCGACGCCCAGCAGCAGCAGCTTGAAGCGTGCGGCTGCCGGCAGCTGCGGCGTCCTCTCACAGCAGCAGCAGCAGCAGCAGCAGGAGGCGCAGGAGCAGCACCAGCGTGGCAAGCAATGCAGCTGGCCCATTTAGCACATGGTTTGGCCTCCAGATCTGATTTGAATTTACCTAATAGTTTCTACTCTATTTGCGATGTTGATTTTCACACGACTTCAATTGTTTTGTTTACCAGCCACTGAGGCCGTCAGCTGATTTGGCCGCCCCGTTGCCCGGGGCAACCACGTTTGTTGTGGCCTTTGCTGTTGCCATGGCTTAGACACGTAGCCAATGTTAATAGCATTTCAATGAAATTGATATTTTTACAACAAATATCTCATATTATTTTAACTGAATTCTTTTTGAAATATAAAAGTTTTGCTGTTAGCAACATTTGCTGTTAATTAACTGTTAGGTTAACATATTCTTTGCTATGTTAGAGTTGCTGTCAATAAAAGCTCACTGTTGTTAACAGCGGTCGCTAACAGTCAGTTTTCAGCTCGAAAAAGCTCAATCTTACAGAGCCTAACACTAGATGGCGCCTTGTCCCAAATTTAATACCTCTGTTGATTCACCTTTATATAATGGTAAATTTTCCCGCACAAATTGACCGTTCAAAGAAAACCCAATATTGGATTAATTTTAAATACTTTAAGAATGTTTTACTCTAATATATGATATCAATATGTTTTTATATAATCAATATACATACATACATATATAAACATATATATATTTTATGTATATAGTAGAACTGAAATTGAGTATTTGGCAGTTTGCTTATCTATACATAAGTATTTGTAGATATTTATTTCTTGTACACACATGGATATGGTATATGGTATATGGTATATAAAAATCACTTTAAAGACTTTTTTATCAAAATTTTTGCTTGGCTTATATAAATATATATGTATGTAATGCACTGAATTTTATAATTTTACTAAATTATTATCAGGGTAAAATAAGAAATAAAACATAAAAATGAACGTCATAATGAAGTAATGATATCATTATTACTGAATTGCTCTAATTTTTCTGTGAGCAGGCTTCGTCTTTTTTTTGTTTTTAAACATGTTTGCTAATCGCCTTGAAGCTTAAGCGAAAGAAAGCTCTTTGTATTATTGCATTGCATTATGCTGTCATGCTCCATTAGCCCCACCCATGCCCGCCCAGCCGCCCAGCCGCCCGGCCAAACAGAGAGGCCAGCGAACGAGGCATATTCAAATTGAAAAGTAAGCAAGCTAAACGTTTACCAAACTTTGTCGCCCTGCCACCCGCTCCTCCTCCTCCACCTCCACCTTCTCCTTATTTTCCTGCTACTCCGCCTACCAATGTCTGTGGCCTTGAGGCTTGGCAACTCTTTTGTGTGAGCTCCTTTCTGGCCCGGCCGCCCGCTCCACTCGCCCGCCTGACCCAGAGGAGACGTGTGCATGAATATGATGTCAGTCACCTGAGTGTACCAGCTAACTTGATGGCTCCATCTCCATCCAGCTCCGAACCGCCGGGCTTAAGAAACGGAGGCGCGGCCCGTTTAGTCTGAAGATCTGCAGCTTGAAACGTATGCATATACACGCGGGTATGCAAATATCTAGCTGATTGCCTGCACCTTCGCAGCTAACGGGAAAACATTTCATTTGACACCATACTAAGTGAATGTTGCGAGGGTAGCTCCGAGCTATGTGTAAGTTGAGGTAAAGAGGGGATGTGTGAGCTACACTGTTGAATGAACTAATATACCCCATTGCAAATGCAGAGTGAGTATGGATACATCATATTATTCGTATATTCTATTATACTGCTTAAGCAGCCCTCGTCAGTGTGCCTGCTCAAATATTTGCTCAAGTATATGCATCAAGCCCAAAGAAGCGACACCGCTGAACCGTCGCCGCCTTTGTCATTGCGTGGGCGCTGCTCGCCTGGGTTGGCCGGCAGCGGCTACACCTGCCTTTCACCTGGGCCACGCGGCTGGTCGTGGGCATATGATGTCAGGTATGGCATTATTCGATTATTTGTGCGCAGCAGCATCATTTCGTTTGCTTTCCGGTTGTTTTCCTTTTTAGCCCTGTGCGAGTGGCTCCTGGACTCGAGGCGAGCTGCTCTTTGACTATGCCACACGGAGACGTCATATTTCCTTTTTGTTGCGCCACCTTTATTTTTCGTACTATTTTCCGTTGGTTCTCTTTCATTCTGTTGTTGTTGTTGCAGTTGTTGTTGTATTTTTTTGCTATTTTTCATTGCGCTTTGCTTGGCGCACTTGTCGAGTCGTTCACCGTTGGAAAAGTTTAGCGAGCTTAGCGCTGGGCGCGCCAGCTTGCCTCGGATTTCATTTCCGGCATGTTGCGGTTACGTTAAGTAACGGAGATTGCATCGCTAATGATGCAATTGTGTTTAGCGGAAATGAAAACGGTTTCGTGTGACGCCTTGCCAGCCCACAAGCCGACCACTAAGCACACACACACACACACAGATACACATGACGTAGCTAAGCTCTCAAGAATTGGATGCTAGTCAGGCATCTAAAAGCCAATCAAGTTTAAGAAAACTGTAAATGAAGTGTCTGAGGAAAAAAAAATGAAAAACTATTCACCTATTAATTGGATTTGTGGTAGCCAACGGAAATGCATGACTGACTGAATAAATGACTGAGACAGTGGCTGACTGATGGAGTCCTGCTGACTCTGAATGAATGATGAGTAGATGGGCCTATTGGTTGGCAGATTGAATGTGACTGACTCCCAGAGACTGACTGACTGAATGAATCTGGGCTGAATAATTCTGATTGACTGACTGACTCTGAATGAAAAGACTTGCTGCTGGTTGATTAACTTAGACAAACTCTAGCAGACTGACTGACTTGAACTAACTTATTGGCTCTGATTAACTCTGATTGAATATCTGACTCGACCGATTAAGCCTGACTGATCGACTGCTTACTGATTTTACTTACTGACTGAGCAACTGCACTGACAAAGTCTGTCTGCTTGACTCGGGCTGACAAGCTGACTTCAACTGAGTCTGACAGAGTTTTATTGACTACTTACTGACTCTGATCGACTGACTTTGAGCGATACACTGACTAAGTACTAGCCGAGTGACTCTGATCGAGTAGCTATGACTCTAATTGATTATGATTGACTGTCTGATTGACATGACGCATGAGTTACAAAGAGCGGTAGAGCAAGGCAACTAAGGGAGAATGTAGGGAACTCGTAGTAGGCTTCTCTACTCAAGTCGAGTACTTCTAAACACTTCAACTCAGCACAAATTTCGACTAGCAAAGAATTCGTAATTTTATTTTTTTCAGGCTAAAACACAATAGCAAAATTCTTTGGGAGCATCGCATGTGACCATGTCAAATCCGCACTGTAAAACGCCCAGCGGACAGTCAGCGCAAAATGATTTAGTGAATACGCCAGAGCATTTATATCCCGGATACTGCGGACAAACGCGTAAATATGATCCCCGGGAATTTGGTCTGACCGGCAACGAGGAATGGCGTAATCCGCGCATGTTTCGCAACATGACATGTCCGTAGAGCTGCTTAGAGTATTCAGAACCAAACTGACCATTCCAAACGATTTTTAGATGAAACTGACGCTGAGGCAATGAACGCGATGCGGATGGCCCAGCCGCGTAGACCCATGTATCGTCCAGCTGAAACTTCCATTGTGAACAATTTGACAGAGGAATGTTTGGCTGATGTCTCGGCGCCGCAGTTCGAATTGAGCATGCCATCGCCAATGTCTGGGTCGTGTGGAGAATACCTGGCTGATGTAACACCGCCACAATTGTGTACCATGGCAGACTCGAGTGTGAGTGAAAAAGATAGCAATAACTGTACGGATAGCGTACAGCAGAGGGTTGTGCATGATTTTAGCCAGCTGAGCGCTTTCAACTATGATCTATTGACAGCAGGGAATTGCCGAGATCCAGATCAAAATTCAATGCCCGATCAAAAGTTCGACAAATGCAGCACAGAAAAGGTAACATCAGTACAAAAGTTACTCTAAAAGCCAAGGGTACATTGACTTTTTGTCAATGTATGTAAGCGGCAGAGAGAAATAGAGAGACAAGAGAGGGAGGGAGAGAGAGAGAGAGAGAGAGAGAGAGAGAGAGAGAAGGTGCTCACAATTCACAAATGTGTCATGTCCGTCCGTCTGGCTGTCCGTGTTGTGTGAACTTGCATTTGAACTTTGAAAGATCAACTTTTGGCGGGTATCTTCTAGCCGGTCAGTGCCGACTAGAGACTTTCGCAGTTAACTAGTTGACATTCACTGTAAATAAAAATCCTCTGCCACACAGAAAAATAGTATCTTAACAACCACGGTTCGCACGATTACGACGCATCGGGATCAATCCGGAAAAGTGACAAGTCGTGTTGAGGAAACGAGCACGGTATCCAACGATCAAGGGGCTAATTTGGATAACACACCTGTGTGCTGTCCAGGGCAGGGTCCAGCCGCCGGACGACATCTTCAATTTTGCAATATGCCAGATCAGAGCGAGAATTTAGCAGACATCTCAATGCCCTCATTCTTTGACATCAACCACCCAGCGATGAGTACTCGTATAGCTCAGAGGTCGATGGATCAAAGTGCTTGCCTCGAAAATGTAAGTGCACCGTCCTTCGCTGACAGCAATCTGGAAGACATATCCATGCCGAGTGGCATTTGTGGTGCGACTGGTGATTCGATTCGGCACCCAACGCAATATACCAATGAGTGTTTGAACAGTGTATCGATGCCAAGCTGTATGGGATCTTCTGGTGCATCGCGACGTCAAGTTACCCAGATGTCGCCAAGTTGCCCAGAACGCTTGGAAGATATAACGATGCCTTCATTTGGCAACATGTCCAGAGCATCGAATAGACAAGCAGGCTATATGACTGGTGAATGCTTGAACGACGTCAGTGCCCCGTCGTTTGGGCCTAGCCCTGCTCGCAGTAGAGTGTGTCGCAGCCAACCAAGATCGGTGTTAGCACAGAGTAATTTAAACTCAACAGTTCTGGACGACATCAGTATGCCGTCCTTCGAGGGGGCCTCAGGTGCTACAGCTAGATCAATGCAGCATCGTTCAATGAAGTCGCAGAATATCTGTGACACATCAGCTCCATCGTACGTATCGTATGGGCAGGGTCCAAATTCTAGTGAATGCTTGGAGAACATATCAATGCCAATGTATAGCTACAGTGGACGAGCACAAATGACAAATGAATGTTTGGAGGAAGTCACGATGCCGTCCTTTGAATGTTCCACAAATAATCAGTTCATTGAAGATATCACTATACCGACATTTGGTGGAGTATCCTGTGCGTCACAAGGACGAACTCCGACACGTCAACAGTATTCGATGCCCGCGCAATCAATGGAACCGTGCTTTCAAATCGATCAACAAGAATATTTAGACCAAGTAACTATGCCATCCTTTGGAAACTCTACACGAGGACCGATGCCCAGTGAGTGTTTGACAGATATCAGCATGCCTTCATTTGGCGGGGTATCAGGTGCATCGCGATGTAGAACACCGTCGCGTCAACAGCGTTCGATGGCAGCCCAGAATATCTGTAATATCTCAGGTCCAATATATGAAAGTAGCCGAGTGGGGCAAATGACTAATGAATGCTTAGATGACGTCACCCAACCCTCATATGTAAACAGTGGTAGAGAGGTGTCTTATAGCCAGTTTTTAGAGGAAATGAGTATGCCACCGTTTGGTGGAGTGTCAGGAGCTTCAAGACCCAGGACGCCAACACGGCAGCAACAGCAATCAATGGCATCTCAAAATATCTGTGATGTATCGGCGCCGTCCTTTGCTAGCAGTGGACGTCAGCAACAATCGATGCCTTCTCAAAATATCTGTGATGTATCGGCACCGTCTTTTGCTAGCAGTGGACGTCAGCAACAATCGATGCCTTCTCAAAATATCTGTGATGTATCGGCACCGTCTTTTGCTAGCAGTGGACGTCAGCAACAATCGATGCCTTCTCAAAATATCTGTGACGTATCGGCACCGTCTTTTGCTGGCACTGGACGCGGATCAATCAGTAACGAATACTCGGCTAAAGAGGTCTGTTATAGTGAGTGCTTGGAAGAAGTGAGTATGCCCTCTTTCGGGGGAGTATCAGGAGCTTCAAGACCCAGGACGCCAACACGGCAGCAACAGCAATCAATGGCATCTCAAAATATCTGTGATGTATCGGCACCGTCCTTTGCTAGCAGTGGACGTCAGCAACAATCGATGCCTTCTCAAAATATCTGTGACGTATCGGCGCCGTCCTTTGCTAGCAGTGGACGTCAGCAACAATCGATGCCTTCTCAAAATATCTGTGATGTATCGGCGCCGTCCTTTGCTAGCAGTGGACGTCAGCAACAATCGATGCCTTCTCAAAATATCTGTGACGTATCGGCACCGTCTTTTGCTAGCAGTGGACGTCAGCAACAATCGATGCCTTCTCAAAATATCTGTGATGTATCGGCGCCGTCCTTTGCTAGCAGTGGACGTCAGCAGCAATCAATGCCTTCCCAGAATATCTGTGATGTATCGGCACCGTCTTTTGCTAACAGTGAATGTCAACAACAATCGATGCCTTCTCAAAATATCTGTGATGTATCGGCACCGTCTTTTGCTAGCAGTGGACGTCAGCAGCAATCGATGCCTTCCCAGAATATCTGTGATGTATCGGCACCGTCTTTTGCTAGCAGTGGACGTCAGCAACAATCGATGCCTTCTCAAAATATCTGTGATGTATCGGCACCGTCTTTTGCTAGCAGTGGACGTCAGCAGCAATCGATGCCTTCTCAGAATATTTGTGACGTATCGGCACCGTCCTTTGCTAGCAGTGAATGTCAACAACAGTCGATGCCTTCTCAAAATATTTGTGATGTATCGGCACCATCCTTTGCTAACAGTGATTGCCAGCAGCAATCGATGCCTTCTCAGAATATCTGTGATGTATCGGCACCGTCCTTTGCTAGCAGTGGACGTCAGCAGCAATCGATACCTTCTCAGAATATTTGTGACGTATCGGCACCGTCCTTTGCTAGCAGTGAATGTCAACAACAATCGATGCCTTCTCAAAATATTTGTGATGTATCGGCACCATCCTTTGCTAACAGTGATTGCCAGCAGCAATCGATGCCTTCTCAAAATATCTGTGATGTATCAGCACCGTCATTTGCTAGCAGTGGGCGCGGGACAATGAATAACGAATGCTATGGTCAAGAAGTCTCTTATAACCAGTTTTTGGAGGAAATGAGTATGCCATCCTTTGGTGGAGTATCAGGAGCTTCAAGACCCAGGACTCCGACGCGGCAGCAACAGCAATCGATGCCTTCTCAGAATATATGTGATGTATCGGCACCGTCCTTTGCTAGTAGTGGTCGTCAGCAGCAATCGATGCCTTCTCAGAATATCTGTGATGTATCGGCACCGTCCTTTGCTAGCAGTGGTCGTCAGCAGCAATCGATGCCTTCTCAGAATATCTGTGATGTATCGGCACCGTCCTTTGCTAGCAGTGGTCGTCAGCAGCAATCGATGCCTTCTCAGAATATCTGTGATGTATCGGCACCGTCCTTTGCTAGCAGTGGTCGTCAGCAGCAATCGATGCCTTCTCAGAATATCTGTGATGTATCGGCGCCGTCCTTTGCTAGCAGTGGTCGTCAGCAGCAATCGATGCCTTCTCAAAATATATGTGATGTATCGGCGCCGTCCTTTGCTAGCAGTGGTCGTCAGCAGCAATCGATGCCTTCTCAGAATATCTGTGATGTATCGGCGCCGTCCTTTGCTAGCAGTGGTCGTCAGCAGCAATCGATGCCTTCTCAAAATATCTGTGATGTATCGGCGCCGTCCTTTGCTAGCAGTGGTCGTCAGCAGCAATCGATGCCTTCTCAAAATATCTGTGATGTATCGGCGCCGTCCTTTGCTAGCAGTGGTCGTCAGCAGCAATCGATGCCTTCTCAAAATATCTGTGATGTATCGGCGCCGTCCTTTGCTAGCAGTGGTCGTCAGCAGCAATCGATGCCTTCTCAAAATATCTGTGATATCTCAGCACCATCTTTTAATGGCAGTGGACGTTGTACATCGAATAATGAGTGCTTGGAAAATGTAAGTATGCCATCAGGTGTAGGGGTATCGACATCATCCAGAAGGCAACGGACTTCAGTCTCCGAATGTTTGGACAATGTTAGCGCACCGTCGTTTGGACACAGCACATTGCGCAGCCGTTCGCCGCAACGTCGGCAAAGGTCAAGGCAAAATGAAAGCGGAGAAAACTGTCAAACGACAACGACGACCTCTGAGATTATAGATGAAATTAGCATGCCTACCTGTGAAGTATCGGGAGCCTCAAAAGCGAAAACTCCTATACGTCAAAAGCGTTCGATAACAACGAAAACTGTTTGTAAGACCTCAACACCGGCATCTCGTAGTCGTAGACCAATGAATAGTACAGCTGAATGTATAGAAAACACCAGCAGGCCATTATGTCGAAGCTCTCTAGCTGCAAGAGGACAAACTCCAAAACGAAGGCAGCAAATGATGGCCTCTCAGAATATCTGTGATATCTCCGCCCCATCATTGGAAGGCTGCGGAACCGAAGAACTGACAAATGAATGTTTGAATGATATATCAATGCCGTCATATGGTGCGCCCTCGGAGTGTTCAAGACCAAACACTTGTACGTCCGAATGCTTGAACGATGTCAGTGCACCCTCCTTTGCACAGAGCATTTCCCGCGGACATTCACAGCGTCAGCCAATGGCACTTTCTAATGCCTGTATAGCGGGTACAGGAGACATCAGTAACGACTACATAATGGATGTCAGTATGCCATCATTTGGTGGAATATCGGGTGCGTCTAGGCCTCGTACCCCGAACCAGCAGCAGCAACAGCGTTCGATGCAGTCCCAAAATATCTGTGACATCTCACCTGTATCATACGCAAGCAGTGGACGTGGAAATACAATGACCAATGAGTGCTTATACGACGTGAGCATGCCGTCGTTTGCGGAAGTATCGGGCTCATCGCGACGACAGCAGACCATGCCGTCAGAGTGCTTGAACGATGTAAGCGCGCCATCGTTCCATAGGTCGCCTCAACTCATGCAAAGATCTATCCAGAATCGATCAGATCAATGTCGGCTGCAGGACATGAGCATGCCTTCTTTCGCTGATGTATCGGGCGTCTCAAGAGCACGAACACTGAGCCGACAGCAGCGTTCGATGCGTGGTAGCCCAGGGACTAAGGAGTGTTTGGAAGACGTTAGTATGCCCTCGTTTTGTGTATCGGGCGCTCGCTGTCCGACAATGCAGTCCCAGCAAATCTGTGACATATCGGCGCCTTCTTACAACAGCAGTGGATTTGCGACCATGTCTTCCAAGAGTATGGGACGAAGTCAATCGCAGGGTCCTAATTCCAGAGTTCAACAATCGCCGGCTATGAATAACTCTTGCCGAGTACAAAGTGAATGCCTTCAAAATGTAACAATGCCATCGTTTGCCAACATTTCAACAGTCAACACGTCGTATCGGCGAGACTTGCCAATGACTAGCGAGTGTCTGAGCAATGTGACTCCGCCCTCGTTTGGTCGCAGTGGCAACACACAGGAGTTGTGGAACATTAGCGCACCGATCTTTGAATCATCGGTCCAATCGCGCAGGCCCGGCTCTGAGCCGTCATATGAATGTGATGCTCTGGATGATGAGAGTGCTCCCAGCTTTGGGTTCAACAGTCAGGCCATGAAAAGTGTATATCAGATACCGATAGCTAATTCGAGCAATTCTGTATACAGCGGCGCGGCGGCACGACAAGTACGTAGTGTTCCGTGCATCAGTCAACAAAATATCGGCGACATATCTGCCCCCTCAATGGCCAATAGCGGGCGAGACTGCTCTTATGGCCAACAGGCCTCCAGAGGTCAACCTATTGGCCCCAATATGCATTACCCATCCCAATATTCAGGTAGCAAAAATCGATCTCAGTCCAAACAGAACAGCCGATTCAACAACTGCAATTTGGACGGCGAAGGCATCGAAAATATTACAGAGCCATCGATGTTGGCCAATAGCACGATGTATGGTCAAATGGGTACGGATCGAGAAAAGGAGAGCCAATGTCTTGCGGATGTGAGCGCACCATCGGGAATGGAATCACAATTTACGGCTTTGTGCTCGAAATTAATGAGCGAAGAGTCCTATCCAAGTGAAATGCTACGTGATGTCAGCGCACCATCCTATGCGAATAGCTTAAGCCGATCACAGTCCAAGCAAACCACCCGAGTTACCACCTGCACTTTGAACTGCGAGAACATCGAGAATATTGCAGATCCATCAACCACCAATAGCTCAAGATTTGGTAAAATTGTATCTGAGCGATTAAGGGAAGTCAATCAACAATTGGCGGATGTGAGCGCACCACCGGGAATGGATTCACATTACTCGAAGGTGGAGTCAAATATTATGGATGTGAGTGAGCCATGTGAAATGTTTTGCAGCGATGTATGCGCAGAGGAGGGCAAACAGCTTGACCAAAGCGATCCAAGAGCTTCGAATTCATCGCCTGGTATGAAGAGGGGCGACGATGCTCTATCCGGTCAGCGGAACAGTCAAGGTGAACAATCACCTACCGACTGCCCATGCCCAAGTACGGTAGATGTAGAGGCTAAGAAGTCTTCCACTTCTGGGCAAGCGGTTGCAGATGCCCAGGTTGCAGATGCCCAGGACAGCAAAAAGCGGGATTCGAATGCGGGCAAGAAGAGCATTCAATCCATAAATGACATATCGATGCCGGAGTTCGAGAGTACTGCCATCAGTCAATCTCCTAATGAGTCGAATCGTAAGAACAGCACTGCGATCGCGGACATCACTGAGCCCAGCTTTGGGCCGTCTCTTCAATCCACCAATAAGACGCAGGATCAAAGTGGTTCATACCACGGATTTGATTCAATGGATAACTATGCGCCATTCGACGAGCTTATCAATTCGAGGCCAGAAAACTGTGAGCCGCCAACGCCTCAGCCGGTGCGTTCCAAGCCGAACGATTGCCCAGCTACTCCGAAATCGAAACCCAAAACTTCCCAAAAAGGTAACTGCCATTGTGGCGTAAATGGGAATATGCGATCCAATCCGAAACAGAGAAGTCGTAACACTAACCGATAGAGTTAATGTTAATGCACTCACTGAACGTGCTCATGGTCATGTTCATTCTGAGCCACATTCTCACGGTAGAGGTTCCTGCAAGACACTAATATTTATCAATTCATACATGTTTAGCCTGAAAAAATGAACGAAATTCGAGTAAAAATAAAATGGAAGTGGAGTACAAAGACGTTTTTTCAATTATTAGTTAGTTGTTAGTAAATATAATATACTAGAAATACACGTGTGATGTAGAATTTATGGTATACGATATACGGTATACAGTATATGGTATCCAATTTAGGATATACGATATATGATGTTCGATGTACGATATAAAATATACTACCTATACATATATAGAAGGCTTTGAGTGGAAGTCGCCCTATGTAAAGGGCAGTAGCTGTGGAATTCATTCAGTCGTCCAGACTCGGAGGGGTCAGTCGTACGTGTAGGGCTATGCAGTTGTTTGTTAAAAAAAGAAGAAATTAAGATTAAAAAGTTTTCAATAACAAAATGTTTTCAATAAAAGAATAAAAGAAAAATTAAATAAAAAAAAATTTAATAAAAAAAAATTTAATACAAAATAATTTTAAATAAAAAAAATAAATAAAACAAAAAAATAAAATAAATACAACAAAAAAAATAAATACAAAAAAAAAAAAAAAAATTTTTAAAAAATATGTTCTGCACGTGCGACTGACTCCACCGGGTCTGGACGACTGAATAAATTCCACAGCTGCTGCCCTTTATATAGGGCGACTTCAAATCTAATTTTGAGCAGGGCGCCAGATAGAGCAATGGGAACATTCTCTGCTGCTGCAGGCATTTTCTAAATGATCTCCAGGAGTTCTTCTGCATCCCTTGCTCATCTTAGGCAGACAGAGAGACAGACAGTGAAATATATATATTTCACTCTCTGTCTGTCTGCCTAAGAAGAGCAAGGGATGCAGAAGATATGTATATATATATATATATATATATATATATTATTTTTCAATCTTTTTTTTATCAAATGTGTTTTTTTATGATTAGTCAGGTTCGCCTGAGGCTGTGCCGTAGACTGACTGACTACATTTGTTTATTTACTTCTATACTATGGTATAACATGCGAGCAGGACCGAAAACTGTCACTGTTATCAAGCCTACTGGGTATCAATGAAAATTTGAACCTTTAGGGAAAAAAACACGTTTTTCAAGTATTCGTCAAATTTTTTCAGTATTTTTAAGATCTACTATCCTACTCGTGGCGGAGACAAATCCAACAAATCAAAAACCATAAAAATTGGTCCAGCACATATGAAGTTATAAGTGTCGTAACACTTTTACACAACTTTCTTGTATATATATAGATATGATATACGGTTTAAGAAATGCAATATACGATATACAGCCGACGATATTCGATACACGATATAAGATGTACTATAAACGATATACTGCATAATATCTACGATACTATATCTATAGGCTCTTTGATATATGATACGATATATAATATACGACACACAGTTCATGACTTACAAAATAAACTGAGCAAAACTCATTAACGTTTACCAAATTGAATTAATTCGAAATTGAATAAACTGGAGCTCTCAACTCTTATATAGAGCAACTCTTATATGATATTAGACGGTTCATTGGCAATTAAGCGTCGATTCGAATTGCACCGTTTTCTGCTTTGGAATCCATTCTCCATCCAAACCATACGCTGACTCTTAGCGCAGCATAAAGTTAACGTCATTTGCAAATAGCTGGAGCATATTGGGACAATTTGCGTGGCAAGCTGTGACACCTCGATAGGGATTGGGGCTTAGCTCGCCCGCAGTAAGACAATTGTGAACGAATGCAAAATTATTCGAAGTAATTTCTACAAAATGGTAATAAAAAGACGAGCTTCATGCTGCGAACCTGGCGAGCGAACGAAACAAAAACATGGACTAAAGAGTGAAATAAGTGAAAAAGAAGAGAAGAATTGAAGAAAAAACATAATAAAATTGAAAACAAATAAGTTCAGGAACCAGGAAGCGCCAACGGAAGAGCCAACGCTCATTGTTAGCTTTTGTCGGTGTTTGCCAGGCGTTTGGCTGATGTTCTCGTTGTTGCTAATATACCCTGTAAAATGGGTGAGCAAGCTTAAAGGGTAGCAGTAATAGTGGTATGAGTATGTGAGAGAGAGAGAGAGAGAGAGAGAGAGAGATTGGGTGTGAAAGAGTAGAGTATATGTAAAGGCAGAACTCAGGCGAAGAGTAGCAAAGCCTAGCTGATAACAGAGCTTCCGACGAATTTTAGGCAGCTGGGGAAATGGGAATTCCCACATTGAGTGAATTCTGATTAGAATTTAATATAATGATAGGTGTATAAAAGGTGAGGGATATTTTAGAGGCGAACCTGCTCGACTCAAGTGCGACTTCTCCTCTTTTCTTTACTGTTCGACTAGCGGCATGATGTAGAGAAGGATAAGCTCACACACACACATATAGAGCTTTGAGCCCCGGGAGCGCTTGCACCGTTGTGAGAGCTATTTAAAAACAATTTATTTTTAACAACTGCCATGCCAGAAGCAAAATCAACCTGTCGCGGTGCCTGTATATGATGTGTGGTGTACAGGTTGTGTGTGTGTGTGTGTGGCTGTATTTGTTCTTGATTTTCTGCTAAAAAACATACGAGTATAAAAAAAGTAGAGAAAGAGAGCGCACGAGAGAGCGAGAGAGAAGGAGAGAAGGGAGAAGCGAATGTGAAGCGTCGCGTCGTTTGGCGTCTGTCAGTCAGGTATGCAAAACATGAAGTGCAGATGCTTCAGATTGGTTTTCCAATTACTCAACATTTCAATGCAAATAACACAGAGCCACGGCGACGGTTAACGCCAACGTTGAGGAATTTAAAAGTCAAACACACACACGCATACCCTAGCATATGTTTGTGTGTGTGTGTGTGTGTTAGATGGGGCAGCTGCGGCAGCCAAAGCCCAATTCACATACATATTTCTTCGATTTTTTGCCAAAGATAAAATTTCAATCACGTTTCTTCACTTTTGCTTAACATACGTATATTCATTTCTCTCCCTATGTATGCGTGTGTGTGTGTGTGTTTCCAAAGGTGTAGTAAACAACAACAGCAACAACAACAACATCTGCTACCCAGTCTAGGCTAAAAAAAAAGTCTGCGACATGGCGCAAGCAGAAAAAAGAATTTGTTGATTTGTGTCGAGTTTTTTAAGCGTAAAAGACATTAAGCGCAGCTTGAACACTTTAAGCATGTATCTAAACGATTTACAGGGTATTGCTTGAACAGAAAAAGGACCCTATGGCATTTAATGATTATATTAGATATTATATATAAGGCTATGCAAATGGAGCTTTTGGGCTTAAGGTGAAAGTTTAAATTATCTTGATCAGATCAACGTGTTGAGTTGATCTCGCTGTCCGTCCGTGATCTATTCATCCGTCTGACCGTCTTTCTATCCGTTCTTCCGTCTAACATTTATCCATTCTTCCGTATATCCTTCCGTCCATCTCCTCGTACATCCGTCCGTCTGTCCATTCTCCCCTCTGTTCGTTAGACTATCCTTCTGTCTATCTGCTCATCCGTCCGTCTTTCCATTCTCCCGTTTATCCCAAGTTTAGCCTTCCGTTTGTCTCCTCGCTCATCCGTTCATGTGTGCAACCGTCTGTCTATTCGTTCGTCCGCTCTTCCAGCTTAAGCTTCGGCAACGAGTTCAATATATCAGCATATTTTTAATAACAATTACGAGTCTCTTCAACAATTTTTATGAAAAGCCCTGCAAAGGCAACTCAGGGCCGATCGTCGAAATTCCCATAATAAGCCACACTTGAGTTTATGGAGCTGACCCAAATGTGCTGCCGAATGCCAGCTTGTGCATAAAGCACACACACATTTATATGAAATGCCTCTTGTTTGAGCGAGTGAGAGATAAAAAGAGTGAGTGAGACAGAGAGAGAGAGGGAGAGAGAGCAAGAGAGTGGGAGAGGGAATGTGGCTCTGGCCTGGCTTTGGCAATTAGAAAACAAAATATTTGTGGCGCAGATAGTCAACACCAATTTGTTTGGTAGCATGGCAACCAGAAGGGCAGTAGGTGATGTCTGTGCGTGTGAGTGAGTGTGTGTGTGTGTGTGTGTGTGTGTGTGTGTGTGTGTGTGTGTTTACGGGCAAAGCCTGTAACCTAAGGCTCTTACCTTTTATCATGCACATCATGGACTGATTTACGTGGCGCATTTATTGCAAGGGCAGCCACTAAAAGTTTTTAAATTACAATTTACAGTTTCTGTTTTCATGTGTGTGTGCGTGTGTGTATATGTGTATGCATTTAGTTGCTGTGCTCATTGTTTTTAGCATTCAAGTGGCAGTTAAAATGGCTTCAGCCTCAATTGCTGCATCCGACTGCATCCGTGAGCTCTGCTCCCCATTGCCTCGTATTCTTTCTCTCCTCTCGCCCTCGCCCTCACTCTCTCTCTCTCTCTTTCTCTGTGAGTCCCCTTTCGGCCCTCTGTTTTCCATCCTCTTGATCCGCGCCCTTGTCCGTTGCATTAGGAAAGTTGACGTGACGCTGTGAGCGATTTATTGTTTTTGTGTAGAAAGCGTAAAATGGAACAAATTTTGCACACACTCACACACACATGCACAAGCCCACTATGTGTGCCACGCCCGCTTGTAGGCGCTGCGGCTCAAAATCCCAGCAAGACTCCGACTTTGTCCAAGCAATGCTGTTCACTAGCAGCTGCTGCTGTTGCTGCAGCTGCCACGCCCACACGCCGCCCCCCCCGCCGACTAGGCAGTTAATTGTAATGCTGCAAAAATGCTGTCAAAGTTATGCGAGTGCGAAAATGCCCACAGGCACATGCCGTAGCCTTGCATTGGCTAACAGCCTTCGCTAGCCACTTGATGAAACTGCCAACTCGTTTCCATTTCTCTTCTTCTTGTTCTTTTTTTTGCTTTGTTTTTAGCGCTCGCTGCTCATGTCCCGTTGCTTGAGCCACGTTTGCCGCCGCGATAAGCAACATTCGAGTGCTGGCAGCAGGTTTCCAATTGAGTTTTCGGTAGTTTCTGATAGCCTGATAGAAGGGCATATTGGCTTTCTGACCTTTGATGACTGCTGATTCATAATCCACTGATGATTTGAATTTCATTTCCTCTAGACTGATTTCAGATTTGCTATCAAAATAAAGTTTTGCAGATATGGACTACGAGAATTTGCTCAGCTTTATTTATGTTTGCGATCTGGATGTATGTATGTATGTATTATTGTTTATTTATATGTATATGTACGTGAGCGAATTGAAAGGAAGGATACATTTGCATAGTGTTTAGCTTTCGCCTCTGATATAAGTATGACAAGTCTCTAATAGACTATATCGAATAGTCCAGGTCATCATTAAAAGGCAATGAGGCGAACGATGATGTGTGTATATATAATTCGTGAAATATACATGTACGACGCAGTGAAACATAAATTTAAACTTGTAGAACAGTGAGCCTGCCAGTGTTCGTCCAAATTAAAGCTTGGGGACGATCCCAATACCTAGCTTCCCAGGCTGCCGGAGACGCGTAGAAAGGCCTCGACGCGGCCGAAACGCAAATTGACAATGCCATTGACAGCGTCACGGAAGGTTATCAAAATGGGGCCGCTAAAGCGCTGCCCATTCATGCTGACTGTCCCGTTGCGGCTCTCGTTGACCAGGAACAGGCCCCGCTCGCCTCGTGTCAGAGTCGCGTGCAGCTTATCCACACTCTGCGGAGTAGAGAGTCACAGTACATAGTACACAGCACACAAATACGCTTATTCAAATTGTTACCTTGTCTTCTAGGCAAAAGTCCAAGCTCTTGTCCTGCACGTTGTTGCCGATGCGGACCACCTGATAGGTGCGCAATACGACGGTGGGGTGACCCTTGAATGTGATGCTGGCCATCGTTCTATCGCTCTATTTCTAGTTCTCTCGCTTTATTTCTGAATCAATTACTAAATAAACAAAACTGATTATTGAAGTGCATCGATTTGCTTTAGAATGTGAATCGAACAGACTGAGAACTATTTCCGGTCAGCAAGCAAGCTAGAGATGTTCTGCTCAAAGCCTCCTTCGATTGAATTTCAAGTTGAACTGCAAGTCATGGCACATCTAACACATATGTAAGTGTTCTATAATTTCTTTGATTCAGTTCTTATTGAGCACTAAAATCGAGCGCAGCCCTGACGAGGCTGCCAGATGTGCTACAAAGCGCACATTCGAGACGTTCGTTAATCGAACGATTAATACTAAAGAATCTGAGGTAGCCGATATGTATTTATTTATAAGCTGAGGCGAAAAGTTATGTAGGTATGGCACAACACGCAGCTGTGACAATACCACAAGATATATTCGAAGATATATATTTAGCAGTAGTTTGCTTTTGTCTAGATGTAGATTAACAGGCAGACGAAGGCGTAGCAGACCCATAAGGAGAATGTTGTGGTGGAGGCGCTGAGATGCTGCAAAAACACAGTTGATGTTCAGCTTCAACTTTCAGGCTCCTTTACTTTACACACGAGCAACAGACTGTCTATTCAGAAGACCAGAGTAAAAAGTACCAAGTACCAATAGGAGTGTATGTACCTAGCGGAGTGCCGAGTACAGAAAGCCAGTATGCATGCTGTTAACATAATGCTGCTAATAGCATAACCGGGCTATGTGGTAACCACATTAACAGAGTCTCGCAGAGTCTGGCAGCCCTGAACCTGGGCTTTCTGAGTTGCTGATTGTGAAATAAAGCAACTTAATCAAAGCATAAATTAATTGAATATGTATGTATGTAGACTGAAAGCCAGAAAAGATAACGAACATGGAATATATAACTAAGCGAGATATGGAGCTATGGGTAGTAACTAGCATTACTTAAAGTTCCAGTGGATATTTGAGTCTGAGCATCCCACTCTACTTCTGCTGCGGCGAAGGGCAGATCTTTCAACTGCAGTACCAAAACGGCTGGCCAGGTGGACTGAGTCAGTTCTCAGTTGATTCAGTTTCAAATGAAATAAAAATCTAAGCACTAGGATTACACTGGATTAAAAAGTTCTCACATATGGAAAACGTAAATCGAATGAAAAGGAAATATTACTCGTGAACAAAACAAAGTACTGCGACACGTTTATTGTTCTATAATTTATGTCTGTCTTAGATACATGTTCTCTTCCTCTTCCATTTCCTCATTCTCTTGCTCGGCTTTCTTCATGTTATCCATATGTTAACTTACATACGCATATCTCCTCGTATATACATATATGTGTGTATGTATGTATTTGCATGATAAAATCAGAGTCGAGTTGAGAGTTTTCAATGCTGAAAGCAATATTCGCATGCTCATAATTTACAATGCGAAAGTTTTTGCAGCATAGGGGAAGGAAATTATTACTTACATCAAAGATTTGCATATATTGGCCGCTGTGGGCGGGAGGATGGGCGGGGCAGCCTATAGGTTAGGCGTATGCGATTTAAGCCAAATTTGTCGTTGGCCCAACCAGCAGCGAGCCAAGCATAAAAGACAGAAGTCCAAGTGCGAAAGAGAACTTCGTGGAGATGCGGTATTACAAAGGAAAGTGAAAAAAAGCAAAACGAAAAAGAAGCAGAGAAGAAGTAAAAAAATGTTAAACCACACACACACACACACATACAGAGAGACAGACACAGACAGAGAGAGTGGAAAGCAAAGTAAAGTAAAAGAATTCGAAGAGAAAACTTTGCCTTCAATGAAATGAAATAAAATTGCATTACAACGGGCACAAAACGGGGAGCGTGAATGCTTCAAGGGCGCTTCTTGCCGTTAGGTATGGCTGCTGAGGAAAGTGGTGCGGCGATGGGGGGAGGGGAGGCGGTTGGGGGCAAGCCGTGCGACGCGTGGCATAAAAACTTTCGCCATGCTCCCGTTATAGTGCTGCGAAATGCTGGCTTAAGTAAAGTCAATGAACGCCATCTATATGTACACGCACTCACACATACATAGATTCACATGTATATGTATGTACGTATGTGCATATGTATGTACATATATGTGGGAAAGCGCATATAGAAGTATAAATTTGTTTAACCCGCACATGTGTCAAAGTTTTTTAACCCAATTTCCGCAATTAAGTTTATATCATTCAGCACCCACCTCAGCCGGAGCTGGGGCTGCCAACTTTATATATCAGTCAAACCAAATGCCAGAAATGTGTGCCTGTGTGCGTATGCGTACGTGTGCGTGTGTGTGCGTGTGTGTGTGTGTGTGTGGGTATGGGTGTGTGGTATGTCGAGATCCGTGTCCATGTCTTGGGCGTCGACAAAGACATGTAAACTTTAAACGACCTGCAGACGAGCACAGAGAGTTCGATGCGGCTGGCTGGCTGCAGGAGAAAGTCATGTGTCAGCTGACATCTGACAGCACTGGATGCATGCATAAGACAAGTTGGCAGCACTTCATATATACGTATCTATGTATGTATAAAGTATGTATGTATATCCTCCATCAAGGTGTCTATGCTAAACAAATCAAACACCCGACATCAGTTTACATCTGTATTTGATGGATATACATATGCATATGCATATGTGTAAATTGAGCCCAAGAGCTAAAAGTCTGATTGATTATAGCGCCAACTAAAATTGCATATTTGATTGACGCTGATTGTCTGTGAATTTCGCTGAATGACTGACTGAACAATGTGCAGGCAGAAAACTGCCAAAATGCAGGACAGTTGCGGGGCTTTGAGGGGCTCGTGCTTTGACTGATTGATTCATGGATTGATTGACTGACTGATTGTTCAAGCTGAAAATTGGGAGAGAGAGCTGATTGATTGATTGGTTGCCTCAAGGTAATTTGATTGAATTGGTAGATCTATTTGATTGAGGTGATTGAGGAAAGGTTTGATTGATTAACTGATTGATTAAAGCACACGCTAGCAATGTGCAATATGTTTTGATTGACTTGGTTGATTGGTAAATTCGTTGATTGCAATTCTGATTGATTGATGACTGATCAAAGTAGAAAGTTATATAGTAAAATATAGAGCGTGCCAGGCAGAATAGTTAGCTCAATATTTTCAGAGATTCTATGAATAAAGACTTGGCTCTGAATACCGTAAAGGAGTTCATATTAACTTTAGCTATGTTTGACTTTATCATTTTATTTGATGGAATGGCTGAAATGATAAAAATGTTAGCTAAGGCAGCTGCACAACAAAATTCCATTATGAAATCGGAGCTCAACGAGGCGCGTGTGGAGCTAATATTTGAAATCTTAAAGGCGCATGCAGGCAGTCGGGTCACAGACCCCATTCAAAGTACACACACACACACGCACACAGCTTAAGGAAGGAAGGATGCGCTGCGATTGTCAAAAATTGTTCAAAGGATGTTCAGAAGGAGAACGCCGTCTAAGAGGTAGTGAGAGCGAGAGAAACGGAGAGAGAGAGAGAGAGGGAAGCGGGAGAGTACTGAGCTGCATTAAATCTATGCTTGTTTGTTTTTCATATGTATTTGCAAACAAGGACACACCAGGACGAACGTCACATATGCAGCCAACAGCTGTCATGTGTGTGTGCGAGTGTATGTATGTGTGTGTGTGTGTGTGCGGCGCGGCTTTGCGCTAGTGGAAAAAATAATTCTAACAGCAACTCAAACAAACAAACAGGCAAACAAACAAACCAGCCAACAGACAACATGAAAAGCGGCCCAAGTGCTACATATGTAGTACAATAGCAGCCAATCGATGCAGTTGGCCGAACTAATAGATATCCTGGAATATTGAAACTGCAAATTGAAACTAAAAGTTCAATTATTATTCACTGTTGATAGCTGGTCGAGCTCCTTACATCATAGCTACAATAAATGAGGCGACATATGTATCAACATAGAAAAAAGTCAATCAATTATTGGCCATCAGCATTATCAATGAAACTATCGATAGTTTCAATAGCTCTCCTAACTGGCATTTCGACTATCGCTGTCGACAGAACAGATAGAGCAGCAAACCTTTGAGCTGATGTTAACTCTAGCAGAATATAGAAGAATGAACTATTTTAAGTTCAGATTCTTCGCAGCTTTAACTCAGGTTGCTCTTCATGTCTATGCAACCCCTCGTCAAATACAGGATATACAAATAAGAAAAACAAAAAAATAACCTAGCATATTCAATTTCCAGTTTCCTATCTCGCTCGCTCTCCCGCTCTTTCTCGCTCTGGCACATGAAGCGCGGGGCGAGACAAAGGCTGGGCGCAGCATTTGATGTTTGTTCTGTGCAAACTTTGGCACGGAAAACTTGGTCTAAAAGACACCTGAGCGTGTGTTGCCCCGCTCGCACTCTCCCTTCCTCCCTACCACTCTCTCTCTCTCTCTCTCTCTCTCTCTCTCTCATTTGCCGCCCATTCTATGTGTGTAGTGGCGCCTCGTCCCATCTATCACTATTTGGCCTAGACGTGGCCAAGTTTTGTGTTCGGCGCATTCTGACAGAGCCCACGGCTCATACTTAACCAATCTCTATGCACAATACCCTTCCAGTCGCTGACATTTCTCGTGCATTTGTCTAAAGATCGATCACGTGTTTGTCGAAGCGATGACAGAAGAGTGTGAGTGTGTGGGTATGTGCGAGAGTATGTGGATATTATTGAATGATAGTTGATAGATGCTGCACCTGCCCAATCAGCTGTAGTGTAACTTGTGTCTCTCTCTCTCTCTCTCGCTCTCTCGCCCCCTTTATCCCATATCTTTTTAACGTACTTTAGATGGGATCGAACTCAAATCTAGATGGGCAAGTATAAAGATATGAGCTATATCGAAGCAAGTTTCATCAGTATAATTTTAGTTAAAAACTATGTTAAGCAATCCCATCTGTTGTTATATAAAATTAAAGCTCCTAAGAACCGTAAATTCCCCCTTTTCGACCTCTGTCAAGGAAACAGCTCTGAGAGCTCAATTCTGAGCACTTTCATCCGCAAATTCGAACAATGCCATCAATTTTTGTTAGTCGATTTGATTAGCCGAAGGTTCGTGTGCACGTGTTTGCTTACGTGCGTAAGGTGTTCAGGTGTTCAGGCCACCCACCCACACACACACGCAGACAAATGGGTGTATATGTATGTGGAAATATGAATTGTTTGAGTTGTGATGTTAGATTTTTGGTTCATTTGCTTAAAGGCTTTCAATACCCTGTGCCATGCGAGAGGCATGATGGATTTGTTAAGTTGATGGCGATAAGCACAGGAGCTAAGTATATCTGTCAATCGATAAACGAGACCGAAACGTTGATATAGATGAGAGGTCAAAGGGCAAAGGGCAGAGCAAAGAGTAGAGTGTTCTGCTTTCCTTTTGTTCTTTACAGGGTATATGCAAGTCGTGTGTACGTATGCTGGCATGATATGCTAGTCGTACATGCCTTTCTAAAGCTCTCTTACAGCAGCTATTGCGCAATCAACTCCCAAGTCTTTATTAAGTTCTCGGTATTTCTAATTGATTCATTTCTTTTCCTTTCTCATAAGTATAACAATAATTAATGTCAATCTAAATTAAGTTAACAAAAAACCAATAAAAATAAATAAGTCATCAAATTAATGGGAAATCACTTTTTCTAATGCTAAGGTTTCACACACTCTATCCTTTTCACACTCCCCTTCTCCCTCTCTCTCTCATACACTCTCAGCATGCGAGTGTCGATTCATTCATGCGAAAGTCTTTGATAGTCACATTCCAATATTGCGCAATACATATTGCGCAAGCATTAGCACTGCAGTTATGTCTTGCCTTAATCTCGACACCTACAACCGCTTGTTCAGAGCACTGCGGCTGCCACGCCCCCACGCTCCAACGCCCACTGCAGCAATAAAGTGTGAAAATGTCAAAATTGTCTTTTGGTTGCGGTTCCCGAGGACGAATTTTACCCGAAAAATTATTGCAATTTTCTGACTTTGGCTACGTGCAGCTGCTGCTGCTGCTGCTGCTGCTGTGTGTACTCCATGTGTGTGTATGTGTGTGTAAGTACTTTTGGTATTTGCCTTAGTGGCTGCGCTGCTGCCTGAGCGCTGAGCATTCATAAAGTTGACTTACGCTTAAGTAAACAGCAAAAGTGTGAAATGATTTCATCTGATGATGATTTGGCTTCATCTTTGCCTTTGGCTTCCGCTTCAATTGAGGCACATACACACGCACACTTAAGCACATACGCTGTGCGGGTGTGTGCGTGTGCGTGTGCGTGTGCGTGAGTTAGTGTACGTGTGCGTGCTTGCAGCATATGCCATGCAACACAATTATAAAACTTAATATGACAAACAGTTACAATTATGATTACGTTTACATGCCACACACATGCGGTGGCGCCACAGCAACTGCAGTTATTCCAGCCACAATGTGCCACCTGGTCGACAGCTATGCTAAAATTCCAAATATTCAGAGTTACCCAACACACATATGTATGTACATATATATTATATATTCAGATATAAGTATTAGTTAGCCAAGCTTTGGGTTAGCTTGGTTAGGGATTGGTTTCCTAATTGACCCTAACTTGCAAAGGTATGTGCAAAACTGTGGGCTTTCAAGGGAAAATCTTTATTAAATAAAAATGTTTTTGGATTCTTGCTGTAGTAAATGAGTCCCACATATCACTAACTATTCTTTGACAATAGAACAGCAATTAAAATATATCATTTAAAGTTTGAAGTGCTCTATATATGTATGTGTGTAAGAATATCATTAAAGCATATATCTGTATATATGTACATGTATGTATATTTGGAATTACTTTAAGTTCTATGCGTACTACATAACTAAAGATTTGAATAACTATTGTATGATCCTGTTAATATAACTGAGGCAAGAAGTCAAAAGAAAGGAAGGGATATATGTACATATGTATGTATACATATATTAAATATCGAAATTCAAACTGCTTTCCGAACAACTCTCGCCTGTGAATATTTCTGTATAAAAAAACTTGAATATCTCTAGAATGCATCTAGGATTTAATTAACAGCGCATAATACTCTAAGACACAAACACATAACCAAGTTGCCAGCTACTCCCTTTCTCTCTCCCTTTCTCTCTCTCTCTCGCTCTCGCTCTTTGTCGCTGTCTCCCACTCTCTAGCTTTCTTCGTTAAGTTTGTTATTTTTTAGCCAAACTCCCTTTCGGAGGGACAAAATCATTTGGCTGAGCGCTTAAGTAAGCTCCGAAACCCATGCGAGAGGCGATGCCTATCGCTAGCCCCGGCTTAAGGGATCAGAGGCATTAACTATGTATATGAAGCACGCAAATTTCACTGCCACTCGGTGATTAGCTGGCAGCAGAGAGAGAAGAACACGAGACATACATATATAAGAGAGTGTGTGCGTGTGTAGAGAAAGAGAGATATAAAGAGGGAGAGTTAGAAAGAGAGAGTGAAGGAGATAGGGATGGGTAAAGTGCTGAAGTGGCCAAAAGAATGAACAAAATGACAATTTTCACACGTGCCAAAGCAGCGTGGAGAATGCCTATAGCTAGAACGAATTTGAAATACTCTAACAATGCATAGATAAATGAATATATAAACATACATATATGTATGTAGTGCTTATCTAAATAATATGAATCTTCTGCCTTTCTGCCGACGACATGGTGGCTCCGCTACCGTCTCCAACTATCGATTGTACTACAGTTACCTATCGATAGTTGTAGCCATAGCACAGTATATGTTTATATATATGTATTGGTAAATTATAGACTATGTTAATTAAGTTTTATATATTTCGCTTATTACGTATCAAATGAATCCATGTTTTGCCATATACCCTTGGTTAGGGTATGAAGCACTTGAGATAAGATCAAGTATGCGCCCTGTATCTGTGTGTGTGTGTGTGTGTGTGTGTCTGCGTTTGCTACTTGTTGAGCATCGGCTGGGCAACAACTAACGAGCTGTCTGCCAGTTAAGAGACACACACACATACACACACTCAAACACTCACACTTGAGAGCGTGCTAAAAAGTTTTCATAATTGACGACATGCAAAAATGTGATGCGGAGCATTTTCGGGGACTTGCGTCTGCTCCTGTGGCCCGGGCGCCTAGCTTCTGGCTCGCAGTTCCTGCCTCAGACGATGGCAATGATGATGAAGTACAAATATTTTACGTCATTAATTAGCGCACGGCTGCAGACACTGCTTGAAACTATTACGTAATGCGATAACACCAAAAAAAAAAAAAAAAAAAAAAAAAAGGAAGGAGTAGAGCAACAACTAAAACAGCAACTTAACAGGAGAGATTCGAGTGTAGGTTCGACTGGTATATACCCTGTTTTATTAGGAAATCTTCGGCATAGCTCAACTAATATAGCTCAGTGAACTAGATGCCACAGTGACTCATCAAATGTAAAGGAAGTGGGGCTATTGATTCAATTGCAAGCACTTTGCATTCGAGTTGGTGACTTCACAACTGAAAATGCCAAACTGCAATGATATATAGAATTATAGTTAATATATAGATATATGCCATATAGACGCAAATGAATAAAATATAGGCAATATTGTATAAGACAACTCGCATGACTTCACAACTGTAAGCCAAAGACAGTGGCTCTAAAACTGCAGAACAATTCCTTATCTAGGATTCCTTATCAGTATACCCTACTCTGTCTGGCATATAGAAGCATGGCAAGCGCGACTACAGCAACAACAATTGAAACTATTATATGCGAAATTTTTAATGACGTTGCCAGCAGCAGCAGCAGCAGCAGCAACAACTGCAACAAAGGCATGCCAATGAACAAAGGATGTTGCTGGTTCACAAATTTTTTCTGTTTGATTCCAAATTTTGTGCACAATTTTTTGATGAGTCTAAAAGTTTGTATACTCTTTAAGTGCAGAGAGAAGGGTGTATTGGCGTAATGTTCGTTCGTCTTGCTTTCCGTTTTCTTGTTTTTCGTTCATTATACTCGTTCCCGAAATGGAAGAGTATACATATTGGCATTGCGTAACGTCCATTTTGCTAGTAAGACAAAAATCAGATAAAAACTAAACGATTCAGGATCTTAGAGCCGGCTAAAATGCTGCAGACATGTTCAGATTGATTCTGAAACGATTCAGCTAACCCTCGCGCGTGAACGAGCATTAAGTAGTCGGGATTGCCCGTTTATCAAAATTTTATTTATTTATTTATTTATTTTTTTGCTAAGCTGCGTTAATAATTAAATTATTTTGCGCAAATTTCTCACAGCTGTTATCTCTCACAGACGCAAGCAGATTAGATAACTTATCATTAGGTGGCTAAAGTTGGGGCAGCAGCCCGCCCACTCACACACACAAACACACACACGAACACACACATAGACGCTCACGCACATAGAGAGCAAATGCGAGCGAGATAATGAGAATTTAAATCGCAATAAAGTGCTGGGAAACAGGCAAAGCTATAACAAGCAAAATAAATGTTTAGCGCGAAGGAGATAGAGCGACAGAAAGAGAGAGAAAGAGAGAGAGAGAGAGTGTGTGAGGGAGATGGGAGCAAAGAGTGATTGGGAGGTTAGTGAAAGTGTTGCCAACTGCACGACAAGTGTCTAAGTGGGTTCCGTGTGTGAGTGTGTGTGTGTGACTCTGTCTCTCTCTCTCTCTCTCTCTCTCTCTCTTTCTCTCCCTGTGTGTGTGCGTGCGTTAATAAAATGTAATTTTGAAGCGTATTAAGGCGAATTTTGTGCCGAGTCAGACAGCGACAGCAGACGTCGTCGTTGTCGTCTATGTAACTACAGGGATTAAAATGCACACCAGCACACATGAGCACATACATACATCACACACACACACACACACACACATACGCATTCTATGTACATTTGCTATGTTCTTAAATGCAGCAGCCACAGATTTTATCTAAAATTAAGTTTCACTGCTAAAAGTTGTAGCCTAAAACACATTCTTAAAGCGGTTTAACATACATATCCAAGATATACATACATATATCTGTATATATCGTATATATGTATATGTGTACACATACATACATATATAGCTCAATTAACCTTTGGAAATATGAGAAGACTTTCGCTGCGTATGATTGACAGCGCTGTGCGTGTGTTGCTGACAAGTTGGCAGCAGTTGCTAAAGGTTACCGTTTCATTCCGCCGTTCCGCCTGCACGCTCCTCTGCTTTCAATGTATGCGCAGATAATTAGCGCATTTATTAACAGCTTTACTTGTCTTTCACGAATGCTATAAATATATGCAGTGTTCCATTCCATATTTTCATTAATACCACTATATTACAAATATTTCTATTGTACCATTCCAGAGTCGTTTCACACTATCAGTTAAACTTGATTGACAATCTTGTATAATAAATGAAAAGCTCGTCATGCATAGGTCACGATTGAACTGAGTGTTTCATCCCAGCGTTTCGCTGCTACTACTAAACTCTATGATTGAAAAGGGGTACAACAAATTAAATCATCTTACCAATGTATATAATAAGATTCTATAAAGCGTTTCATTGCATAGTTTAACATTTCTCTCCTTTCTCTGTTCTAGCTGTTCTGTTTCATTCCCATATGTTCCATGTCTCAGCTGTTAAAATTTATTTGCTGAAAGCGGAATTGACAGACATTACTGTTTACTATTCGCTGGGAAATTCTTTTCTGGAACACACACGAGCTCACGCACACCGACACACACTCACACCAGCACCCCCACACGCATACACACAATGAGAACAACTGGCTTAGTAGCACAGAGACATAAATGTTTATTAGCATTGGGCGAGCATTATGAGCATTCATACAAATACGTGAGGCGCGCCTCATTCCAGGCGCCGCTCTAGGATATCTTTGTCCATGTGTGTGTGTGTGTGTGTGTGTGCTGCTTAGATGCATTAACTACACGCACACTGAGACAGTGGCTTAGACGCGCCTATCCGCATACGTGTAAGCGCATTAACACTGCGCATCAAATGTCTTAGAGCAAGTCAATTGCATTTTGCGTTACCGTTTGATTATTGGCTTTACATTGGAGCACTCACGCGCTGACCTTTGCCACAGCTCGGTCCTAATCAATGTTATTGAAATATTGACCTACCTCTGTCTATGTGAGTGTGTGGGACTCCTGCGTCTGTGGGCAGGTGGATGTGGCCATAAGCCTCATTGAAACGAATTTTCGGCTTGTTAGTCGAGCAATGGTCATTGTTCACATTTTGCCATTGTCGTTGCAACATTGTCGATAACATATCGATCACTAATCAACTGCGAAAGGCTTTGCTTTGATTTAATTTCCAATTAGTCTGCAATGCGACTCGACTCTTGTCAATTCGCATTCAGTTGTCAACGCAGCAGCATTACGAGCCGAAAGGTGATTTATATTTGCCGTTCCGAATGACTTTTTAGTTCCCTCCCCCCGATTGGATTTCGACGAAATATTCTACAATACATGCTAAATTGCCATTCGAAGACATACAAGTGGATTTATAACTTTTAATTAAAAGCAAAACTGTTTCTCCGGCAACGCTCTGCTCTAACGCTTACACATGTGCCCGTTCGAGCTCCGGCTCTAATAATATTGAAAAGCATTTCCATGTTGCTCAGAAGTAAATAAAGGAAAAGTCTAGAGTAGCTCGATAATAAATGCTCAACTAGCAGATATCCTACGCTGCAAATACGTCTGTATATTGAGAGGGGCTTTAATTATATAGATTATAACAAATTTATTGAATAACTAATCGATTTGAGCAAAATATCGAAATGAGAATCGATAGATGCGTTAGAAGATATTTTTCTTGATAACCAGTTTGAGGGATGATCTGGTTCAAACCGGCATAACTGTTCTTTCTATTAGGACTATATAAGGGGTCAAATAGGTCACAAGAAATTTGTCTGTATTCTTTCAAGATTATAACAAAACATCGCCACTATTTGTTTCCTTTATGGGTATATAAAGGATCATAAAATGAATAAGTAATTTTTTGTATAACCCCGGAACCACTCTGATCTATAGTGAATGCAAATGTTGAAGCTGCCTTTCTTTCTCATTAAAGTCTAATCTAAAGCTGCTTAGCAAGAATATACATATATGTTGATATATACACATATGCATATGGATATATAATAAAGGGAATATTTAGTTGTTGGGAAATAATATTTACAATCTCACTCATTTTATGCGCTGGCGAGGGCAGAGCCAAGTCCGCAGCTAAGCTGCGAATTGTGTTGCCTTCTTTTCAGTGGAATGCTAATTAGTTCTGTGTCGGGCTGGAATTAGCTTTCGACTCGTGGCGCGCGTAGATTTGCTGCTCTGGCTGGGCTGATGCAACGCATCTGTCAGTTGATATTAAAAAGCTGCTTCTTTCACGATTTGGCCGGAAATTACAAAATTCTTGTTCCTTTCTTTGTCACGTTTCGCACAAGCGTCGGCCGCGTGGGGCAGGAGGTGGGGGGCCGGCGGTGCGAAGCGGAGCCTACGTCTGAACCTGAAAGGTGCCGCGAATGCAGTTGCTTGCGACAATTTCTTTTTTTCGCCTTTTCCTTTACGCTCCTGTTGTTGTTCTTATTGTTTTCAACTTCTGCTTCTTCTTTTTTTGCATCGAAAACAAAAGGCAGCCTTATTAGAGTGTTCCTTTATTTTAATGCCACATTTCACACCATGTGGGGGCGGCGTTGGCTTAGTGGGCGGGCATTTTGAAGGAGCCTGCCATTGTGCGCGCTTCGTTCGCCTTTTTGTGTGTATTTCTGCAGTTGCCTCCATGTCATTGTAGCAGTCACAGTGGCTCCATTGTTTTAGCATAGATCTGTTGCCCCGCATGTCCCGCACGCCCCGCTGCCCGCTGCCCGCTGCTTGTCAATGACCCAACCGAGAGCTAACTACTCCAGCTGAATGGCAATCGTAGGCGCGCTTTGTTGCTGCCTTTGCGGCACTCTGAATGCCAGACTGCCAGGCCGACGAGCCGGGAAGCTACTAGTCTGTTGTTCTAACCCACTCGCGACTTCACCACTAACGCTATCAGTCGCAATTTTTCATTATTCGAACTCAGCATCGAGTGCCAGCGCAGACAGCAGTAACCAGCATACATACATACATACATACATATAGATACTTATATATATATATAGTATAGAATATACTTTTTAGCTTTGTTCTCAATCAAACATTGACGTCGGGCTGCTCTGAAAACGTGTCAACGCTGCATTTCATATTTCATCTCTGGGAACTAAGAATTTCCATGTTAGTTTTGCTTGACTAAAGAGAGCTGAGAGCTAAGCTTGATATATGTTGCAGCCATGAGGAATGAGAGAAAATTGTGCAGCAGCTATTGAGCTACTAAACTTAACCTAAATGCACTTAGATGTAAGCCGAGATAAGAGATGGCTCAGGACAGGAGATAGCTGCCTCATGTCAATCAACTACAGAGCGTAATACCACTCGCATTTATGCATTTGCCAAAGCAATTGAAATCGGAGATATTGTGGGAAATGTGCGAAAATATAAAATATTGAATGTAAAATACAGAAAATGTATATTCATTACATATACTACAAGATTGTTCGATTATTCATTCATAGGATTCGTTGTGAATGAATACTATTTCTAATAATCTACTCGCAATGTAATGAATTTTAAGAACCTTTAGTAGTTTGGATGCTTCCACTTTTTGTGGTATTTAAGGTATTCCAGAAAGCAAGTAAAATTTTCGATTTTTATCGATCAGAAAGTAGGAAAGTTATCGAAGCTAATATAAGGTATATATGGAGGGCTTAAAGTGTCTAGCTTTAATTCACTGTGCAGGTGAATCTATGCACTTGACCTACCCGTTTCACTTACACAAAGCCAATATACCCAAGATGGGCATTGCGAGCCGATATGCCCGTTGGTCGCTCAGCAAGCTTCGCTGCATGCGAAGCGGTCGCAAATAATGTGAAGAGACGCCACGGACAACACTTTGGGCGTCCATCAAGTGGTTTGGCTTCTGATCAGATTTTTGTATTTGTATGCCCCGTGCGAGACGAGTGGCAGGACGTGGGCACTTTGAACGCCAAATTAAACAGAGCGTCAGTCCGTGAACTTCAGCGCTTCAACTAATGAGGGGGCAAGGCCGAAGCCGCACGCTAAGAAATTGATGGGCCACAGACGGACAGACAGATGGAGACAGAGAAGCAGAGAGAGAGAGAGAGAGAGAGAGAGAGAGAGAGAGAGAGGGCAGGATAGCGAAAGGGAGAGAGGGGGAGGGAGAGGCGGCAGGACATCAACTAATTGAAATTGCGCGCCAATTTTGTGGCTTGTTGGCCGCATCCTTCGTCCTGCTGCGGCGTGCTTCGCGTTAGCCACGATTGCGTCTCGGCTCGCATCGGTTTCGGTTCGGCTCGCACTGCTCACGGGTCATGCGCAAGTCGCAGTTGAATTGTTTTGTCCGCATGGAACAGCTGTCGGGCGGCTCGTGCGTTATCGTTGGCCCTCGCATCGTCCTGTTCGTCCTGTTCGTCCTGTTGTCGTCCGCTGCTCGGCTAAAGCTGGCGCGTTGCGTGTGTGCGTCTTAAATTCGCCAGCCAAAACATCAGCGAATGCAGTCTCTGTCGGTATTTGCAGCAGTGGGCAACGTATCGTTGTCGTCTTCGTCGTCCTCATCGTCGTTGTCGTAGTTGTCGTTGTCGTTGTCGTTGTCGTTGTCGTTGTCGTCTCCCGACTGTCTGTGCGGCATGCATGCTGTCCGTGTGTGCGTGTGGAGCAGCTCCAAGCAACTGACAGTGCAACTGGCTGCTTCAGTGACCCACAGAGCCGGGCAGCGACGATATCGTCGTGACTAGCGTTACGGTTGAAACGTGCGTTTAGCTAGTATTTGCCAAATACTATCAAATCTTTATATTCATCAGCCATACGTTTGTGAGTGTTTCCTTTGCCTGTTGGTTTTTTCGTTCCTCTTCTTCTCCTTGTTGTTGTTGTTGTTGTCTTTTTTTGTTTTTTACCGGGTTGCCGTATTCACGACCGCGTACCGCGTGCTTCTTGTTTGTTGTTTGTTGTGATTCCAAATTGCCTCCTCCAGCCCCGTGCACTATTCCCTCCGAGCGAGCGTCGAGAATTCTCAGATTATTTGTGTTTCGCGCTTCTTTTTTAGTTGGTTTTTTTTACATTTTTGTTTCTGTGTGGCCAACTAGTAAATATAAATTATATTCATATCAAAATATATAAATATATGATGTTTCCATAAGTCTGTCTCAAATTCGCAACAGCCACTGCTGAGTGAGTCAAGTGTTTGTGTGCGTGCTCTAAACTCATTGATGAAATATTTCAAAGCAGAAACAGAACAATGCTAAACAAAACCAAGCAAACGGGTTCGCGTTGAAATTTTGTTGGGATTAAATAGAAATAGAAACTCAAGAATATTCGAATATTGAAAAACAAAACGATTTTCGCGGCAACACAAAAGGTAAGTTTTAGCTGATGAGTGCTTATAAATAAATTTGAATATCTAATCGAATTGATAAAGTTTGCAAAGAGATGTATTTATCGTTAGTTTGAATTTAATTTATAGAGATCAATTTCTTTTGATAAAATAGAAAGCAGAAACTATGAAATATATAGAAAATTGAATAATTTCGAAGGAATGTTAGATAATCATGTGAAATATGATGAAACGAATTGGGACTAGCCGACGGCTGGATACATTTTTGTCATTGGAAAATGTATGACATGTAGTGACATCTTGTTTCTTGTTGAATAGCTCAACAATGATGCAACTGAAAGATTGGGTTGGGTTAGCTATTAAAAGTAGTTCAAGCAGCAGATATTCTGCTGCATGCCTCGCCGCGCGGCTGCGTACAGTAAAGCCTAACTGCACATTAGGGCCGGTGTCGAGGAGGCTGTGGTTCTCCCGAGCCATTAAATCACATTCTGCAAGCATGGCATAGAGCACATGGAGGTCGGGTGTCAGGACCTAGCTGAAGAGGGGGCTTGAGAAGAGGGGCTGCTCCAACCGAGCTCGAACCCGATCGAACAATTGTGTTCGACGCACTGCTAATGACAGCCGAACTGGATCACAGTCGAGCTCATTAGAGCGGAGAAGACTAACGTGCGGCCTATCCATCGGACACGTGAGAGCCTTGAAGTAGTCTCTGCTATTTGCAGCACTCAAACTGCTTTGGCTGGTTGCTGGCGGAGTCTATAGACATCTGACGACGAGTAGGTAAAAGGTAGGTTTTCCGATTGGTAACCTATTCTCGTAGCGCAGTTGTAAGCCTTGCTGTCCAGCTAAAGAGAGCATATAATGGCAATATGTATATGATGTATAACAGAAGCTCCAATACATATACACGTATTGTACAAAGCGAATATACTCACTTTTTGCATAGAAAATTGCTGTGATTTTCTAAGATTTACTTGAAATTATCATGAAGTATTCATTGATTTGATCTGCGCTGAAGTATGAGTACTGATAACCAAATATAATTATATGTTAAGCCAGATAGTATTGGTAAATCAAATTGATGCGAGAAATGTTTTCGAGTGGAGTTTGTTCTCTCGCTGCATCACTCGATGAGGCTCCGATGCAAAGCTCATTTGCTTGCTCTGGGCGGGCATAAACGTTAGCCCAAGCTCATTGGAATGTGAATTGCAATGTGTGGCGATAATTGGAGTTACGTGTGTGTTTGGCTTTTAGACTCATGCCTGATTAAAGGTTGAGGGCGAGTGAGTGTAGCCAGCAGGCTGGGCATATTAGTGGCAGCTGCAGGCAACCAGCAACCAGCAACCAGCAACCATCAGAGGCCCCTGGCTGGGCAGCTAAAGCGTCTAAATGAGTTCAACGTGTCCGCTGGGACTGCACTTGGCCGGTGCCATCGAAATCGAAAATGTTGCACAATTTGGCCCAAGGGTCTAATTCGATTTTGAAAACCAAAGCCGCCTACGTCGCCCCATTAGGGTGGCCCAAAAACGTAGCCAACGCACATTGCATCAATTTATTCATTGTAAAATGGCATTCGGCTCATCGTCGCTGCTGTCGGCCTGTCGGATGTGGACATCGATAATAAATGCATGCGATATGCATTTTATTTTAATTTAATTAAAATGTGTTTATTTATGCACTTAAGTTGCAACAGCAACAACAGCAGCACCAACAGCAGCCTAAATGTTTGCATAAATGCATAAATAGTAAAGTGCACATTTAACATGCACGATAATCAAATGCATTTTACAGATTGCCACTGCCCACATTACTAACACTGACGAGCTGCAACGAATCGCAAATGCTCTTCACTCTGCGATTGAGGAAATAGAAGACAGTTCTAGTCGAGCAGCATGTGCACTCTGCACTCAGCTCCTGTCTCTATCTAAGCAAACGCATATCTGTCTAATATTACACTTACGCATACTCATTCACACCCACACACATACATTATACATATTAAAGTGAACTTTCTGCTTAGTCAGATGATAAATATACAAATGGACAGTCAGACCCAACTTCACGGTCAGATCCGTGGCCAATTCTGTCATATTGTGAATGTTTTCATCAGACGAAGAAATAAAGAAAATATTTTCCTATACATGTATATATACATATATGCATGTATGTACATATACACACATAAATTTAGCATACAACAAAGGACTTTCTCTTTTACCATTTAAACGTTGCCAATAATTCCGCAAGTTCGACTTCAATTTATAAAACTAATATACAAACTTATATGTATACTAATTGTAGTAGCACAAATACTAAATACTTAAATACGGCGCTTGGGTCTGTATGTTTTATTGAAAATATTATATTATAGTGCGTATAGGAAGCATGCCCTATACGTTATTTATGAGCAAACAAGATGTATAAATGTACAAATATATTTTCAAATAGCCAATATATATTATAATGAAATATTTTTCGAGCAATTTCATTGAAAATCAACAGCAATGCTATTTGGTAAATATACATAATTGCAGCTTTGGGAGTAATTAAAGAGAACGAGAGCGAGCGAAAGTTCGCTGGCAAAATACGCTTTGTCAAGCTGGCAGGGCAGCAACAACAACAAGACGAAACACAAATATAAATGCAACTTCAAACATATGTAAATATGAATATACCATATATATATATAAAGAGAGAGAGAGTAAAAATACGAAATAAATGTTGAATCACAGCAAACACACACAGTGCAAGGGTTTGCAATAAGTCGACACACACACACACAATCACAGGTAGACCAAATAAAAACTCTTTAATTTTGTTTGTTAATCCTCCAAACGACAATCAGCTATGTAGCATATTTTTATACCCTGAACCCATTGAAAAAGGGAAATCAGGGTTTAATGTTTTTGTTGAAATGTATGTAACAGGCAGAAGGAGGCGTGGCAGACCCCATAAAGTATATATATTCTTGATCAGGGCGACGAACTGAGTCGATTTAGCCCTGTCCGTCTGTCTGTCCGTCTGTCCGTCTGTCCGTCTGTCCGTATGTTTGAACGCGTCGATTTCAGAAGATATAGAAGCTAGAGACTTCAACTTTTTTTTTAAATGCTCGTATATAGCACGCGGATATCGAGTTTATCACTAAAAATCGATAACTCATCCCGTTATTTTTTTATCGATCAAAAACCTTATCGAAATGCAGTTATAAAATTATATCTCCTACATCTTTAGAGCTAGAGTATCCAAATTTTAAATGTAGATTGATATGTACGTTATAGAATTTCGATTTTTGTTCAATTTCACCCCCCACCCTTATATCCACCCCCTCACCCATAAGTTTGTAAAAGGCGTATTTCAAATACTAGAGACTTGAGCTTTGGCAATTATACGCATAGTAATGATAAAACTACAATCTGAAAGTTTCATGGAGAACGTACGTCCAGAAAAAAAGTTATTAAACAATTAAGTTCCCATAGTAAGCCCACACTGCAGCCCATGCGTGCGCGCCTATGGGTGTCTATGTATGTGTGTTTGCGTGTGTATGTGTGTGTTTGTGTAAGCAGAGAGACGCTAAAAATGATTGAAATGGCTGTTGCTTGAAGGGTTCAGGGGATCTCGTAGTCGAGCACTCTCGACTAGAGTTTTCTCACTTGTTATTTTTATTTTGCCCAAAAGAAATTGCCCTTGGGAGTTAAGTTGTAATTAATTTTTAAAATTTTATAATTAAGTAATGTGTTATATTTTATGGATTACTATATTACAAACTGATATACTATATTACAATATTCTACGCTATATCACATGATGCATTTTAGTGCATATACTAAACTCTATATCAGACTCTAGATCATACTCCACTAAGCTATCCCATACTATATACATATACTATACCATTTTACGACACCACAAACTATGCTATACTTTGCCATTTGAAATACTATACCATAGTATACTGTAGGTCCAAGTCATACTCTGTATTATATACATATGTACATATATTGAATATTTTATGTACTTTTACTCTACAGTAACTTACGATACCTTATGGCATGCCCTCTTTTTTTAATGTACCTACTCAAGACAAGATTAGATTCGTAAACCTAGGTTTATGAATGTCGCAGGAGTATGCTTTCAAAATCTAACAAATATAACTACTAAATGGATAACACAGCATTAACTGACTTAAAGTGCTCTAGTAAGAAGTGCCGAACTAAGACATACCTTGAGCCAAGCTCAGGCATTTACTTGATGAGCTCACAGGAGTCGCATAAAAGAAAAATACTATCTTGTCATTTCTTTCAGCACATTTTTCACTCCTCAATTGTTACATTAATTGTACTAAATTAATACTAGCATATGGTGAGGGCACTGTTTCTTTGTCTTCCTCTGTATTTTACAAATTGTTCTCTTTTTTCATATTTCTAAGGTAAGATTTTGTCTGTAATCTAACGTTTGTAAATGAAATTAAAATATTTATGGCTGCCATTCTATGGCCGTGTAAACCAAATATAAAGAAATGCCAGTGCATATGTACACACGCTTATATATACACACTCTGTCACACACACACACACACACACACACACAGGAGCTTGTTTCATGTGCATGCGGCGCAAATCCCTTTGATTATCCCTGTGCATTCAGAAACGAAGCAGCAAAGTCCGCACGCTTTAGTTTAGCAATAAAATTGAACAACAAATATTCATTGCAATAGCTGCAACAACAGCAGCAGCAACAACAACAAGCATTGTAAACAAAATGCAAGTGAACAAATGCATGCAGCAAAGTGTTTTGTTTTCCTTTCTGCTTGCCTCGTACTGCAGCTAAATAATGCACACACACACACACACGCACACACACGCCGTCACACTAGTATCACTTGTAGAGTTTCGCTGCTGTTGCTCATCGCAGCTTTTGAGCCGGTTTGATTCATTTTTAAGCTTTAGCTAAAATGCTTACACAGATATTTGTAACCGGCCACAGCCGACTGCCCCATGCTCGTCCACATTTTGAAGCCAGCTGAGTTCAATTTAATATAAATATTTGTTTTATTGGCTATAGATCCCATATACCCTATAGAGTAAGTAGTTAAAAACTTGTTGAGCCGCCCTGCTTAGATGCTATAATATTTCTATGTGGAAACTTATTCAGCAATAATATATATATCTCCGAATTCAAATTAGGTATGGGGGCTACCTAGATCGTATGATCGTATATGCTTCAAATTAAAAATACTAATTTACTCCCTTTTCACATTGTGAACGAGTATGTGAATGCGACGATGCGAAAGAGTTAATAAAATTGAATTTAATTTAAAATTTTACTGATTTTACTGATTCATAGTTGAACCAGTTTTGATTTTTAGAAAGCTAATTATTTGTAATAGTTAATCCATCATGTGGTTGAAGTGTAGAGTTGTGATTCAAGCGAACTAGTTCATTTATTCGTTTGAACAAAAGTTTTGGCCATACACTAAATATGATTTAATTAACTTGTAAATGAAACTCCACTCAAGACTCCACTCCGACTTTAAACTAGTTCCTTTTACTGGTGATCTAGTTCACTTGTTCAGTTGAATCAAGTTGCTCACCGTTGACTATATATCATTTAATAACTATAGGGATCCAGTTTCAGTCAATATAACTCGCTAGCGAACTAGTTCTTCTTGCATCTAGGTAAATAACATCATATCATCATGAATTAATTGTAATATTCAAATGATTGTAAGAGCTCAATTGCTTGTTATCCAACTTGATGTCAAATTTAATCATTCTGTGAACTAAATGAGAGCCAGTCCTAAGCTGGGCTCCCTGCGAATCATTTAAATCAAATAGAGCTATTTGTATATGTAAATAATATCTGCCAATTGGACATCGTTTGACGTTTGTCTGCCCTGCACACAGCCCCGAACAGGCGAATGGGACGTCAGGCTGGCTCTACTCGAAGTCTCTCGGCATAAGTGCTATAAATTGCTGTAAACATTTTGCTACGAATCGTTTGGCTCTGTGCTCTGAGCTGCTATTTGTTGGTTATTTTATGAAAATCGTTTTAAGCGTAGCTACTCGTGTTTGCGGTTGCTCTGTTAGCTCTTTCAATTTGAGTCTGAATACCCTACGCACACGACAGGTGGCACGACTTAATTACCGTCGGGCTCCAAACTGTATTTGGAAAGTTTTTTGTTGAAGATGTGGACTCAGACCTGAAAGACTGACTCGCACTGTTGACGCTTTCGAGGTTTCAATTGAAACATACCACACGAGCTAAGCTACCTTAAAACTCGTTTTGATATATGGATTGGAATGATTGATGTGGTATAGCGGCAGAGATTGAATAGACCCTAAGAACAGCTTCAAGTCAAAGTCAAAAAATTGAAGCAAGCAAAACTTCACAATGGTTAACAAATATATGTTCAAAACATATTCGTTTCTTCCCCGATGCTCACTCCAAATTTCCGATAGAATGTAATCACAGTTCTTCCATTGAATAGAACGATATTTGTTTTTGCTACTGTAGAGTATCTCAACGTCGTGATTCAAATTCAACCTTTTCTCTGTGTTTCGAAAATGCTGCCCTGTGACCTACAAACTTAAATGCTATACTAAAATGTGTGCAGAATTTGCAAATTTACGTATCAGCTGAATTGTAAATGAAATTAAGAGACCAAGAATGCATATGAATGCCGGCGAGACTGAAGTAGAGGCAGTGGCAAGGGCTGGTCGAAAGGTGTTGCCATAGGAATAGGCAATAAACAAATTGACAAAGCCACAGCACAAGCTGCTTTCCCATAGGATTATATACATACAAACACACATATCAATATAAATATAAAATATATATATATATATATATATACATACATATATAAATATATTATAGGCTGGTGCTTTAAAGGCATTCGTAGGCGTTGCAGTTGCAATTTGTTGATCAATCTAACACAAATTCGAGACAAATTCAAGTCGATAATTTGTAGCACAATTTAAAGAAATGCTTTGAACAATTTAATTGACATTTTATTTAGACTTTCTTTATATCCTATTATCTACGTTGGGAGCATGGCCCCAAACCGGAGCTGCATGAAGATGAACTTAAATGAATTACGATTTTAGTTTGCCCTGTAAAATGATATGAATCTAATAAATGCTTTAATCATATTTAAATAAACAAATCGAGTGACAGCTGCAATTAATATGAAATTCCCAATATTTTGAGAAATCATAATTTTCATATGTTTGAATCAAAGGATCTCAGTGTTTGAGTAGAGTAAAAATTAGCTATATAGTTCACTTATAGCATCCGTAACAGTGTTTCTATTGAGTGAAGTGAGATTAAGTTGATCTTCAACTCGAATGAATGGTTCATCCCATTCCATTGAGCAAATTTAATGCATTCGGTGATGTCCACTGGAAGTAAGATTTCTTTGTCTCTCCGATTATCCGAACAGCACTCAGAGCGTTCACATTTCAGCAAGACTCCCTCTGGCATGTCGCTTAAGTTGCTCAGACATTGCGAGCTACATGAGCTGCGTTCAGTTTGCTGGGACTGATGGATTTGCTGGATGCATGCAAATGCCTTTCGCTGTGGTTTCCAGGCCAAGATGTGGGCCACGTTTCACTTGGCTTTAATGGTGTCACGTGCGAGCGAATTGCAAGTGACTCGAGACTCGGGGCACTCATTTGATAAACTAATTGTGGGTCCAGCTCCGAGCGCGTTCAAATTGAATTTAATATTAATTAACTAATTTCTACGCTACGCTCACTTTTAATTAAGTTCTTATCAGGCCTGCTTCTGCACTTGGCTGACGTAATTTCATTTGATTTCGTTGACATTCTTGAAGCTGCCCAACGGTTACCTCTCCCCTTCCCCATCGTCCCATCGTCCGTCTCACCACACATCACTGCCGTCTGGCCATTCACGTAAATACACGTGCCGCAACTCAAGTCCAAGCCAAAGCGGACGCTGAAGGAGACGTAGCTGAAGCTCGGCATGAACAGCTGTGTGGGAGGGGACAGGTGGCCGTTGCGGCCAACAGGGAATACATCGATGTGCAACGTGTTTTTCCGGTTTAATACCTTTCTCAACTGAATACGAATGAAAATAGCGGTACATGTATACCAAAAAAATGAAAGAAAAGGAAAAAACCTAAAAGCCCGAAAGCAAAAGAAAACTCAAACCCCCGCGCAGCTCCACAAAGTAAAGTAAAAAGACCAACAAGAAAACATCATGAATCCCGTATCGCGCTTACCTTCCCAATATGTGTGTGTGTGTGTGTATTTGCCTTGCTGAGTGTTGCAGTTGAGCACGCGCGGCTTTACGTTGCGGCCGTGACGCAAGCTGGGAGTGGAGTGGAGCAGGAATAGTGGGGATCCATATGGACTTCCACTAAACGGGCTCACTGCCAGCTGCTCTGAAGCCAAAACTTCTTCATATATACAGATAAATATGCATCTATTATATGCAATGAAATCCGATTCAAAATGCCAAACAATGCAATCCCTAACAATTATCGATGCAAGACACAACTGTACTAAAATCTGGAAAACGAAATATATCACAGACACAAAAATATATGGAAAGTGGACCAGAGGAGGTTCTCTAGTTTGCTTAGAAATTGACTTTTACAACTATCGATATGTTATCGACTTCTATTGAGGTATTTGTATTGATAACAATCGTATTTACGTTAAGCTAACCAGAGAATTTACCAAAGTCCAGCTAACTTAAGTAAGAACGTTGTTAGCTCAAGTTCTTCAATCAAAGTCGATACCATATCGATAGTTGTGAAAGTTAATTTCCAATTGATTTTTTTCAATAACATTATTTTTCCCGTCTATATAAAAAGTTTCGTTTTAAATATTTTGATTTCCTGATTCTTGGCATTCTTGACCTTAGCTCGGTTTCAATGATCCATCAAAAATCAATATAGCTGCTTCATCTCAGCTTCGAGAAATCTCTGCATAAAAGAGTATCGGATTTTTCTCTGCTCTCTGGCGTTCGGTTTATCAATCGTTGGGCCAGTGCAACGCCCACGTTTTGGCATTTGCGTTTCTTCTTCTGCTGTCTACATTTTGTTGGCACACAACAAGCAACAGCCACGCCTACACAGCCACACTAACGCCCATCCCCTGTGCCCCCACACGCCTTGTCAGACGCCTTGTGTCTGCTTTCAGTTTTTGGTGCTTTGTATTTTTCCGGTATTTTTGTATACCCTGCTTATGGGCTTTTATTGGTAGAGGCTCAACTTGACGACTTTTCCACAAAATGTTTTATATTCATATGTGCTATATAATCAACATATGGATATACATAGATAAATATTTAAAAAAATTTCTTTTCAAATGGTATCTGTATTGATTTCTGGCATATCAATAAATTATCCACCATTCGATTGATTGATATTTTTTTACGATATATCATTATTGATCATCGATTCTTAGCCATTTAGTTTGTCATCGCTATCGGTAAATTGCTATCGATTATTGCCTCTTCCAGGGTATCTGCGAGTCCATCACAGTCGAATTCTGTGTTCCTTTGGCGCTCTGTGCACGATTTTATTTCGGTGTTTGTTTGTTTCCTTTTGTTGTTGTTATGTAGACGCTTTGTGTGTCACTGTACCAAATACACATACATACACACACCCACACACACACACACACACACACACACACACACACACACACACACACACAAGCACGTACGGCACTTGTTGTTGCTGTTGCTGTTACCTGCGTGTAAAGTCGCGTGCCAAAAATCGCTACATTTTTTGGCTATTTCCGTTTGCGTTTATGTTTTACTTAAATTCCCTTTAACCGGCCTCAACATCCGACCGACCCACGACACCAGCGAACGGAAGTGGCGCCCCCCTCCCTTTCGCCGTCTATACGCAGCCCCTTTTCCAGTCGGTTATATGCTGTTGCTTTTTAGTTGCTTTTGCTGCTGCTGGGTTATTTTTTCATTATTTGCAATATCACGTAACGCCAAATGAAGTCGTAAAACGTCCAAGTCCCGAGCCCCAATCAGTTGCTCACACACACACACACACGCATGCACACTCCTTCTCTCGGCCTTCGACTGTGGCAAGCGTATAAAAACAGAGAGAGAGAGAGAAAAAAAAAACAAATTGTTTAATTTATATTATAGGTATTACATTTGATTAAGCGGCGCTCATCCAGCCAGCCAACTCTTGCCCTTGTCCTTGTCGCTGTCCTTGTCTCTGTCTCTGTCTCCGTTTCTTTGTCTCCCTGAATTTCAAGCGGCTACCCACCGCGCCTCCCTCTCCCAACCCCCTTTAGACTACCATAAACTTGAGGCATTTAAATTATGCACAAGTGCCGACAACCGGAACCGGGTCAGGACAGCAACAGAATGGAGCAGGACGCATTGCCTAAGTGGTTTCTCATTTAGCTGAGACGCATAAATCAAGCATTAAAGCAAATAAACAAGCGAGCAAATAAACAAATGAAAGCACGAAATACAGCCGAAAAGCGACATGCGACACTGAACGACAAAATGGAAAGCAAGAAAAAGCCGAACTCAAACCGAACATAAATACCCTACTACAGCTGAAAGCGATTGGAAGAAGATCATTCAGTTTAACATTGTCATATCTCCATAGATCGGCTCCATCTTGATGGACATATTGTGACTTTTTCTATAGATATGTGAAAGCCTAAGCATATATGTATGTACATACATATATCAAAATATTCATCTGCAATCTCTGAGTGGCTTATCTAATGGGTTAAAACTTTTCTTCCAGTTCGACCTCAAATTTCTCCATGTTAGAGTTAACTTTTTTCCCCTTTTTGATTGCAGACTGAAAATTAATTAAATACCATATAAATTATTTCGTAGTCATCTCACATGGCGGAGCATTGCGGACGTTGACGCATTAGCCGACCGTCACTTGGCCAAAAACCATCGAGCGCTCTTGTCACAAGCCAAATGAATGGCTGACAACGAGCTGTGTTGACTGAAACTAATATAGACGTGGCCCAGTCAGCTGGTCGGTAAGGCCAATAAAATGGCCAGACTAGAAGATATCTCGCAATTGACGCATGGTGAAGAAAGAGCTGTTGAAGCTGAGATGGCATCTTTATCAATATGTCAACATCTATAGCAATCCGTAATAATCGATGCTTATCGATGACTGGACTATCGAAGGGCTAATCGAAGCAGTGTGTGTGTTTCTAAATTTTATTTCTGAAAATTGAAAAATTTGAATTTGATTGATTGATAATTGAATTTTAGATAGCAAAGATACAGCAGATCACAAAAAATATATGATATTCTATATATATATATATATATATACATATGTATATAGTAGTATGAAGAATTTGGAAATATTTCATAGAACATTCGAGCGTTTTATGGATAATCAGGTACTATTTTCTCTCAGATTTTCGAAATGTGCTGGTAGGGGTGGTAGATCCCTCGACTTTGGAGCTGCTTGGGAGTTGGGAAAACTGTCAAGTTTGTGTTGAACGTCTGCAACGTGACAGCACTGGGCTAGACCATAGACGGGATATTGCTGGAGCTTGCTGAAGAGGCTCTGCCGCAACCAAGGCACCTCGTGGCACATGCTCTCGGATAGCCCGTTGCGCGCTTTGATCGTCACCTGTAAAGTGCATTGGGAATTAGTTAATTCCTCAGCGAATAATCAATAAAAGTGCGCGTGTACGTACAAAGGGTGAATTGTGAGCAATGATTACGAACTCGTCCGTCACATTCGCATTGGGCACCACTGCACGCAAGCGTGCCCAGATGAGAGCCGGCACCGTGACGGTGTAGCCGGAGTCCAGTTCGACGGACAGCAGACGGCTATCATTGCAGGCTATCGTCGTGGGCAGGTCAATGGTCCCGGAGACACCGACATTAACATCATATTTGGCATTTATGCTTGCCGACTTTAGTGCATTCAGGAAATGGCGCCAATTACCGTTGCGCAGAGCGCGTAGCCAAATAATTGAGAGCATATCCTTAAACTCATCTTGCACCCTGTTGAGAGGTTCGTCCTGTATGAGGGTGGCATATTCGAATATCTCGCTACCAAACACCGACTTCAGCTGCCTGTCGTTGCGGAACGCGCTCTCTATGCTCTCCGACCTGCAACGGGGTCAAACGTCAAATTGATCATCTGACGCACTGGCCTTGACTTACTTATATGGCTTGAAGAGACGCTGACTGTAGATCACTTCAATGTCTAGGCCCAATCGGTTGAGCTGACCAGCTTGAGTCTGTTGGCAAGATTGCGTTACTACATTTATGGCCCGAAAATCCATAGCGAGTCATTGCTCTTACCGGCTCAAGCCAATTGGTGGGATATGCCGTGTAGCTGATATATTTAAGCTGCTGCTTATCGATATCGTAGCATATGGCGAAACTTTTTAGTGAACCATATTCGACGGAAGTCTGGCCAACAACGAGACTCATGTAGTCCTCGCAATCCGGCATACTCGTGCGGCTCTCAAACATGGGAGAAATGGCATTGCCGAAGCATCTTACAGATTCAACTGCTGGCTCGTTCGATTCGGTGAGCAAAACAAAGCTGTCGTACTTACAACTAATCGTAGTGTGATTCGCATCAAAATATTCGAAACGTTCATACGAGCTATCGAATAAATGAAGCAGAACATAGATCAATTTCTGTTTAGCAAGAATATGTTGAATATCTTGAGTACATACCGAATATAATACATAAATCCACTTTCACAATATAGATAAACTGTTTCCGAGTATTCACGTGTTAATGTTGGCCCCGTGACCGACACCCAATGTTTTGATCCTAGCTGCGTAATTGTTAGTGGTTCCGGAGAATGCACTTCGAGACTACAGCTCGCACTTGCACCACGGAAAGGCAGGGCAACGCCGATCAGTCCCACAATGAAAACGTTTAGCAGTCACATCGCGTCAAATGACAAACAACACTCTGGGCAGTCCGCCTGAGCGCAGCTCGTTTTATGGGCCTGCGCGTATATGCGAATATGATAGATCCTATCAGTAATGCGATCTGTTGAATCTAGCGCGGATCTACTCACTTGGAATAACACAACCATGGATACTCTTCTGGAATGACAGAACTCATGATCAATGCTGACAAATACAGTCAATGCTCTAACTTTTAACTTTTCAGCACTTTACTATGAGGCTATATATATATATATATATATATATATATATATATATATATATATATATATATATATATATATATATAGGTATATCAGCTTAAGAGTATTTGATATACGACATGAGCTTCATTTTAAAACAATCTATTGCATTGATCGCAATGCACATTCATACAATCAAAATGCGCTGGCTTCATAAGTTCATGTGCTAGACTCGCAGTTTCTTATCAATCAAGTGGTTGCATGCGCAGTGCGTTTGTAAAATCGGTGAAGAACCGCAATAGTTGACATTCGTTGCCTTCTAAGTGAGGCGAAATAGACAGTATTTGAGCACGATCTGGGAATACATACATACATATGTATATATGTATGTAGCTTATGAAGTTGACAATATTCCATTGCTCTACTCAAGCATACCCTGTACATTGCCCAGCAAAACTGAATGCAGCTAAGGCAAATCATTTTATGGCGCATAAAGAAATAACCGAATGATAATGATGATGATTAATGATAATGATAGTAATTAGTATAGAGCATTTGCGGGCCACTCTCATGAGCCACTGTGCGCGTTGATTCTGCTCCACTTGCAATTATGAGTCTAAGCTAGCTCGCTTTGGCACTCTGGCACTCGACGGCAACTGAGTCAGCAAAAGTGAAGTCAGGCTCATTATCGATTCGAACAGTGCCAAAGTCACCGAGTGACCAAGTCACAGAGCCAAGCACTTCACGTGCTCGCTAATCGAATGCTCTGATATTTACAATGTGATACTTAGCCTATAAATATAATCTATTCCAGCGATGCACAGTATTATAAACATAGTCTATATTTATACCTACTAAGTTTCAGATAGAACGACCTTCTGTATACAGCCTGGCCAAATGAGAGCAATATGAATCGAAAGTGCTATACAACTAAGCTTGATTGATGTACTCAAAAGTCCTCCTTCAGCTTTACTCTGTAGCCACATCTATGCCATAGGTGTTTCATTCAAATATTCAATATTGTAGTATCTGATGCCTCGTGCTGGCCTTGGCAGTCTCGATTTGATCCAGTGTACTACAGTGCATATTCAGGGCAGGATCTTCCGTTCTTCCGTCTATGTTTTTATTTCCCCTTGATATCATTTGTTGGCTGTGTAGACCCAGCTCGATATACTATATAGCGCCATTCTCTGTGTGTATAAATACCCTGTTTGACCCACTGTTCAGCTGCTGCTGGAGCCGAGCTCTGCTGGCCGGTTTCGTTTGTCACCGCATGGCTATTAACAACAGTTTGCGCAAATGACACTGCAATAAAGCATGAAGAGAAAGGAAAACATTAAAAGATACAGCGACGCCCAGCAGCAGAAGACGCACGGAGAGCGAACAAAGCCAAGCCAAACACCCAGCCCTGACCGGGCTGCTGGTCAGCCGAGAGACTCATTCCGCTGGCCGCTGGGCTGCTGGGCGGGCAATGTCTTATGCACAGATTTATTATGTGGCCATAAATAAATTACAGGGCCCGGAACGCACAGGATGCACATAATAACACGGCAAACAACGGACTCCAAATGTGGCTAAAAGCAACAAACAAAGCCAAAGCCAAAGCCAATGCCAATGCCAATGCCGAAGCTAAAGTTGAAGCCGAAGCCGAAGCACGCCAAATCAAGCCGAAAGCAGCAAATTACCAAAAATACCAAAAATGCTTGCCAAGGGCAATTCGAGCGTGACCCGTTAGTGCGTTGTTAGCCCCCTAAACCATTTGCCCGAATCCCAGCTATGTGATAAGGGTTAAAAGGTCTGTCGACAGGCGACGCAGCGCCCCTCACTCGCCCTATCACAGCCCTCCATTCGTCCATTCAAAAATGCATGAAAATGTTGAACGATCTAATTAGTGCCCAAGCACTATATTGCTGTACTACATACTCACACACACACACACACACACACACACACACATATATACATAGATAGTCAATACTGTATCTATGTAAATTCAAACTGCTGAACAAGCAATCATTTCCTTTCGCTCTCATCACTCAACACATAAACTGAGAGCTCGACCAAGTGTTTATTGCTCCGTTCATATACACTGAGAACGGGTATATTGGCTTTCTAGGTGCGTATGTATGTCTGAATGATATGTCCCTCGCTGTCTCGCTGTCTCTTTGTCTCGTTTCCTCTCATTCTTTCCTATGATTACGAAGCAGTCATTGCTCCATCGCTCTATTTAAATATACCCTGACCTTGACCAGCAATGAAAATGCAAAGTTTTCCCCAATTTTCTCAATTTGCACCTTAATAAAATTCTTAAAATTCTTCACTCATTGCAAGCGAATGCTATTGATTCTTGTAAAATATTTTTATTTATTTTTTGTCTCTAGTATAATAAATAGTTTCATATTTCAAATGGTTTTGCAACTTTGCCTCAAGATGGAATATTTATTTATTTTTTATTTATTAGTTCCCTTAAACTTCATAAAGATTTTAATGTGTGCTTAATGGAGGTTAGCTATTGCTTTTCATCTTGGATATTTATTATTCTCGTAAGGTAAAGGATTTTGATGTAATTTAAATACTAACTACTTACATACACGTATAGTATATTTAAGAAATTGAAAAAAGCATATTTTGCCCACTATTTGGTATATTTATGCTTGCTCTATTGCAAGTGGCAGCAGCCACGCCCACAGCGCCCACAAGTGAAACATTGGCAAAAACGTAGCTATGCCCTTAACTTAAACTTTAAGTGCCATTCTGACTGTCACTCTCTCTCTCTCTCTCTCTCTCTCTCTCTCTCTCTCTCTCTCTCTCTCTCTCTCTCTCTCTCTCTCTCTCTCTCTCTCTCTCTCTCTCTCTGTTTCTTTCGTTCTCTTTCTCTATCTCTCTCTCTTTCTCACTATCTCTCAGCGCGTTTGGTGCAGTGCGTCAGCCAGGCTGACTGAATGGCTGGCTGGCAATAAATATCAAAGCATTTGTTTGCCGTCAAAAGCAAGAGGCTGCCAGGTTGCAACGCCTTCAATAAGTGGATGCGTGTATCTATGTGCGTGTGCACGCCTGTGTGTGTGTGTGTGTGTGTCAAAGCTTGTGTGTTCAGTCTCACAGTGGCAGTCAATGGCTGTGGCACGTGCGCCGTAATTTGCGCGTTTAACATTTAAAGCAGCTCGTGAAGCTTCACAAATCGCCGCAACCGCTTCCAGGTACACGGGGGCGTATGCGCAATAAATTTAACGAGCTGCCATTAGAAATGACGACGAGAACGACTACGACTACGATGGCGTTGGCATCGGCATCGACGATGGCGTTGTCGCTCTCGTTGTCGCTGTCGCTGGCAAGGCCAAGATGTCAATGTCTGAGGCTAATGGCAACGACAACGGCAACGGCAACGGCAAATGGGCGCCTGCATTGAAATTTGTGCAGGCTAATGATAAATTGACTTAATTAGTTGACGTGCGCAATTATTATGAATTGTTGCGCTCATGTGTTTCCGAAAAACAATTTCGCTTACGTTTCACAACAAATGTGATGCCTCAATTGATGGCGATGAATGCTTCCATTCAAATTAACTGCTGGACATATCTCAGCTTCAATCATGGTGCTCATTCAGCACTGATTATGATTATGAGTATATATATAGTGTACGAAGCTTGCGCTATATAAAATGTTATAATTTCGGCCGAAATGTACATTCCGTCAAATAAGTACCCGGAAATTTGAAATAAAACACAAACAACTTGTCAATCATCTAAATTTATTTTATCCCCCTCGAAATAGGCCCCTTCTAAGGTAATACACTTCCTTCTTATATGACAGAATGTATATCATTTGGATTGCTGTTGGGGTTGGCTCGACGGTCAGTGTATCGAGCTAGTTTAGTGATCTCTGCTGTCTGCGGCGTCTAGTCGAAAAGTAAGATTCTTACTTGTCTGTCATACTCAGCTCGTCGTCCTGCTCACGAATCTGTGGACTTTATGGGGTTTGCCACGCCTTCTGCTGGCAGTTACAGATATTATACAGAATCATCATGTCCTGAAAGTCTATTTGCAATTGGCTCAGGCTGTAAGTTCATAGATGGAGTTTAGTAGGGCATCGTCGAGTCGAATAATCGATTGTTTTTGTTTCGATTTCTTGCTACGCTTTCATTAATTTACGTGTAATTCATTTTTGAAATCAAATAGTAGACATTCCGGCTTGGCCCGTGTGTTTGTTTGTGCCGGCGAGACGTGCTCTCGGGTTCGATAATAATTGAATCCCATATATGTAGCTAATGAGTGCACGGATGGGCGGACTCCTTTGCCATGGCCCGTTGTTGCTGGCAACGCACACGTGCAGCAAATCAACTTTGCCAAGTTTCGTTTTCACTTCGATTTCGTATGCAACTTCGAGGGGCAGGAGGCAGGAGGCAGGTGGGAAAAAAGCTAGCGACAACAAATGGAAATACGAAAGCTTGCAACATTTTTCAACAATTTAATTTATTTATTTTGGCACTCTTGTTGGCTGCTGTTGCTGCTGTTCCTTTGCAGTCGGCTGTCGTGACATGGGTTTTTCCACATTCACAATCCCATTCAGGTTCGCATTCACACTCACATTCACATTCACATTCTCATCGCTATTCTGTGACTGTGATCGAAACGCACTGATAGCCTCTGTCACTCAAGCGAACTGGTTGACTTTGCTGTTTGGCTTTCGCCTTGGGCTACTTTGTCACGATATCGCCCACTAATCTGGACCGTATCCGAGTCCCGTGTCCCGTGTCCCGTGTCCCGTGTCCCGTGTCCTGCGTCCCGTGTCCCGCGTCAGCTGCATCCACATTAAAAACACTCACATAATACAATTTCTGCTTTTTGTGCTGCTGCCTTTTCCTTCACTTTTGTTTCGCTCTCTTTGGAAATCAACTTTGGGTTATTTCTTTAACATGCGCCAAAGATTTCATTTACTCGGAATTTAATTGGACTCGAATTGAGCTTGAAGGTTTTTATATCTGGCAATTTTGAAGTACTCAACTTTTTCGGTACTGCCTGAGTCGCTGCAGCCAAATAAATCTGCAGAGGAAGCTATAGAGATAGTCCTATAGAGCACCTAAGTCGAGCAAGGCTTGGCTTAGCCTTGGTCTAGCACTCACTTTTACTGCAAATATTTTCGATTTTTGTTTGGGATGTATTTGCTATTTCTGTAACTTCTTCTACTTACAGCTTGAGATTATTAACATATTAGTTATCTACTTATGTATGGCGCTTATGCAGAGCTGATTTTCGACATTTTACATTATAAAGCTGGCCAATTGTCTGCTAAATTGACTTGCCAAGTGATTAGCTTGAGCTTATTTGTCTCAATTGACTTGAGGCTATAGGGATCTGAATAGTTTTCTATCTCTCAGTCCATTTGCTACGAATCATCTGCTTTGTGGCTTTACACAATGCTCTTTCCACTTACCTCTACCCTCTTATGTTTACACACCCTCTTTACCCTATATACGAATTGCATATTTGATTTTTGTTGCTTTAATGAATTCTCTCAATTTGATTAACTTTTATTTGTACACTCATTGAGCATATTGTCCGTCTGGGCGTGGCATATAGAACCAATCCATATCGATCAAAGAATTCAACTGTTCTTGCACCCGGCATGGGTATTATGCAGTCGGTAATGCCCGACTGTAATGTTCTTAATTATTATTAGCTTGAGCAAAGAATAATTTAGTCCTCAGCTCGCTTCAAACTCATCTTAAAGTCTTCACTGACTTGACTTGCTTCGACTTATCCACGAAACTCTTCGCCTTATCCATATTCTCTCTTGCTCTACATATATATGTATGTATATGTATGTATATACTGTATATATACCTTCACTTGATGTCTGCTCCAATCACACCGTCCAGCAGCTGTGCATAATTTATTTAAAGCGTAAACTTCGCAAAAAAAAAAAAAAAAAACAACAGGTAAAATGAAATAAATGCAAACTTCAATTAAATTGTGCAATTTGTGTTGAGGCAAAGTTCGCTGCGTTTCGCAGCCGAGCTCGAGACAGTTGGCAGCTGCAGCAGGTGCGCTTGCATACCTTTGGCTACTATTTGCCAATCGGGCGCCAAATTGAAAATTCCCTTTGAGCGCACTGTGCCCGAGCAATTTAATGCATTTCGCAATTTGGCTTTAATGCGGTCGGCCATGCCTTGCCCAGTGGCCTCGCTCGCTTTTCCCCGGTTAAGTGAAATGCGAAAAGGTGACAAATTAAAAACGATTTACCTGAATTAGTTTGCCTCGTTTTACCCAACTGCAAAATGTATCGATTTATGTATGTATTTCTACATCAATCAGGCTCTAAATAAAAATACAAAAAACAGCTAACGAAATGGCGCGAACTGTATTCGACCAATTTATTCAATGTTTCAAACATCAATTGGTTTCAATACTCTAACTAAAAGTCTTACGAATCGAGCACTGCGTTGCATAATTTTCCGATTTAAATTGTAATTGTAAATTGTACATTTATTATATTGTATGATATAATTATTATAAACACACATACGTATACATATATCGATGATATAGAGAAATCATTGCATTATAGAAATATATCGATAGAGTAACCAAACTTGAGCATATGATAGCTGCAACGTACGATAGTTTCTTGTTTCAATATTTTGTGTCTTTTTTTAGATTTTTTATTTTTATACCCTGAACCCATTGAAAATGGGAAATCAGGGTATAATGGTTTTGTTAAAAGTATGTAACAGGGAGAAGGAGGCGTGGCAGACCCCACAAAGTATATATATTCTTGATCAGGGCGACGAGAGAAGTTGATTTAGCCCTGTCCGTCTGTCTGTCCGTCCGTCCGTCCGTCCGTCCGTCCGTCCGTCCGTATGTATGAACGCGTCGATTTCCGAAGATATACGAGCTAGAGACTTGAACTTTTTTTTAAAATGACCGTATATACAGCGCGCATATCAAGTTTATCACTAAAAATCGATAACTCATCCCGTTATTTTTTTATCGATCAAAAACCTTATCGAAATGCAGTTATAAAATTATATCTCCTACATCTTTAGAGCTAGAGTATCCAAATTTTAAATGTAGATTGATATGTACGTTATAGAATTTCGATTTTTGTTCAATTTCACCCCCCACCCTTATATCCACCCCCTCACCCATAAGTTTGTAAAAGGCGTATTTCAAATACTAGAGACTTGAGCTTTGGCAATTATACGCATAGTAATGATAAAACCACAATCTGAAAGTTTCATGGAGAACGTACGTCCAGAAAAAAAAGTTATTAAACAATTAAGTTCCCATAGTAAGCCCACACTGCAGCCCATGCGTGCGCGCCTATGGGTGTCTATGTATGTGTGTTTGCGTGTGTATGTGTGTGTTTGTGTAAGCAGAGAGACGCTAAAAATGATTGAAATGGCTGTTGCTTGAAGGGTTCAGGGGGATCTCGTAGTCGAGCACTCTCGACTAGAGTTTTCTTACTTGTTTATTTTATTTTTTTTTTAAATTTTTTTTTTCATTTTCTTTTTAGTTTTTGCATTTTGCAAAGCGAAATGAAAGCTCAGTCGACGTCGACCAGCCGTGGCACAGTTAAATTCACGTGACAAGCTAATATTAAATGTGATTCAGCTGCAGCACAAATGCAAACAGCAGCGAGAGAGACAGATATAGAGAGGCAGAGAGGGAGAGGGGCGAGCGAGCGAGCGAGGTTAGTCAGAGAGCCCGAAGGAAGTGGCTATAGACATTTAGATATACTACATATAGCAGCTGTGTGCAAACTATGCCGCTCAACTGTTTGGCTTAAGCATTTATTTATAACATTTTCAATTCAGTTGGCACAAAGGCAACAAAGCAACGCAGCTTGAGAAAGTGGCCGAGCAGCAAATGGAAATCCTGGCGACAATTTTCACTTGAAATCAACTGACCCCATATATATTCATACACGTTCACAGCGATTCACAACTATTCACTTAATTTTCCATAAAATTTATGATTGTTTAACATGAAATTCGATGAAAAAAAGAAATGGTTCAACAACTTTTAATGTTGCCAACGTAAACGCTTCAATTTGTTACGAGTTGGCCGAACGCTATTTGGCCAGACTCCACAACCATTGTGATGCCAGATATCCATTAAGGTGGAGTCGAGTATGAAAGAGATCTGTCTACGGGAGAGCAGAGATAAGCTGAAAAGAGATGAGGGCAAGAAGACGATTGGTATATTAATTCAAGAATGAGTATTACGCAGTCAGTAATGCTCGATGGCAACTTTCATGATTGCCCTGATTAAATTGCTTTCCACATCTGAATTAAGAGTTTTAGACTAAAACGTCTCGACTTTGGCCGAAAGAATTGCGTCTTAAAGCTAAATGAAAGTCAAGTCTGTAAGTGTGAGTATATATAATGTGTGTGTGTGTGTGTGCTATTGATGAAATCGATTGCCGCCTGCGGACAAACGAGGCTGCCATGTTTGGTTTGGTTGGCATTTCCGCTTCCGTTTCCGTTTCATTTTCATTTTCATTTTCAGTTTCAGTTTCAGTTTGGTTTCATGCAACGCTCAGAGCTCAGAGCTCAGCGCTCGACGCTCAGCTCTCCGCTTTCAGCTTTCAGCTTTCAGATGCAGTTTTGTGCCAATGCTGCAATTAAAATTGAATCAATTATGAATTTGACTTTGCCGCCATTTGTAGTGCATGTCAAGTGGATCAGGACGAATGGCACTGGCGCTCGCTGCGCCTGCAGCTGCTCGATTTTGGTATTCGCAATATCAATAGCCTAGCCAGAGCAGCAAATATTGATTGATTGGCAGGATTCGACGATTGTTAGAAACTTTAAATATGGCTTCGAGCAGACAAACGATATTTATGCAATAAAACCAAACGCTTCCCGACGAATTGCCGCTGTCCTCTGTTTGCATTGCCGAGACTGCAAATTATGTTCAATTCATTTCATTTACACACAGTTCGCTTTCAATGACAAGTGAAAGCTGAAGCAAAATAATGTTTGGCAGCACCTTTTTGGAGAGCGTGTGAAAAACTACTTAATTGAAATACTTTGGCTGCCAACGTTGTGTTTATCGAATTTGTTATTCTTGCCAAAAAGGTGCGCAAACAATAATAATCAATTCGAAATGACAATAATTCACAGCTGACATTTTCGCCTTGCTCAGCTTTCATATCGAGTGTTGCCATGTCGATGGGAAACTACATATATGTACATATATGTATGTATATTTCGGATGGACTGATTGATTATTGTATTCATTTGAATGCTCTGCGGAAATTCGTCGTTCAGTTTCTATTCATATTTCTTATTTGTGCAAGTATTAAATATATTACTATAAATAAAAAAAAGAAATACAAAAGTTCTGATCAAGAGCAAATTTAAATTTATTTTAAGATTAGCTATTTATCCAAATAGTTCTCATCTACTAAGCAGCTGAACTCGATTCGTTGCCGTCTTCATCTGCCCAATCGAAGCACAGCGCCAACCTGTCATGACCTCCCTCAAAAGCCACAAACTGAACAGGTCTAGATAATATGTTGGCCGTGGCATCATTACTGTCCAGGAATGTGATACAGATGCTTTGCTCCATTGCAACAATGCATGGGTTAGAGTAGACGAGAGTCGAAGATGAGCTATGGTTATGGCACGCCTTGCAGAAGAGCATTCAATATAGTCGAATTTGTTGGCATCAGACATAAGAATTGAAAATCAAATATACTTAAGCCACGCTATTTCGAAATTCGCAATACTCTTTGAAGAGGTCTTCTAATCTAAGGAAAATAGTTCTTGAAATATAACTTAATATTACAACAGCCATATATGTATGTATGTATGTATATATGTATATCGATATCAAGTATTTGTTTCAGCGCTGCAGATAAAATATTGCAATTTATGTAGCACATCGCTTAGAGTGTGGCACTGTGAGATCGAGTGTGAGATAGAGCTAGTGTGTGTGTGTGTGTGTGTGTGTGAGTGTGTGTGTGGGGAACGTCTTGCCGAGTGGAACAGTTTGTGTCGAATCCCATTTGGAATTGCATTCAGGCGTTGGAGCGAACGAGTTGTTGTGTGTGTGTGACAGTTGGAGTTCGGGGCGTTCGGGGCGTTCGGGGAGGTGTGTGTGGGGGATGTGTGGGGCTTGGCCTGCAGGCAAACAAGTTTTAAAGCAAACAACTTTACTGTTGCCGTAACTGTAACCGTAACCGGAACCGTTACGGTTGCTGCCATTGCTCGGCAAGTTCAATATATATGGCAGTTGCCGTTGACTTTTGATAGCTTTCCAGCACGCACACACACACACACTCGCTCACCCACAGAGAGACACAGAGCAAGAGACAGACAGACAGACAGACACACACATATATACAATATGGTCAGGGCTACTTTGTTGTCGCTGGGGCGAACATGGCGTATGCGCAATATTTGTATTACTGTTTCATATGGGCCGCTAGAGCCACCAAATGCCCGAGCTGAAGTTGTAGCTGGAGCTGGCGATGTAGCTGGAGCTGTGGTCCACGCCACGTGTCCTAGTTATGGACGTTCACATATATCGCTCTCTCTCTCTCTCTCATTCTCATGGAGTAAAGAAAAACGGCATCGGTTATGGCAAACGAATGCGACGATGCCGTTTGCCCTTAACTCAAATGTACAACATCAATAAATAAAAAACCCAGGCGAAAGGATATAAAAAAGGATAATAAACAGAGTCCCCTAAGAAATCTATAACTGAGTGCGGCCACACACACACACACACACACTTGCATTGCAACATTTGCTGCTGCCTGAAATTGGCAGCGACAGCAGCAGCAGCAGCAGCAGCAGCATCGATAAGGATATGTTTGTGGCTTGCTGCTGCTGCTCGAGTGCTGAAACACACGTTCAAATTTAAACGATGTCTCTATATAAATATATACATACATACACACATGTATCTGTGTGTGTGTGTATATATATAATGCATGTGTGTGTGTGTGTTTCGCCCACACACATAAATTTCCATATGGCAGCAGCTCATGCAATATGCAGGATAACCTCGATGAAAATGCGATAAAAAGACGCCGCCTAATGCTCAACTCGCGCGCCTCATGCTCCCCGTCTCCCTCCCACACAGACACACACACACACACACAAGCACGCACAGCTAAAGCCACAAACGCCTCTGTCCATGTCGATGGCATTCAAATGAATAAAGCAAAAGCCTGGCGCCTATCTCGCTAATGTATCCTGGCCAAGTTATGACTGACAGTCGCAGGAGTGCGCCAAGTCGTAAACTCAATTTTCTTGCCACTGTCAATGCAGTACGAATATCTGCGCTTACACACACACTCACACATGCACACACGCACACGCAGAGTGAACTGTGCTTTGTGGCATTGACATAAATGAATGTTCCGGATGCAGAAGCAGCCAGCATCTGGCAGCTAGTTGATTGAATGCGGTTGCCACTTATCAACAGCTACAGACGACCACATTCAACACAGACGACTTTAATACATATGTACATGTATAACTGTCAGAATCAGCTGCTTCTGCTATATACCATGCCATATCGTTTCTATATATACATACTAACTATTTGAAAGCAGAGACTACGACTCGGGTTTACCTTGACCCTATTTTCAATCAGCTATGGATAATTCTTTGCAATAGTTATTATTACATATTTTTTTCTCTTGCTTAAAATTCGTATGATTTTCATAAAGCTTTAATTGCTTACCATTAGCAAGACAGAATAATATGTTTTTTCATATTTATATAGTTTTTAATCGTTACATCTTTCTTTAACAGTTTTTTATATTCTCTTTTGAACTGCATTCTTCTCTTGAAAATCTTGAAGTTGGATCTACTCTTAAGACAGAATTATGTATTTATTTTTCGTCTCTATAAAGTTTCGTCTCTATATATCTTCATTTGGTTCTTGGTCTGGTTGAACAGCATTTAAGTTCTCCTCTCAAGGCACTCGTAAGACAGCAGCGATTCTTGAATCTATGATGATGATCAATAAACTCGGCTCAGTTATATGAGTTCTTAATCATCATTTATTGCTACTGGCTCTCACTTTCTTCTAGGTTCTTAGAATCGCTCTCTTTTATCAGGCAGCGACTGCATAAAGAGTTTTCTTTGCTTCTTGGCTACATGAATTTTTGTTCATTGGCTCTCTCCGAGCTGCTGCTGCTTCTTTCCTTCTTTTTGGCCGCTCAGTCAGCAGCAGTTGCCAATTATTGTGTTCCTTAACTGAAAATCTGCTGTAATCCCTTAAGAGGTTTATATTCGAAATCGCAATCTATGGCATTAATCGCTGCGCTTGTAGCCTACGAGCTGTGGCTCATGTGGCGCAGAAATGAGTGCAAAACATTTCGTCGAGTTTCTCTGTCGCAGTTGACGTCGCAGTTGGCTTTGACGCTGTCGCTGGCGTTGGCAATTCTGAAGCACTTGAACGTGCGTCAAATTAAAACACCGCAAAATGTCAAGTGATGCGAGCTGCTGCAGACAGAGCGCGCGGTGCGCTTGGCCTGTGTGGTGGGGTGGTGCACGGGTGGGTTAACTGGGTGTGTGCAAAAGAATATTGCGTTGCATTTATTTTAATGAGCATTAAATGATGTGGCAAGCCGCCGATGCGAGGGCAGCCCCAAACTGCGCTCTCAGTGCAGTGGCTGCCGCTCTTGCCACGCCCCGCTCCCGCCCACATTTACGACTTAATGATGCCAATCGACGACTATGCACAAAAGTATGCAACACATTTTTGCAACATGCCTTCACGCAATGCCTCCATGCGCCGCTTTGAGGCAAATCACAATCGCTGTCGGATAGTGTGGTTGGGTGGTTGGGTGGTTGGGTGGGTGGCACGCAGCTAAATTTCATGGCATTGCTGTAAATTTATGGGCCACACACACACACACACACACTCACACAGGCACACGAAAATCTTTTGTGCATTCACTTTGTCGAACATCCACACACAAACACACACGCACACACGCTGGCAATCGTTTGTAGAGCATCCGGTGGCGCATCCGCTTGTGGCATGCTGGTGGCGCTGGCACGGGCTGGGGAAATTGAAACAAATGTTTTAGAGATATTTATTTGCATATTTGCATAATTTTTCGGTTGCATTTTTTATGCGGCCTTCCATTATTCATATGCAGCGACCGACATACGCCCAACCAACCGCCGCACCACACACACACACACGCACACGCATACACCCCAGCAGGAAAGTAGCCCACGCAACTGTTTTAGCCCCACAAATGTTGGCAGCATTTTATGAGCCTGTTTCTCTCTGTCAGCTATATGATCTATAAAACATGTTCTTATCGTTCGCTTTGTTTACGTCAATGGGCTTCGATGCATTCAATCTGGAAGCCTAATCACATTTCTCATCAATCTCAATAATGATTTAAATAATTTAAACTAATCTTGGTCAGGCCTCAACAAGGATTGACCCATTTCCACGTGCCTTTGCCTGTTCTGCTGATGATTCTCATATTCGTGTTAAGCGAATTTCTGTGGGAAATATTTCCACATTTGCAAATGTGGCTTTCACTCCTTCATTCATCCAATAATCAATGTTTGACTGCCTCTTATTCTCTCTCTCTCTCTGTCTCTTTGTTCTGAGCCCATATTTGAGGCATACTGATTTGGTGAAAATGTATGTGACTAACATAAGCTGACGTAGCAGATCTCACAGTCTACGTATGTATATAGGCTTGATCACGAAGCCGTGTCGATCAGTCGGTCCATTTCCCTGTCCGTCCGACTGGCGTGTCATCTGACCATCTGATTGTGCATCCATCCATCTGTTTGTCCGCCCGACTATCCATCAGACCGTGCGACTATCCGTCCGTCTGTCCTTCCGTAAGCCACCACAGCTAGAGCGGAACGCGTAAGGCATCTGTGTAAAAAAAAACAGCTCTGCGAACTATTTAGCGTATCTCCTAGTCGAGCACACCCCACTAAAAGACTTGTACTTTTTTTTTTTTTTTTGCTTTCAAGTGTAATTATGACTAAAACATTCTTTGTGTAAATGCACATACATATATGTTATATAATTTTTTTTTCACATTTCATAGTTGACTTCTGCATCAACTGTCATTAAAATGGGTCAAGAGAGTTATATTTCATACACTAAATGCACACGCATAAATATATATATGTACATATATGTATGCTTATATATATATATATAGTATGCATATATGTATATGTATTTATATACAATTTCGGAAATACTTGGCACTTTAGTCAATTAGCAGGGCAAATGTTTTGTTTTTATTGCTCTCTGCTGTTGCTGTTGCTGTTGCTGTTGTTGTTGTTGTTGTTATTGTTGCTATTGCTGTCAATGCTGAAAGCCTGACGAATTTTCAGCTTTATACATTTATTTATGATTTTAAGCATGGCCACAAATTTATTTGTGCATTTTTGTGCTATATTCACAAATTTGCATTTTTGGTGTGTCTACGCAATTTCCGGCATTCGAATTTCTCCTTTTCCCATTTCCATTTCCATTTCACAAATACTCTAGTGTAAAGTGTAATTCGATTATAGATTTTAGCCAACAATCTCTGTGAAATATTGTCCTATTAAATTAATGAAATGTATATGAAACTTACCTGCAACAATAGGTTCCAATTGAATATAATCCTTCAATTTGATCAAGTTAAAGTTTCAACTTTTGTGTATAATCCGTAGGTGTAACACAAGCTAAGCTCGATTATTAAATGGGAAACTTCGAAGAGGAGCTTTAACTCTAAACAGTCTGCATAGCAAAGAGTTCACTTTGGCTGGAGCTTGGCTAGAGTTTGGTTAGTTAGCTAACCGTTAAATCTAAATGTTGAAGCTAACGTAGGCGAGGTGCGCTCAAAGAGTATCTAGCACTCCCGTCAAACTTCTTTTTGTGTTGCTGCTTTTACAACTTTGAGTTTCCTCTCCTTCACTCTCTTAACAGACGAAAGTCGCTTAACTATTCAAACACACCTCGCTCATGCATAAGCGTATTCGAATTCGTGCAATGCGTGATTCCTTTAACTATTTTGATTTGCTTCCAATTTCCATGTTGATGACACATTCACTTTAAAAAAGATAGATAGATAGATAGAGAGAGAGAGAGAGAGAGAGAGAGAGGGGAAGAGAACGAGAAATAAACTATTGGAAATCATGTGCAAATATTTATTTAAATTGTGGAGCCCAGCCAAAAGCAATAAACAGAACGCAAAATTATCTATGCACTAGATTCTTGTTTTATCTGCTCGCTTTATTGTTGTTTTTACTCCTTTTGTTATTTACTATTGTTTTATGCATAAATTTGATTACAATAATGGAATCCGTGTGGTTGCAGCTAACACAAATGCCGATATATTGATCAATTCCTGAGTGATTTAGCTTTAAACTGTGTAATACATCAGAGTAGACTACTTGAGGCTTGCAAGCGATGTACCGTAATATTTCGACCGTTTTCTGCAAAATTCTATACAATATTTTGAGCAGATTTTATGCTGTGCACAGATTATATGTAGTATAATCGAAACATTTTGAAAGGAAGCTGTTATAAAAAAGTATATACATATATTATACGATTTTCGATTATTTCCTGTCAAATTAATTTTCATTTCAAGATGGTGTGAGTGTAGGCATGTGTGTGTGTGTGTGTGTGTGTGTGTGTGTGTGTGTGGCCAATTTATGCATATATTAGCAAAGCTCAATAGCAAAAGCAGCAGCCGCAAACACACATAGTGCGAGAGAGAGGAATATATGACAATGTGTGTATGAGAGAGAGATAGAGTGAGGGAGAGAGGGAGGGGTAAAGAGAGACTGAAAGTCGTAGCTCAAATTGAAGATAATTTAAGCCTTTGCTGAGATTAATTTGCATCCAATTATTTGTAGCCGCCCAGAAGGGTCAACAGCAATGGCCACACACCCCACAATAATAATAATCATTATATTATTATTATTGCTATTATTGGTATTGCTTTTATTGCTGCGCCTTGGCTCAGACATCATTCAGTGGCCAACTTAACGTATTTACTGTAGTCCACACGAGACCAAATTTAAGTCCATTGAACCTACGAATTGAACATTTCCATTTGCTCGAATTGTTATTCGGTCAAATCTTGGCCTGGCTGCATAGTAAATAAGGTTTGCTTCTCTCTAATCGCCTTATGAGCCGCATTTTGCGAGTCCGTGAACAAGTGGCCCTCGTCCAATATATCTGTATGTATGTATATCTAAATTAAGTAAATATTAAAAAATAAATAAAAAAGAAATTAGGCACTTTTCTTTAAGGTGTGATTATTTTTCAAAAAAATCAAAATCGAGGATTTAAGGAAACTTCGTTTGCTTCTAATTATCGATAAAATTGGTAATTTTGGTTGCTTGTTTAAACATAGTTTGAGCAATATCCCATTTAATCTTGGGACTTTTACTGTCATTTATGTATATGGATATATGTGTTTCGGTTCACACTTTGCTCTCCTCCCTTCTTACCTCTAGCGACGTGTTCGTTGCCAATCAATCAAATCTTAGCTTCAATTCTGCTTTATAACTTGTCTACCCAACCTCAAGTTGAAAACGAACCCGCTGTCTACTTGATATTGTACATCGAGTGTATATGTTGATTATAATATTAAATAACAGCGGCGCATTAAAATGCTTGCGAATGGATGAAATTTAATACTTTGGCTGGAAATAATTTGCCGCGTGGCGTTTAATTAAAAATGCGAGCATGCAACACGTAGTGCGAAATTTCAAATCAACCAATGAATAACTAATTAAACTTGCAATTAAAGTGGGCTTGCGATTAATTAAAGTGACCGAACTGAAGCTGCCAAACACTCGACAGGCCAACAGGAAAACCGACAGGCATATTGAATATTGATGAACATTGAATTAAATAGCTGCGGCCCCTTAGGACAAAACAAATTTAGTTTCTCATATACATATATACATATACATATACATATATTATATACATATATATATATATATATATATATATTTTATTTTTTTTTTTTTTTTTTTTTTTTTTCCCCCGTTCGCATTCATTACTGCGTGGAGCATCATTCACTTTAAATACATTTAATTTATAAATATTTCAAGAGCTGCATAATAAATGCTCTGCCACATGGATGAGAGGCGCAAAAACGTTTTAAGCGCTTTAAAACTATTTCGAAATGGTGGCATAAAGTTCAAAGTTGAGTTGAGATGCTTTTAACATTTGCTCTCCCAAGGCTAGCAATAGATAGTATCTAGTTTTAGCATTTCCGATTGCTGTTTTCGAGCTTGCGCCCAAGAAAGTTTCAGCCAAAAATAGCTTTGCAATTAGTAGGTAACATTGATTGTGGGCATTTTCCAAATACCCTGCACAAAGGAAATGAGTAGAGAGGGTATATTATGGCTGCGGGCAGCTTTGAACAAATTGAGGCTCCATTTTTTGTAGTGTAAGAACTTGCATTACTTGAATAACTCAGATGTTGTTCCACTTTGTATGTACATAGATATGTATGCATAGCTTTCAGTAATATCGATTGATGCCGTGTTCGTAGAATCTATTTTAGCTGCTTAACAAGTTCGATAAATATCGATACAAATATAAACGTATCTCCAGGGTATTTTGTGTGCGATCAGCTGAGCATACTTGTGCACTCTCCGCCTGACTTAGGTCTTCATAAGCCCTAGAGCTCGGAAACTAACGGAGTGCTCTATATGCCAAATTCTATTTACCATATTTTCAAGCTAAGCATTTGCTGTTTGTTGGCCAATTCGATGCAAAAGGCTTTACCTCTTAGCATTTTAACGGGCATATTTCCAGTAATACAAAACACTGGCCACAACAACAACAACAACAACAACAACAAACAATCATAACAACAACTAGATGATGAAGCAGAAGAAAACGTAGCAACGGCTATGAATATTAAGCACATTTTGACTTTTGTGCATAGATGTTTTTAGGCGGTAAATGTTGGTGTAGGCGTGGCATGCGCTGTCATGTTCATATATTCGAACTTCTAAGGAAGTATGTACTTCGAAGGGAGGCGAGGCACACAGTGTGGGTGGGTGCGTGTGTGTGTGTGTGTGTACTTTCACATCATGGCACATTACCATTCATGAAATGCAATTTCATAGCAAAAGAATACGCACACACACACACACATAGATAAATGTGCGCACTTACGCTTAGATACAAAGTGCTGCCCCACACCCCCACACGCACATTATGTGCGAAAGATATGGCATTGGTGTGTGCGAGCGAGATGGCTGGAGTGAAAGCAATCATAAAGTGCTTCTTTTGCTTCAATGATTTTTAGGCCTAACACATTAATGTGCATGCCTATGTGAGTATGTGAGTATATGTATGTGGGTGGGTGTGCGTTTATTAGAAGCTCATCTTGCTGATTGCAAGCGACGTGTGTGTGTGTGTGTATGTATGTGTAAGTGTGCATGTGTGTGTTTGTGTATTGATATGCATATGAAAGGAAAGCAGCCAGCTATCAAAAGATTTGGCAGTCTCATGCAATCGAAGATACCCTGTACGCATATGACTATGACAGAGAGAGGGACAGAGAAAGAGAGAGAGAGAGAGAGTAACTTAAGGCCAATAAAATTGCTTTTAATTTATTATTTGCATAGATCAAAAAAAAAAAAAGTCCTTTTACAGGGTATCTCACCAGCAGAGCTCGCCCGCTTTGTGCAACTCGATTTACTGGAGATTTTTGGCCAGCAGAAAACTAAAAACTCTACATTTTTGTCGTGGGGCAATCTCTGTATATAAGGTCGCCCTCAATCGAGCATAGCCTAATATTTTGTTTGTCTTATTCAAGTCAACAGAAGACTAGGCAGTCACCATGTCTGTTGCCTTGCATAAGGTGTCTATCTTGGGGGGGCTACTTTGTTGGTATTGAGACTTTGTACAAGGTGTCTATCAATCGAGTATGGCCTAATATTCTTTGCCAACATTACTGTTACGAGCATAGACTGTGTACAGGATAACTGGCAGTCGAGTACAGGCAGCTGTCAGCGCTCTCTATAAAAAGTCTACGCACACTGAAAGTTGCACAGAAATTCGGAGAACTTCTTGAAAAATGGTTTGGGAAAGTAAAGTAGGTCGCAGTTCCTGGAATTCACTAGAGAGCTATTTATAGACTTTTCAATTAATACAATGCTAGCCTTAATTTCTGCTGCTGATACGGGTATCAGTAGTTAGTTTCACCGTTACACTGCACACACACACGCATACCCACAGAGATGGAGGGGGAGTAGGAGCTACAGAGAGAGAGAGAGAGAGAGAGAGAGAGAAAGGGCGAGCGAGAGAGTCGGAATTTCTAAAGATATTTTCAAGTTCATTCAGAGTTGTTTCAATTTCAGTTCTAATTATGTATGCATGCGTATTAGGAAGGCAAAACTTCTGTTGCCAAAAACTGGTATACAGCAGTTGCCACAACAGGCCACGCCCCCCACTCCTCGCCACGCGCCACACGCCCCACGCCCCACGCCCCACGCCCCATGCTCCGCACTCCTGCTGCTGGGGCAGGGCCTGTTAATTAGCGTGGCGCAGCAAATGGCTGCCGCATCAGCTAACTTTGCTGATAATGAAAATCGCTCCGTTCCATTCCCGACCCGTTCCCCCTGCGCGCCACCCCGTCCAATTCTCGTTGCGTTCTCGTCGGCAGCAAAGTTGCGAAAAACTTTCATCAAAGGTTACAATTTGTGCTACGGGGTCTTTGTTTTGACATGAGCGCTGCTGGGGTAGGTGTGGCAAGAAACCAGTCGCATATCGCATTTCGCCAGAGCGCCAAAGCGCCAGTGTGAACGGAGCCGAACGGTTACTTCAAGCTGCCCTGTCAATGGCACCTGATTATTTAACTACGTGGAATTTCGAGCAGCGCCAGTAATTGCCAGCGACTGAGGCTTGCCGCTTCTACAGCCTGTCACAAACTTGACTCAATTATTGTTTTCGAAAATTTCGAAAGTATTTGCTAGATGCTAGAAGTGTTCTCTTATTGCGTACGGCGAACCAGCTATGCACACGTGCATATGGCCTGTTAAGTGGAAATGAGCTTTAATACCTTTCTTTTATACCGCTCTCTCTCTCTCTCTCTCTCTCTCTCTCTCTTTCTATTCATTCGTTTTCCCAGTATACCTTGCTCTATATCTTTGTTTCGCATTGTCTTTGCATCTCTCTATTTTTTATTATATTCCTCTTACTTTCTTCTCTCTCTCCCTCTCTCAATCTCTACACTCTCTCTCTCTCTCTCTCGCTCTTTCTGTTTATTTAGCCCTCTTTATCTACATGATATAGTAACAATTATACTAAGGCTGCTTTTGGTTTGCAAAGGTAAGTTTTACCTAGCAAGAGCACTTTTCGTTAATTATTGTTAAGTTGCTTTATCTACGTTACTCGTTCATTGGTATTTGCTATAAATAATTTATATGTTACAAATAAAAATTTTAATTTAATGTTGTAAATTAAATTAGGCTCATCCCATATATGTGTTTTCTAACGTTTATATGTTTCCAATTTATGGTAAACACAAAAACAAAACTTATATATAAATATAAATACATAAATAGGATACGTCTGCAAAAGAAAAGTAACTTTCTTTCGTCGAAAACTCAGGGTATTCAAAATGACAAAATTAATCAGTTTTCTATTTTGTTTATCAACATTAATATTTCTGTGCAAATAAGAACAAGTTTTTTAATTAATATATTTATTTTGTTTTATTTAAATTTTTTATTATATAATAACAGACGTAAATTTTCAACTTATATTTTTATTTATTTAAAAAAATGTTTTTAACGGAACGAAGTCTATGAGTACTACTATGAGCAAGTAGAAAATATATAAGATAAACACACTGAACGAAGAAACCATTAAGCGTTAAAAAATGAATATGAGGGACATCCAGTTTATCTCAAAATCACACTAAAAGATCCTTCACGTGCTTTCAATATATACTTGGGTATCCAAAAGCCACGATGATAATGGACAGTGCACTGCAGTGATGGAAATGGCCACTGAAAATATGGGTAGAATTTACTTAATAAATCATCCTCAAAAAATAAAAATGTAGAAGAAACCAGATGAACAATACTATACGGAAAAAAACGTTATATACGATAAGCCTCAACTTTAAAAAAACCCCTCCAAAGTACCAAAAGAGAATAGCATCTAATTTATCCCAAAGTCACACTAAAAGATCATTTGGAATCTCTTCACCTCATATACATCCTCATCGATGTGTTTAATAATCTACGTAATTCTCTCCACAGTGTTGAGGCTCTCCCACAAATACGAATACAAGTGTGGCAAATTACAATCGCTAGAAGATACAGGATGATATCCTGTCGCCGAGGACTGAGAACCAAATATAAGCCACCATTTCAGATTTTAGGGTTCAAGGATTAAAAAGTAATGATCATGATAATGGAAATTACATCCTCATACATAGTGAAAACTATAGCAACATTCAAGGAAAATTACGTTTTCTTTGAATGCTCTAGACTGAATAAATGGATGGCAAAGAATTAACTGTTAGCTGTTATCTGTTAACTGAATTCAATATATACTTGGGTATCAACAGCCCAGGATGATAATAGCCAGTGTAAATGTTGGTAAACTGACTCTGCCAGAAATTAGACGAAACACACAAAACGATTCTAAGAGAAAATGATGATCAATACAACATTAAAAAAAGAATGATATCTAAATTCTCAAAGTCACTCTAAAAGATCGCTCATGTGATTTAATTCAGGTCTTTCGTATCAACAACCGAGGATGACATTGGAAAACGTCCACAAATCTCCTCATCTTCATCGTCTTTATCATAAAAATAGTGCAAATACAAGTCAATGCCCAGAAAATTTATGGGCTAACTGACATTTCTGAATACTTCAGACACAAAAAGAAAATAGGCGATATCAAAGGAACACAAATTAACCATATTTTTGGAAAACAGAAGATGTATAAGATAAGCCCACTGGATGAAGAAACCATTTAACATCCAAAAACCCCTCCAAAATACCAAAAAGGAATGACATCTAATTTCTCTCAAAGTCACACTAAAAGACCATCATGTGATTTCATTAAGTACTTTCGTATCAACAACCCAGAATGACAATTGCAGTGATGGCAATGGCCACTGAAAATGTGGGTAGACTTTACTTAATAAATCAGCCACAAAAAAATAAAAATGTAGAAGAAACCAGATGAACAATATATACGATGAGCCCACTGTATGAAGAAACCATTTAACATTCAAAAACCCCTCCAAGCAAAAAGAATGACATCTAATTTATCCCAAAGTCACACTAAAAGATCACTCATGTGATCCCGAGGATCCACAACTATAAAATAACATTTGGATTCTCTTCACCTCTTATACATCCTCATCGATGTGTTAATAATCTACGTAATTCTCTCCACAGTGTGGAGGTCTCACACAAGTACGAATACAAGTGTGGCCAAATTACAATCGATGGACGAAACAGGACGATATCCTACCACCAGAAACTGAGAGCCAAATATAAGCCACCATTTGAAATTTTAGGGTTCAAAGATAAAAATGTAATGATCATGATAATGGAAATTACATCCTCATACATAGTGAAAACTATAGCAACATCCAAGGAAAAAAAAGTTTTCTTTGAGTGCTCTATAATCCACTTTAATACACGATATTACAACAAAATATATCAACCCAAAACATCCGACCTGCGTATTCCTCCTCTGTAATCAGACTTTATAGTTTACAAATCCATGATTTGGTCACAATAGATCCACTTGCGGAACAGTTTGCGGATGGATGTTATTGAAATAAATCATCAGAAGAATATATCCCAGGAAAGATGACGTCGTCTCGACTGAATAAATGGTTGCCAAAGAATTTACTGGTGTATTATATTAAAGAGCCTAACAGTAAAGATTACAATGTACCCCGAATGAAGAATCACTCATGTGAATTCAATATATACTTGGGTAACAAAAACTAAGGATGATAATTGCAGCGATGGCAATGGCCACTGAAAATGTGGGTACACTTTACTTAATAAATCAGCCACAAAAAAAAAAAAAAAAAAAAATGTAGAAGAAATGAGATGAACAATATATACGATAAGCCCACTGTATGAAGAAACCATTTAACATTCAAAAACCCCTCCAAGCCCCAAACAGAATGACATCTAATTTATCCCAAAGTCACACTAAAAGATCACTCATGTGATCCCGAGGATCCACAACTATAAAGTGACATTTGGATTCTCTTCACCTCTTATACATCCTCATCGATGTGTTAATAATCTACGTAATTCTCTCCACAGAGTGGAGGTCTCACACAAGTACGAATACAAGTGTGGCCAAATTACAATCATTGGACGAAACAGGATAATATCCTACCACCAGAAACTGAGAACCAAATATAAGCCACCATTTGAAATTTTAGGGTTCATAGATAAAAATGTAATGATCATGATAATGGAAATTACATCCTCATACATAGTGAAAAGTATAGTAACATCCAAGGAAAAAAACGTTTTCTTTGAATGCTCTATAATCCACTTTAATACACGATATTACAACAAAATATATCAACCCAAAACATCCGACCTGCGTATTCCTCCTCTGTAATCCGACTTTATAGTTTACAAATCCATGATTTGGTCACAATAGATCCACTTGCGGAACAGTTTGCGGATGGATGTTATTGAAATAAATCAGCAGGAAAATATATCAGAGGAGAGATGACGTCGTCTAGACTGAATAAATGGATGGCAAAGAATTTACTGGTGTATTATATTATAGAGCCCAACAGTAAAGATTACAATGTACCCAGAATGAAGACACTCTTGTGAATTCAATATATACTTGGGTATCAACAGCCCAGGATGATAATAGCCAGTGTAAATATTGGTAAACTGACTATTCCAGAAACTCAACCAAACGGCACTTTAAACAGTATACGCGCAACCCCAACTAATCTTAGTCGATTAGTGAGATATGCATAAGCGCCGCCCGCTGAACTTCATAGAAAATCCTGAGTGCAACTCGAGTCGCATTCTTTTCACGCTCTATCATCCAAGCTATGAGCAGAAATGACTTTAAAGAATTGACCAAATTCAAAATATATATTATCTAAGCCAATTTCATAAACTCGAAAAACAATTCGCACAAATCATCCCAGACCCTAAAGTCTGCCGCTGAACCGTTTGGTTATCCAGTAGAATAAAGCCTACAAGTTATGTTTTGAAGATCTATGGTGTCTACTTAAAAACGCCACAAAATGAATGTAGAGCCCATTTGGCATTAGAAATAATATGAATAATAATATAAAGAATAATAATATAATGAATAGTAATAATCAACCTCCGTGGATGACATTGGAAGACGTGCGAAAATCATATTTAGGAAGACGAAAGTGGAATTACAAACCAATACCCAGAAAATCACGCGTAATCTACTATATATATTTTTTCTTTTTTTTTTTAATAATTCAGTAGATAGACGATATTATAAGATAATCTTCAACCAATAAAAACCCTCAACCAGTAAATCGAATTTTCGTTAGACGAAAAACTCTGCAATATGCATATATGTCAACAGAGAAGATCATAATAGAAGATATTATAATATATACTTCAGCCCAAAAAACTAGTGGATAAAGAAACCAGTTGACAGCACTGGAAGTTCTCCAAAAAAGTATCTTCGTGACCTGTCTTTACAAACCGCAGATACAGGTTTTTTATATTTTTGATATGGATACAATAAATTAAAATAATTTAATAATAGAAGAATAAGAGATAGCCCTCGTGAGTGTTTTAATACTTGGGTTTCTACTTCCGTGGATGCCATCGGAGCACGTTCGAAAATTATTGAATAGAGTGAGGAAAAAAAAAAAGATGAAAAACATAAATATATCCGCCTGCCATCAAGTATGGAGACGTCTTGTAGACACTACCACTTCAATGCAAGCACAATCGACGTGTTTAACAATCCCCGTAATTCTCTCCACAGTGTGGAGGTCTCACACAAGTACGAATACAAGTGTGGCCAAATTACAATCGTTCGACGAAACAGGACGATATCCTACCACCAGAAATCGATAACCAAATATAAGCCAACATTTGGGTTCAAGGATAAAAATGTAATGATCATGATAATGGAAATTACATCCTCATACATAGTGAAAACTATAGCAACATCCAAGGAAAAAAACGATTTCTTTGAATGCTCTAAGCACTATAATACACGATATTACAACAAAATATATCAACCCAAAACATCCGACCTGCGTATTCCTCCTCTGTAATCCGACTTTATAGTTTACAAATCCATGATTTGGTCACAATAGATCCACTTGCGGAACAGTTTGCGGATGGATGTTATTGAAATAAATCAGCAGGAAAATATATCAGAGGAAAGATGACGTCGTCTAGACTGAATAAATGGATGGCAAAGAATTTACTGGTGTATTATATTATAGAGCCCAACAGTAAAGTTTACAATGTACCCCGAATGAAGAATCACTCATGTGAATTCAATATATACTTGGGTATCAACAGCCCAGGATGATAATAGCCAGTGTAAATATTGGTAAACTGACTATTCCAGAAACTCAACCAAACGGCACTTTAAACAGTATACGCGCAACCCCAACTAATCTTAGTCGATTAGTGAGATATGCATAAGCGCCGCCCGCTGAACTTCATAGAAAATCCTGAGTGCAACTCGAGTCGCATGCTTTTCACGCTCTATCATCCAAGCTATGAGCAGAAATGACTTTAATGAATTGACCAAATTCAAAATATATATTATCTAAGCCAATTTCATAAACTCGAAAAACAATTCGCACAAATCATCCCAGACCCTAAAGTCTGCCGCTGAACCGTTTGGTTATCCAGTAGAATAAAGCCTACAAGTTATGTTTTGAAGATCTATGGTGTCTACTTAAAACGCCACAAAATGAATGTAGAGCCCATTTGGCATTAGAAATAATATGAATAATAATATAAAGAATAATAATATAATGAATAACAATAATCAACCTCCGTGGATGACATTGGAAGACGTGCGAAAATCATATTTAAGAAGACGAAAGTGGAATTACAAACCAATACCCAGAAAATCACGCGTAATCTAATATATATATATTTTTCTTGTTTTTTTAATAATTCAGTAGATAGACGGTATTATAAGATAATCTTCAACCAATAAATAACCTTCAACCAGTAATCGAATTTAAAACTCTGCAATACGCATATATGTCAACAGCGAAGATCATAATAGAAGATATTATAATATATACTTCAGCCCAAAAAAACTAGTGGATAAAGAAACCAGTTGACAGCACTGGAAGTTCTCCAAAAAAGTATCTTCGTGACCTGTCTTTACAAACCGCAGATACAGGTTTTTTATATTTTTGATATGGATACAATAAATTAAAATAATTTAATAATAGAAGAATAAGAGATAGCCCTCGTGAGTGTTTTAATACTTGGGTTTCTACTTCTACGTTCGAAAATTATTGAATAGAGTGAGGAAAAAAAAATAGTGAAAAACATAAATATATCCCCCTGCCACCAAGTATGGAGACGTCTTGTAGACACTACCACTTCAATGCAAGCACAATCGACGTGTTTAACAATCCCCGTAATTCTCTCCACAGTGTGGAGGTCTCACACATATACGAATACAAGTGTGGAAAATTACAATCGCTAGACGAAACAGGATGATATCCTGCCGCCAGGGATCAGGACGTCAGTAGACTTCCACCTGAATCCTCAATGCAAACACAATCGATGCGATGTGTTTAGTAATCTACGTAATTCTCTCCACAGTGTGGAGGTCTCACACAAATACGAATACAAGTGTGGCAAATTACAATCATTGGACGAAACAGGATGATATTCTGTCGCCAAGGAATAGGACCCCATGTGGACCACTTCCACCTCAAACCAATTGAGTTTTTAAACAAAAAACTTAAGAAAAACAAAAATAAAAACTTAACAATAAAAAATAAAAACTTCTGAAAAAAATAAAAACTTATGAAAATAAACTTCAATTACAATTGTTGGACGACACAGGATGATATCCTGCCGCCAGGGATCAGGACGTCAGTAGACTTCCACCTGAATCCTCACTGCAAACACAATCGATGCGAAGTGTTTAGTAATCTACGTAATTCTATCCACAGTGTGGAGGTCTCACACAAGTACGAATACAAGTGTGGAAAATTACAATCATTGGACGAAACAGGATGATATCCTGCCGCCAGGGATCAGGACGTCAGTAGACTTCCACCTGAATCCTCAATGCAAACACAATCGATGCGATGTGTTTAACGTAATTCTCTCCACAGTGTGGAGGTCTCACACAAATACGAATACAAGTGTGGCCAAATTACAAGCAGCTCAAACTCATTTGAGTTTTTAAACAAAAAGTTAAGAAAAATAAAAACTTCTGAAAAAAATAAAAATAAAAAATAAAAACTTCAGCAGAAAAACTGCAAATAAACAAATGTAAAAAAATTGCCAAAAAACAATTTTCCAAGAAAAATTGTCGAAACAATTTAAAAAAAAAAAAATGAGTCTGCTCTGGGCGAGCCACAGAGGCAGACTGAGCTTTGCACTGAGAACACGGGCTTTTATAGCAAAACGGGAGCCTGTTTCGATTGTTGATTTTCATGCAACTCTGTGATTCAGAGTTGCTTTGAAAACAGTGTTGCAAGCTGCGGCACTTACATACATATTTGTATTTTGCTCTGTAACGGGTTCTTCATTTGAATTGAAGTGTTTTATAGTAGCGTAGAGGGTAGACTAGGACTGGACTGGAGTCCAGGCTGTGCTTGTTTGTGTGCCGGTTTATTTATTATACCCTGGAAACATCAGTTCCTCGAAGGATTCAGGGGATCTCGTAGTCGAGCAGTCTTGACTAGAGCCTTCTTACTTGTTGTTATTAGTTTATTTTGGTATTTTCCAGTACTTTACCTTTTCGCACTTAGATTTTGATCTTTGTTTTGATTGTGTTGTGCTTAAACAAGTTCGCTTAATTAGTGCCTTCTACACGGGCTGCTTTTGTTCTTTCTCACTTTACTTTTCTATTCGCTCTCTTCTTTGCTTGTTCTTTTGCCTTCCATAAACATCCTGTCCGCCGTTTATTTCCGTTTCGTAACTGCCGCCTTCTTTATCCACATCTTCTGCTCAAGCCATAAGTTGATGTCTATTGTGTGTATGTGTATGTGGACGAGTGTATGCGTGTGTGTGTGCACGAGTAAGGGGGTAGCAAGTGAAGCGTATAAGTAAATGGCGCGACCGAAAATAAATACGAGGCAGCAAAACGAAGCCGCCAGCAGCAGAGGGCCAGGACCAGGACAAGGACCTGCCCCAGAGTCAACCAGTCAGTCAGCTACTACAAAGCAGCCAACCATCTGGGCAGCCACCAGGTTAGTCACTGCCAGGTGCTCTGTGTGTCTGCGTGTGTGTGTGTGTGTGTGTGTGTGTGTGTGTGTGTGTGTGGCAGGAAAAATGAATAACAACAAGCCACCGCCGAGTCAGTGGAAAAGGCCACATGGCAATAAAGTAAAATGCCCGCCCTGTGCCACTTAATTTGCTTAAAGCCCCTATTGCAAAAGTCTCGAGTAGTGGCTTAAAGAGTTGTGCAGCGCTTTCAACTTGCCTGGCCAGTTGGCCTGCTTGCCCCACGCCCGCCCGCCTATGAATGCTATACGTTCTGCAGACAGGTACAAATATTACTCAACTCATGGAAAGAGTTTTCTAGAGAAGCTTGACCGATAACAAATCGATAAAAAAGAACAGGTAAATTAAGCTCTCAGTTAGTTCACCGGATTGTTGCTTAACTAGTTGCTTGGTATCTTGGGCGTCCCACCATCACTGATGGTCGATTGCCAATTATCTATAGCTGAGGACGGATTATGCAGGCAGCACAAAATGCGGATCGAAAAGCAATAGGTAATGATTTGTAATCGATAGCCATTTAAGGGGAATAATCGCTGGGAGAATGAATGATGAAAATCGACAAAGTTGATCAAACATAGAAAATTGGTAGACTCCGTTTACTCGCTTTTTCTCTTTACCTCTCTCATTCTCTCTCTCTCGCTCCTTGTATCTCTATATTGACTGTATCTATATCTCGCTCTCATACATTCTTCTCTTTCTAATGTCTCTATCTATCCCTATCTATCACATTTTTCTTCTCTCTCTCTATCTCTCTCTCTTCTTGTATCTCTAGACTGTTTTCATATCATACACTCTTCTTTTTCTGATTGGCTTCCAGTGTCTCTCGCTCTCTCCATCACATTTTCTCTCTCTCTCTCTCTCGCTCTCTGTCATTTCATTTATCGTGGGTAAACTGTTCAATCGCCACATTGTCATAATCTACTATCTTTAATTTCCGAACATTTCAAGCAAGTTGTGCACCCACAATATCCGTCGTGTTTTTATTTTGTTGCGCCGTCTCGTTTTCTCTCTTTCGCTCCCTCTTGCTCGCTTTGTCTTTCTCCTTTCGGCTTTGGTTCTTCTTGTCTGGAGCCTGCAACTGCTTTAGCTCTGGAATAATGATTGATGGTACTTTCGCCGCTTTCAAACACCGGCAGGTGGGCTGTTCTTCTTGACAATAATTTTTCATGTCAAGTAGCTGCCATTTAAATATTTATAAGCTACCCAAAAGCCTGCTCCCAGCCTCCCATAAAAAAACGAAAATTCTGCCAAATGCGTTAAGCTTAGAAAAATAAATAAAAATATATATATATAAAAAAAAAAATAAATAAAAAACAAAGGAAAAGAATAAATTTGAGACAAATTTCTGATGGTGCAAATCGGGCGCGTAAATGCGCTAAATCAACACAACGACAAATTGCAGGAAGGAAGGGGAAATCGGATTCGGCGGGGACTTGTCGAAATTGGAATTGGAAGCCGGGAGCCGTGTAAATCCACTCGATAGAAAATAAATCAACGACAACAAAGAGCACCCAGAGCAGCTGAAATACGCTTAGCTAGAGGGAGCGCTGAGATTTGGAAATATGAATGTACCAAACTCGCCTCTGATATATGCCCATGGCATATAGAAATTGTAGAATTTATATGATAGGCTCTATGATAATTGTGACTCGAAATTATGCAAATGCAGTGTAATGGTATTAAATTATTCCCATGCTCATTTGAGAGCAGCTCACGAAGAGACTGAAACAAATTAGAAGACAATCTATTTCATATATACAACATTAAGTCAATCAATGGAGTTGCAGATAAAATGGCACAACTTTCACGCCTACCTCAAAAATAGTTCAGAGAGTGAGAACTTTCAAAGAACTAGTTCGAACTCAGCACAAGAACAATCTATCCCCAATAAGTGTATGAAAAATGTCTTAATAAGGTGGCTCAAAACAAATCTATATGCCAGCTGATGCTGCCTACTGGCAGCTCTTATGGGGTAGATTAGAGTAGTTGGGGTAGGCAGCTGCCATCGATTGCCGCGTGTCGTATTAGCAGAGCTAGGCCTGAGCTGCCCACAGCTCGATTGATAAGCAAATATTGTGTGCAAACAAATTGCAAGTGCGACTTGTCAATATACATATATACATACATAAATATGTATATACAAACCTTTAGTTACCCACTCTCTCTATTTATCCCTCTCTCTCACTCTCTCTCTCTCTCTCTCTCCCACTCTTTAAATTGCGCCGCCTGTGTTTTCCCATCTGATTTTATTTGCAATCAAAGTGCTTTCGCTCGCTCGCTTCCCCCGTCATTTGTCCAGCCATAAAATTGCTCATCTTGCAGCTGCTTTATGACACAGCGCACCACCGCTACCCACTTCCCCCGGCTCCCCATCCATTCAGTTCCGGAATTCCGATTGCCTCCCGGAATTGTTTATTCCCATGCACATCAAATAACACATGCAGCTCAATGGGTTGGTATTAGCTGCGATTGCACTGCACCAGCTACCAGCTGATCAAACACATTTCGCATTTACGCAAATTGTAGTGCTCGAATCTTAAAGTTGCTCTTTGAGCAAGCTTATCCAATGCTAACTATACAAGTGTTTATACGGCAGCTATATCCAAGGTTTATATGTGTAAAGCTTTTACCCGATGGCTCCAAGGTAGATCGTTTTCTTGAACTTCTTCTTTTTCATTCTTTTGCCCAACCAATGTCTTTCCAGTGCTTTCCCAATATAATTCTCTCATTATTCTTCGACCTAAGCACTAGGAAAAATCAATATAATTCAAACTACACTAGGATATTTTTAGCTTGAACCTGCTTTGGAAAGTTATATTCATGGCTTCATTGGGTTTATTGAATATAAATGCATGAGCAAAAAATATAATTTGCTTTTAATAATTTGATTGACCAATATTTTTAATCAATGAATATTTTATTTTATTATTATAAACCAAAATTATTTCTTTATTTATATTTAATTTATAAGAAATAAGAACAAATAAAGATATTAATTCATGATTATTATTCATTACTAAAAAATTATAAAACATCAAATTAATAAAAAAAATAAAATAAAATAAAAAAATGAAACCCTTGGAAATATTTTAAAAATTGCTATTAATCTTTGAAATTAAATATTTAACATAAACTTAGAACAAATTAATGTAAGTGTCGAAAAATCAATATAGGAAAAAATCAGTAGGAAAAATCAATATAATTCAAACTACATAAAGATATTTTTAGCTTAAAAAATGTACGATTTTTTTAAATAATTTAATTTAACAATATTTTTAATCAATAAATATTTTGTTCATTATAAACCAAAACTATTTCTGAAACGTATACTTAATTTATAAGAAATAATAACAAATAAATATATTAATTCATATCTATTATTTATTACTAAAAAACTATATAACATCAAATTAATAAAAAAACAAGTAAAAACGTTGCAGTCGGGCGATACCGATTGCAGAATACTCATTCACAGCCCAAACGTTGATCCCATTATAATTAATTGGCTCACGCATAAAAATATCGCAATTTGATACTACAAATGCGGATTGCCACGCCCCTAGTGGCCGTAGACGCCTCATTTTTGGCCTGTTCTTAAAACGAGCTAACGGTAACGTACATGCCAAATTTAAAATATAGCAAAATTTGAAAAATCATTATATCTTCATGTCCGATTTGCCACGCCCCTAGTGGGCGTAAACATAAAATTTTTTCATCAGTCTTTATAGAATCATACCATTAGCTCACGTGCAAAATTTCAACTTTCTAGCTTTATGACTTCCGTAGATACAGTTTTATCCGATTTTCCACGCCCCCAATGGGCGTAGATATATCTGCCATAGCTTAATGGAATTGGCTGGTCGACTTGGACCTACATAGCTCTTCAACTAATATGGTTTCTGGTATATCGGAAAATTCATTTTCCGATTTGCCACGCCCCTAGTGGGCGGATCAGGAAAATTTTAACACTTTATAAATCGGAGTTATACACGAGTATGTGTTCCAAATTTCAAGACTCTAGCTTCAATAGCGGCGAAATGAACTGCGTTCATACGGACTGACGGACAGACGGACGGACAGCAAGACGGACATTGCACAAAACCAATATACTAATTCACTTCGTGAATGAGTATAAAAATGAAATCCTTCGAAATATTTAAAAAATTGCTATTAATCTTTTAAATTAAATATTTAACATAAACTTAGAACAAATATATGTCAATTTCGAAAAAGATGTAAGTCCAAGCAACAACATATTTATTGATACATTTAAAACAAATACATATGTACATATGGGCAATTCTTTAGTGGCGAATGTGACATTCGACGTATTTGAGTTAAAAAAAAAAAACGAATGCCAAAACATTTTTTTATTTTGACGAATAGTGAATCTTTTAGCCCTTGATTAGCTCTATAATTGGTGCTAAATCTGATTTTAGGCAAATGTTAGTTTTCAAGATTTTCGCAGGCTACAAAAAACGTAAGTCGCTTTTTAAATAAACAGTTCAACTTGAGATTTTAGCGAAACCTTAAGTGACAATTTTATACGAACACTTTTAAATTATTAGAAAATGGCACATCTTTACAGTGTTGTTTTATTTCATTTAAAAATATTGAGTAGTTTTTTTTATTTTTTAGTTTTAATCAGGGTCGAAGGTGACGTGTCGAATGTGAAATTTTTTACACCATACGTTTTATTTATTTTTTTTTTTAAATTTGTAGTAATTGCATCGTACCTTTTATATTTTTCTTTTACTCTTTAAGCATAAACGAAGATTGGAAATAGCATTTTTCATTGCATAGTGTCTCTCTTTAAGAACAGTAATAACCGCAAAATGTGCAAAAGAAATGCTAGCATCAGAACTTTGGCACTTGCTTTGCTGTGTGTGTCAATATTTCGAGATGTGTTACGAATAAATGTGAAATTAGTTTATATTAGTTAAATTTAAGTTAATTTGAATTAATTTTAAATCAATTGTTATAAAAAAATGTTATGTATTCATTGACATTTTGGCTGTGGTTGACCTTTTTGGAGAAACGCCCATATATATTTAAACAAAGTTTCTATAATCAAACAACATTCGAAGCTAGGGTATCTTTTAGTTGAGCTCAATAAACATTCGTATAGTGCGATTGACAGGCTAAGATGAAATGCTCTTAAGCTCAATTTTACATAATTGAAAGACATTAGTGCGTATCAATATTGAGTTTCGGCTTGGTAAACAACGACAGATACACCCAACAGAAAGAAAGAGAGAGAGAGAGAGAGAGAGCGAGTAAGAAACAGGGAAAACCGAATGGTTGTGAAAAATTCTTTGGCATTTGGGCAAATGCGATTAGGCTGCCATCAGTTTAATGAACCCAAGCAGAAGGTTCTTTACTGTTTTTTTTTTTCCTCCTTTTTTTTTTTTTTTTTGGGCTGACGTTGCCAAAGTTGTGCTAGCTCTTCAGTTGCTGTATTTGGACGCTTGAGTTTGGTTTTTTGGGTTTAGGGAACACGCACTTATTTCATCATTGTGCCTGACATGCCTGCTCAATGCCCCTGTTGCTGTGTGTTATTGTTATTGTTTTGCTGCTGCTGTTGCTGCTGCTGGTAATTCTGGCGGTGCTGCTGCTGGCCTGGTCGAGTTGGCAGCCTTCATCAATCATACGCAACGTTGACACGTGTTCAGATGGCGTAAAGAAAACTACGACGACTCGAGAGCCAGCGTAGCAGCAGCAACAAATTTACGCTCCACAACTTTTCGCTTAGTGTCATAACTGGGCTTTAATGAAGCGCGTCTGCTGCCTTATCCATTGCAGGGCGCTGTATCACTCCCGTTTCTGCTTTCACATCATCTTTGTGTTTTGGGTCAGATCTAAGGCGGCACTTGGCTGGCAGAAGGCCCAGCTGCAGCAGCAATAGCTCCAGCAGGAGCAGGAGTAGGGGCTGGAGTAGCAGCAGCAGCAGCAGTTGTAGTTGCAGTTGCAGTTGCCGTGGAAGCCATCGCAACAATTACAAAACTTCTAAGCCGAGTTGCATCCGATTACGCGTCGAATGAAAAACAGAGAAGACGCCTGCAGAGAGAGAGGGAGAAAGAGATGGAAAGAGAGGGGGGAGACAGAGAGGCCTGGCTAAGAGCCAGCGATAGTTGCAAACAATGACGCTGCAGTGCGATGCGGTGTGGCCCAGCGTGTTGGCTCAGTGTTGCGAACTACGACAACATTCATAAAGTATGACAAAAAATAAGCGCAAAGTTTTATTTAACCGAGGCTTAGAAACAACTTTTCAAGATAGCAAGCCGACAAAGCCGCACTCTAGATATATTTATATATACATACATACATTTATTCACTCGATGTAGCTACGTGCTTAAAAAAAAAAAAACAAATATACTATATTATTTAATTTCAGATTGCACTGTAATACTTTACTTAAGTCTCGCAGTTGCCATTCGCATTTTAGAGCCAGAACCAAGCAAATCTCCTGGCTGGCAAGGAGAAGGCTAATGATAAGATGGATTGCATACACAAAAATATATAAAGCAAATAAAGAGACGCTGCAAGGCCTAGATCGTTTGTTTTGTTGGTTAACTTGTTTGTAAAGTCTATATACGCTTTTTGTATGTGATTGTCAAAAGCTAAACTCAAATTTGAATTGATCTTATTTGAATTAAGCACAGGAGAGATAACTAGATCATGCAGTTTAGCAAGTAAGAGTAGAATAAGAGTATAGTAAAATAAGTCTTCTTTTGACATTGAGCAAGGCTTAAAGAAATCTTAAAGGTACACCTACTTAACAAGTAATCTTTGATATTTATATATTTAGCTAACATTTCAAGCCACGCCGTCTTAATTGAAATTCCTTTATCTTGTAGCTGACAGCCCACCAAATATTTATAATTAGATGTTGAATTAGTTGAAGATGTATAGATAAATTTATATTGATAGGCTATGTTTATATAGGTAAATATATATATATATATATATATATTTCTATATCTAAGAATCTTCAGCAATGTTGCAGCTAAAGCCAAACGTTTGAATACCAAACAAGGCGTAATCTTAAAGGAAGCAATGTAGACGTTATTTGTTGTAAAAGCTATTGAAAGTGAAAGTGTTTGGATGAGCTGACTGTGATTATCTGTGTGGGCTCTTGGCCTTTGGTTGAATCAGAGCAGAGTTTGTTAACGCACTGGGCCAGTAGACGATAGGGAGCGAGAGAAAGAGTGAGAGAGAGAGAGAGAGTCTGCAGTATATATATAAATGTGTCTTTATATATATACATACATATGTATATCTATATAAATTCATAGACTTTGACTGCCAATTATTTTGTCGGACTGCAAGTTCTGGTTGGGCGTGGGCAGAGTGGGCTAGGGCTAGGCTGTTGGCCCGAGTCCGACCGTGTCGTATTTTGTTCAAAGTTAATATTTACATGCCACGAACGCAACTGAGCGCAGAGCCATCCAGCAAGCAGGCAGGAGGCACACAGCCAGACAGACGGCCAAGGAGAGAGAAGGTGGTAAGGTTGGCTGGCAAGCAGGCAGTCGAGCAACAAATTCTTGTCATTTGCAGCTGCTTTTGAGCGGTTTTGCCTACTTCACAGCAACAACAACACAATGCACAACAGTGGAAGCTCGTCGAAAGGGGGCTGGGGCGGGGGCGGTGGGCGTTGCCTTGTGTACGACAGTTGAGCGTCAACTTTGTTGGCTAGAAATGACAACTTCAAGTTCATAAAAGCGCAACTAATGTGCATAAAATACTTTTGGATACGCACAGAGAGACGGAGAGAGGGAGAGAGCGAAAGACACACACACACACACACACACCTATTTTATAGCCCCTTCACACAGTTTGCCGCCCCCTTTGCCATCAGCACCCTTAGAGTTGGCATTTTATTTGCGCTCTTCCCTTTCATATTTCGTAAACAAACATCAACGTAAAACTTTGCCTTTTCTTTTTCGCATTTGCCGCAGCCCCCCCTCTCGATGGGGGTAGAGCCCTCAACTAACTTCGCGATATCCTTCTGTCTCCTGCCGCTGATTGGTGTCATCTTTTGCGTGCCCTCATTTTATTGTATGGACTGGTATAAAATTTGTTTTTCTCTTCCCCATTTCCTTCACCATTCCCTTTCTCTTCCTCCGCATTTTTCCATTTTTTTTTTGTTCTCCTTCTTTCTTGCTGCTCACCCAAAACTTTGTATATCCTAGAGCGCGTTTGTGGGTTCGATGTGGAGCATGCTAAACGAAGCTTCCTGTTTGCTGAGCAGGCACAGTGCGAAGGCGTAGGGATCGCTGTGCTCTGAGGCGTTTCCCACTGCCAAAACGCATGAGAAAGTAACGTGTACGGAATGTGTGCCAAATGAAGCAGCAAATAAATGTATAGTATATTTAGCCCACGCTTTCGGCATTTTAAATTTTGCTTAAAGATATGCTAAAATCATATAAATACGATTATAACATGACTATAGATACCATAGCTTCAGTCTATTGATATGTCAACTGTATGCACTTAATTATTACAGTTGAAACTCCCCTGCGTAAGTTTACAGGGTGTACAGGCACTCTGAAGTATTATTTTCGCTCTTTCTCAAATTTTTTGTCATTTGTGCAGCAGCATCCAATGAAGCAAAATAAAAGCCAAAACGGGGCAAATAAGTTTCCGAAGAAATCACGCAGCAAACTTTTCACATTGACATGTTTTGGCTAAGCTGAGAGCCAACCAGCACCAGTTCCACTTTCCTTTCTCTTCCCTTCCACAATCTCTGTCTCGTTCTCTTCTGCATTTTTCTTTGGCTGTTTGGCTCAGTTACATTGGCAGACCCCAGCGTCAATTTACGCACCCTGCTGCCATTTTGTTTGCCATATTTATGCCATTTATCTGAGCACTCATTGCTGTTGTTGCCCTTTTGCTGACATTCGCCTCCCGTCCGCCGTCCGCCGTCCGCCGTCCGCCGTCCCCGCATCCGACAACTCGACGGCCACCGCCCACTCTCAGCTGGTATTGTTGTAATGCATTTGACGCTGGCAAAAGTTTCTTGTTTATATTCGTTTATTGTTTATAAATGGTTGATAAGTGATGCCCGACTGTGCCCCACGGCAATAGCAAAGAGTCGGGTTACCAGTTGGATATATATATGTACATATACATTTATATATATATATATTTGCTGTGATAGAGTGGGGGCAGCTCGAATGGACAGTTGAACAGAGCCATGCCAGGTGCTTGTCAAACAGTTTTGACTTCGCAATGCGCACTTCCACTTTGGCTTCAAATAGATGCTCGTAATCCGTGAAATCGATAAACATTCACATCGATATTGAGCCAGGGCACTTGACAAACTTTTTTCCAACAACTTTTTGCCATATTTATTATAAATATTCATTCCACGCTGATGCAGCACTTAATTTATGCGACGAGCCAATAGATATGCCATCAAGGCCACGACTAATTAGAACTCTTTGAAGTCAAACAGTTTTTAATTATCACTGAACAGATTTAACTTGAATATTGCATTTTATTGCAGTTTTAATATAAACAGTCTAATCAATAAATTATAATAAATACACCTTAGTTTTATATTAACTAGCTTAAAACTATTTCACAAAATATTCTAAATAAATTTCACGAAATGAGCCTGTGAAATTCTGACTTGTTTGAAGAATTGGAAAACTGTGAACATGAACTAGTGAGCTAGTAAACAATAATTTTATCGTAAATAACCAAAATTTAATAATAATAAATGTTCATGAGCTGTGCAAATTTTGATGCTTAAGCTTAATAGCTTTATTCTTTTATGCAACAGCTAGAGAATTATGAACTAGAAATTGCTCGAGTGAAAAAGGAAATTTCATATCAATTATGAACTTAGAACTTGATTGGAAAATTGCATGCAAGAGCAAACTCGTAGGCAATGGAGCCTTTGTTCGGAATGAACTGGCTCCAAGCAACATATATAACAACAACTCCTATCATTATATTTATGAACTAGTTCCAAACAACAACAGCTTCTATCACAATGTTTGTTTTCAGCTCTAAATAACTGACATTTGCTGCCTTACAAATTGCATTTGCTGGAAGAAGAGAAATTTGGCTTGAGCCAAAGTTAACGGCAAATCTTAATTTTAACTCGATTAATTCGGACCGCAACAGTTAAAAATTGTTCGTGCTGCGCTTTTTAGTGCTTTGCGAGCTTGTTCGCAATTTTTGCTGTAGACAAATTCATTTGGCAAGCGGCGCATACTGCTTTGCGGGCCACGCCCACTTCTGTTTGCTCGCCATCATTTGCAGTTGGTGGGCGAAACGCATTCAGGGCACAAATCCATTTATAGCATGGTGCCCCATCCCCATCCCCATCCCCTTCCAAGCACCACCCAAGCTCGGCATTATCTACATTTTTATGCGAAAACTTTTTGCCAAGTGTAGTGAAGTGCAAAAGCAAAAGGCATTAGCCACACCAACCAACCAAGCCAAGTCAGCCGAGCCCACCCCAACCACCCGAACCCACCAAACCACCCAACCGAACCCACTCACATTCCGGCAGCAACAATCCGCAGCCAACTTTTTCATCAAACGCGGTCGACAGCCCCGCCCTGGCCCGAGTGGATCGCCCGTAGCTGGCCGTAGCCACTGTGAGAGCCAACAGCAACCGCAATGTTTAGCTAATTTAACTATGTCTCCGAGTCGCTGCCAAACAGCAAACTAATGACACTTGGCAATCCTGAAAGCTCAGCCAACACACGGCGAAATTAATTTCGCAACATGAGCAGCAATTGCAGCGCATCGCACCGGCTGCCCAATACTCGCCCAACAAGCAGAAGATTAGCTGTTTTGCCTATAAGACTAGGATTCAAATTAAGATTAATAGGAAGACGAAGACGAAAATGAAAAAATAGATTACAATTTATGATCGAGTCCTTAGAGTGTTACGTCTTTAGCATAGTTACAACTCTTCATACGCTGAACTCATATACCCCTTTTTGGCCAATTAAGCACCCAGTAAATGAACGTTTTTGGTAGAATATATATACAGTTTTTTTTTTGTGAGCAGGAAAAGGTCAGCCAACTTTTAATAAACAAAATTAGCCAAAGCTGCCGAAGCGTTGGCCATAATAAAAAGCAAGATAAACGCAGAGGGTCACTTACTTTTCCACAGCTCTTCACTTGCAATACCCTAGCTGCGATTGACAGCGGGCATATGCGCTCTGTGCACATGCCGCTGCGCAGGCTTCATTGCAGGATGGAGTGGAGAGTTGAGTGTATGAAGAGATGTAAACTTATGTAGCTCTAAGACCTTCTCTCCACTGCATGAAATCGATAAATATCGATAAGTTTTTGCCCACGTCATATACAGCTAGAGAATGTTTCCCATTTTGTAAAGGAGAGCTGCAAGTCGTGCATGCTCGCCCACAGCACTTATTCAGTTTCTCTTTCCGGTTGAATTTCGAGTCTGTTGAGCCAGTTAACTGTAGCTTAGGATTGCGTGGAAAAGGAGCAACGGGTGGCCGTGTAGGGTGCGAACTATCGTCGGACCTCGTTCTATTTTGTTGTCTTAGGGCAAACTTTTCCTTTTTTTTTTTGTTAGTTTCTGTTTTTTGGGCACTCGGCCAAAGGCGCTCGCTGTGCGCTGCGAGCGAGATTTGGAACAGGAAACGCAATGGCCTTAAAAACGAGTATGAGAGCCGTCAAATTTCAAAAGCATCGCCATCAAATTGAGTTGCGAACTAATCTCAACTTATTGCCAGATAATATTTCATGCAGCTCATATATATAAATATATATACATATATAAATAAATACGAAATAATATGCTCCGAATGCTTGAAGAGAGAAGCGCAGCTCGCCTTAATGGCCTCGACATTTGGTACACGTTTTGGACTTTTGCTAATCGCTGCATAAAATTCATTTTGCGCTGCACTTTGGCTTTGCTTCTCGCTTCGCTCTCCATTTGTGCATTTTATTCGTATTTTTCAACTTTGGCTTCTCTTTTGCTTATCTCGCTTTACCAATTGCCACACTCCACGCTCTGCAATTAAGCTGCAGCTGTCTCTTTCTCTAAGCTGGCTTTCAGATTTGGTCTTACTTAGTTAGCCTTTGTACTCTTCTCAATTTGCTTCTCTCTTTGAGTCTGCTTCTCGCATTTTTAAATATTATACCTTGGTTTTCACTTGACGATTTTTAATATCGCCTCGGAGAGTTTTCGGCTTTTCTTTTCGCTTCCTGTTGAGCTCCTCTGCCTCCTGCTTTGCAGCTTGCTTGGCTGACTTATTTATCTGTGCTATAACTTATCGCTATGCTTCTCACTTTGCTTTAGCCATTGCTCTGGCTTCTCGCTTTCCAGATACTTTGCATATTATTTTGCTTCTCACCTTGCTTCTCGCTTGACCTTTCTTGCAGCTATCAGCACTTTGCTTTCACTTAATGTGTTGTACTCTTCTAACCTTCCTTATCTTACGGTATATTTCTGATATTTCAATAGCATTCCATTGCCACCATAGAAGATGCCCCAAAACCCCAAAAGTAATCAGTGTGATATCCATTTAATGCCCCAATGGGGTGGACCAGGTCGAAAGGCCATGTCTCCCCCTTGTTTGTGTTGACCAACTGTCGCGCAGATAAAACATTGCGCGTCACGTGTAAAGCTCATAAATAAAAGAGCACACACACACACACAGAAAGAGAGAGAGAGAGAGAGAGAGAGAGAGAGAGAGAGTGAGAGGTAGGCAGGGGGAGGTTGAGAGACCCACATAAACAGGCATGTTATATAGCTAATTAAAATACAGTGAGAGAAAAAAGTGTTGGCTTAGCGGCTGCCGTTTAATTCGATGCCAAATTTGCATTTGGCTGTTAATCACGATTATGCATAATTAATTTGCATTATGCGTAAACACAAATTAATAGACAAAATATGCATATTGCATCAATTAGAGTGAAGTGTGAACTGTGTGTGTGTGTGGCACACACGCACACACACACATACACACATACATATATATCGAGCTCCTTGTGAGGTCTTAATAGTTGAGCCCTGAACCATAAACCGCAAGCTGATAACCTCATTTCATCTTTAAAGCCCCCCAGAACAACAACTACAACAACAGCAACAACAACAACAATAAATGGAGTTATTGTGAAATATGAAACAAGTCCCAACAAATCCTCGAACAATGGACAGCACAGACACGCACACACACGCACACACACTCATGAGCAGACAGATAGGACGTGTTGAAGCAAAAAGGATTCAACGCTCTACTTGCAATTTCCGTTGGCCGTTTGCACAAAATAAATATATATATATATATATATATATATATATATATATATATATATATATACGTATATATATATGTATATGTATATGTATATATGTATATAAAATAAATCTTTGTTTAAATACCCAAAGAATGTTGGCAAATATTTTTCACACACACACACACACGAACGCACACACATGTGTGTGAGTGTGTGGCTCTTAAGGGTCGCTATCAGCGCTGCTCGTTGCGAGTTTTGTGCGAAATAAAAGGCAGCCCCATAAATAATATTCAACAGCGTTCAAATCCGCTTTAAAACGAGCTGGGCTCCATAATCAAAAGCACACCCAAGCCCCCTCCCCCCTGACTCACCATCTCTCTCTATCTATCTCTCTCTCTCTCTCTCTCTCTCTGCTAACACTTGTTCCGGTTGTAGCTGGGATAGCGCCTGGTCAATGGTCAAAGGCATCAGCAACGGCATCGGCATCGGCATCGGCTATAAACATTAACCCGACACACAAAAGCGGCAACAAAAATGTGCCAAGCGGCATATTCCGGCAACGGACTTTCACATAGAGTCCTTGAGCTCCTGCGTCCTTTGGCTGTCACGTTGCGAAAGCCGATGAGCAGCGCTAGCACATAGCTGATGGACGATGCACTTACCCTCTGTATAAATAAAAATCTTTTATTTTTTTAATATGTGCTGTTTTTTTTTTTTTTTTATTTTCAAAATATCTTATTAAAGTTCAATATTTTGTTGTTTGTTTCTGTGGACTGCTCGCCTAAGCTACTTTTAATGAAGCTCGCATTCACAATAGGCATGCTGACCAACGAGATGAGCCAATTAGCTAAAAGTACTTAGATGTGCATAGCTGAAATATTTATCAAGTTGCTGCAACTCAATTGATGTTGCAGGCACAAAACAGACTCGTCTAGCATGTTCACTTTATTAGTTGCATTGATTAAATTCAGTTTCATTTAGTTCAGGCAGTTGCTGTCGCTGGAATGTGATAAAAAACATGTTTCAAATTTAAAGCACGCTTTATGCTTGACAGCAATGTTAGATGCATGTGTGTGTGTGTGTGTGTGTGACAGTCTATCTGCTGTGGAGAAATACGCCCTAATAACCTACAAAATAGTTGGCTCAGACACAAAACAGCTTTTTGCATATGTGTGCAAATATCGCACAGTCTAAGCGCGCGTATGTGTGTGTGTGTGTGTGTGTGTGTGACGGCCTTACGGTCTGTCTTTTCGGGCCACATAACTTGAACTATGCAAAAACAAAATGGCAAAGTGAATGACAGAAAAAGAAGTAAAAACAAAAACAAAACGCAGAGCCTGACTGACAGCCGGCAGCAGGCAGAGAATTAAAGCCAAAGCAGAAAAGAAATACGTGCATATATAGGAGGAAATATTGAAGAGCATAAAGTAAAGGGGGAGATAAGAAATGTGGCGTGAGTGGGAGCTGGGAGAGGGGCACAGGAACGCAGCTCGTTTGCCTAGGCAGACACAACTAATCGCAGTTTCCTTGCGCATTTCACATTTTTTCTTGGCCATTTTGCCTCTCGCTTTCGGCTTTTTTTGCCTCATCCGTTTCTGGCATTTGGCACAGACGCAGAGAGCGAGCGAGACAGCGCGCCGAGCCATCGATGCCAAAGGTTGTGCTCAGTGTTTATTGTACAATTTGTAAAGCCTTCTGGCAATAGACCAAAATATCCTTGGCCAGCCCGTAACAGGAAGCAAAGCTGGCTATTGAGATAGCAACAAGTCTGAGAGCAGAAGATACCCTGTAGATACACTCAGGAGCTACTAGAAGTATTGCTTCCACTTAAAGTGGGACTTAAACTTGTCGAACTCAGTAATACCCTGCAATTAGCCTAGGTTTATTAAGCTAGGCTATCTGCCATTGACTAATAATACCCTGCGCTTAGGCTAGTCAAGTTATATAAGTACTTGGCCCACAGCAGTCTAGAGTATCTGCCCCTCTCCCCTGTGCAAATCGAATGAAATTCCTCAACTAACTATGCATAGCTAATTTCCTTTATTCGCCTTCAATTGGAATGCATTAGGCAAAATATCCCAGAGATTTGCCCGAGCATCCATCAAGATGTCATGCTGCGAATGCTTGCTTACCTGTGCTATATACATACATGTGTATGTGTATGCGTATGAGTGTGTGTGTGTGTGTGTGTATGTGTGTGCACAGTGCACGCTCGCTGCCACTGTCTGACCCACATCTGCCGGCTGACTGAGCACTCAAATCCGTTCGCCTCGCAGATGACTTCATTGCCAGCGATTCGTATGCAAAAATCGCGTGCTATTCTGCGCTTTCGCTACGTAATTGAAAATCCTGCCAAGAAACGCGCCAATTGGCCCTGTCAAGTGTCAAAAAATAAAAATAAAAAATAATAAAAAGGTAACAGAGACATAAACTAGACTTAGAAGGCAGCCTGGCACGACGGGAGGAGCTTCAAAAACGGCAACTGCTGTTGCAGTCGACTCGAGTGAAATGCAGCATTGGAAAGTTATTTACTTTAGAAAAGTCGGGCATATATATACATTCAAATTGGTATATATATGTATATTTGTATATTATATGTATATTGATCGATAATTGCAGCTGCCACTGCAGCCAGTGCAACGTTTAAGAATAAGAATTTCATAGACAAGTCAGTTTCTTACTGTCTCTCTCACTCTTTCTCTATAAGCCTCATATTACGTATACGTACATAAAAAGGGTGCGAGAGAGTCAGCGTGTGAGGGAGACTTAATGAGTTAAAGGGCGAGGTCAAGCGATAAGTCAAAGAAATCAAATGGATTTGTTGATGAAATTTATAGCTACAATTGCATTATGTGCCCTCCCACACACAGTAAGGCACATGAATGTGTCTGTGTGTGTTTATATAAATATATATGCATATATGTATATATACGTACGTACACGAAAACTGACTTAAGCTGCAAAGTTAATATTTAGCCTCAAGGCAAAATATTTGATTGTCAGGCCAGGCAAGTGGGTCAAAGACATTAAAGCGCGACTAAGAAAACGGCGGCGAGAGACAATGAATGCTGGAGACAGGCACACACAGAGAGCGGAAGAGCGGAAGAGAGGGCGACACTGATTAAGGCTAATATAAATTGAGCAGAAAATTGAATATTAATGAAGTCCATTTGACTGAGCCAGACAGAACCAAGAAACGGATTAAATAAAATATGGAAAAATGTCTTGAAAGTGCAGCTAAGAGCTTGGAAGGGAACTGATTCAGAGACAGGACTGCACTCAGCTAAATAAGCTACTGCGATTTGCTTTGAGACATATTTGTTTTATCCTCACTTATATCAATGTGTGTATACTTAATAATTATAAATAAATATAAATGATTATCAATGGCATAGCTATGCCTATTAAAGGAAGTATGGCTCTCTATTGTAACGAAAACAGAAGAAATATATTAAATATATGTATATGCATATATACATATATACAAATTCACTTGATATGCATATCATAGCATTGCTTATTTGTACGCATTACAATATATTCCACTTAGTTTCAGATTAAATTTGCGACAACCAAATTTAGATGCTCCAAAACTCATTGTAAATGAAATTAAAAGTTTTGCATTTTTGCTTCTATTTCCGTCTCTCTTTTATGTTTTATTTGTTAAATAACTCAAATTTTACACATTCGGAGCGCCGTCAGCCCTTGGCGCACCCGCCCCTTGCAGCCTTGCCCCTGCTCTTCCCCAACTGGCGCTTTCAAAGCCAATTCCAACTTCAACTTCAGTTTGTATGCCGGTTGAAAACTTTGTGTCAACTTTTCACCTGTGTGTGTGGGTGTGTGTGGGTGCGTGAGTGTGTGTATAGGTCTGTGTGTGGGTGTGTGCCAACGGCAGTTTAGATTTGCATTTGGCAATGTGTTTCTAAGCGCTAGTCAGCAACTCCCTCTCACGCCCGTCTGGTCACCCCCAACCCCTTTTGCTCTATCCCCCTCTCTCCACTCTTTCTGTCTCTCTGCTTCGCTCTTTTCGATGTGTGTTTATGTTCTGGAAATCGCATACAAATAAGAATAATAAAATAAACTTTTGGAAATTAGTTATGCTTTGCTTACATTATACGTCATTACACCCCCACCCCCCCCCACACACACACACCCTCTCTCACTCTATCTCACTGTCTATCTTTCCCTTTCTGCTCCTATTTCATGGTGTTCCGAATATTATCCCGTATTGCCGGTGTTAGCGTACGCCTTAAACCCTTCAGCCAGTTGCTCTGCTTCTTTTAGCGATGGCAAGATTTGATGCTACGATACATTGCATATAATGATAGAATTATAACATATGTATAAGCAAAAAATAAAAAACATCAAGTATACGTCTATAAATATAAATAAATATATTAATTAATTAATAAAAAGAAATTAAATAAATTAACTTAAATATATATGCACATATATAATAGTTCTTAGCATAATATTATTGTGGTCATTTATTTTGAATTTAAAAAAGTCTAACAAAAATTTGAAAATTCGTATGAACTGAATTATAAAATAATTCGAAAATAGTATATCATTTTAAATGATTTTTTTATGAGTTTCTTGAGTTATATTTAAAAGAAAGCTTAAAGAACTGTTATATGTGTTTAAAATGAGTTTAAATGAGTTTTTAAATAATATATTATTAAATATAAACCTAAATAAATAAATATATATTTAATATTTAATGAGTTCTTTTTTTTGCTTAAGTATTTATATTATTTATTTTTATCATAAATAATTATGAACAACTATTTAAATATTTCTTTGTATAAATATTTTTTAGCATTTCAGTTACTTATAGTAAAGTCCCATCAAGCGGTTTGTCCATGCGATGATTGCGCAATTAAGCCTGCACTCGTGAGTCACGCTCATCGCTAAGGCTCTGCCGTTTGGTCTAGAGGCCGCGCTTTGTTTGCGCCAAAACAGGAGCAAATAAAGATGTGGCAAGTGCAAATTTAATATTGATTGTGTGCGATATGTGTGCGTGTGTGTGTGTGTGTGTGTGTGTGTGTGTGTGTGTGTGTGTGAAGAAATGGCTGCGCTTTCACTAAATTATCATGATACATCCGCCCACTCTCATGTGTGTGTGTGGGTGTGGGTGTGGGTGTGCGGCAACAGAAGTTAGGCGAAAGTCTCTGGTGTGGCTTTGATTTTAGTTTGTGGCTTTGGTCATATTTTGCAGCTGCTGTTTGTTGTTTGTTGTTTGTTGCCCATTTTGCGGGGTAGTTGTCTGGCCTGCTTTTGTTATTCTGGGCCAAGTTAATTAAAATGCTTAGTTGATTTCCTGAAGGGATTACAAGTAGATGCCGCCGGCGTTCGCCCCGCCACCCGCTGAATGTGTTTTACATGAGTTTTCATTTTTATTTCCATGCTGCACACTTTCGGGAGCGAAGCGCAAATTTAGCTTCACTTTCGCCAGCAAATCGCTTTTGCGTTCTTTTCGTAGTTCATGTTTTGTACATTAGACTGAACTTTAAGCTAACTGGCCAGAACTCAAAGTAAATTCCCATAGTGAAACTTTGTGTAGATGGCCTGCTAATGATTCTGTTCCACAAATATGTACCCACATTTAATATTTTGCTGAGTCCCATAAAACGCCAACAGCTTTGACCTCAGCCATAAATATTTTCAATATAGAATATAGAAATATTACAATATTCTGGTTATTAAATTATATTTATGCTTTTAGCATGCGGCATGGGCATTTTGTGGTTAAGCACATATTGACTGCCCAGAAAACACGGAGATGGGATGGGGTTTTTTGATGCTCACATAGCTGGGAAGGGAGCAAACTTGGCTCTGTTCATATTTCTTAGGCTATACGTTAAGCTTCCATCATTCAGTTAATCAATCAGGCAAAGCTTTAATTCTCCATCTTCTTCATTACTCTTTCTCACTTACTGTCTTTCTGTCTCTCTTTCTTTCTCTCTCTCTCTCTCTCCCGTTCAGTCTATCTTTACTCTTCTATGAGTCGCAGTTTTCTTCTGAGTCTTTGTGTCTCCCTCTCCCTCTCCATCTCTTTCTCTTTCACAGTAAGTTTATCTTTACTTTTCTATCTATCTCTCATTCTCTCCCTCTATCTCCGCACTTTCTCAATCGGCCGGTGATCTTTGTCCGGATTTTTTCTTCCCTAGAACTAACTCTCTTTCTCGCTCACACTCTCCGACTATTTCTCGCTCTCCCCTCGTCATCAATCACTTCGACTATCCATTAAGCTGCAGTTAAGGTATCTACTAGTTGACCCTTACAACTTGGTTAACAGTTCGCTCTCTCCCTCTATGTCTGCATCGCTCTCTTTTGCTCTTGGGCGCTGCTTTTGTGTGGCCTCTTGGTGACTTTCACTTTGGGCCGTCTGCTGTCCCTTCACTGGCTATTTGTTTGTTTGTTTGACTGAGTGACTGAGCTGCTGCCTGCCTGCCAGCCGCCAGTCAAGACCAAAGGCCCAATGCTCGAATAAGCCAGGCCACCGCGCAGTTGGAGAAAGAGCGAGAGAGATAGAGAGAGGAGCTAAGCGAGCGAATGAGTGACCGACCCATCGACCCAGTGGCGTTCCCTTTGCAAGTTTTCACTTGCATTAAGTGCTTTCTGCACGGACTAGCCCACAACAGATCCTAGACACAAACCCTTTAAAAACATGCCTCTCCCTCTCTCACTTGTTTGCCATCTCTCCTTCTCTCTCTCTCTCTCTCTCTCCCTCCCGCTCCCTCATACTCTGTCTGGCTGTCTGTTTCTCTTGTGTTGGCAAGCACTTTGTGCCTTCAGTTCGTGTCACTCAAACTTAAAAATGCTCATGTCAGTGCTTTGTGAGCGTGTGTGGGTGTGTGTGTGTGTGCATGTTGTGTTCTCTGTTCAACGTTTGCTTTTTAACTGCCAGAGCCCTCTGGTTTTAGGCCCTGTTTCTGGATTGGTTTCGGCTTTGCGTTTGGTTTAGGGCTTTCGAGTTTTAATGGCGGGTGCCGGGCATCAACTTGCGTTGTGGTTTCAACTTTCGGACGCGTATTTTCAGTTTTAATCGGATAGAAAGAGAGCGAAAGATAGAGAGAGAGAAGGAGAGAGACAGAAAGGGTGAGAGTGAAACGCACTTTCACCTTTTGACTGATTGTTTGCCAAGTGTTGTTGAGCCTGTTGGCCAACATGCTGTTGGCGGTTGGTGCGAGTGTCCATTTCATTCGGCATCGCATTGGCATGCACATTCGCATCCATATCGAATGCGTTGCATGTTCTAGCTTCCAATTTGTGTCCTGCATACCAGAGTGTCCTGCATGTCCCGCATGTCCTCCATGTCCCGCATGTCCTCTCTATGTTCTGTCCGCATGCATGGGAGCGGGCTTCTGTTTGGCTTGGGTTTAGTTGATCGCAACTTCGGCTTCTGCAAATTATTTTTAATTATCGCCGTTGCTGTCGTTGCCTTTGTCAGCGCCGCTGTCATTGTCACTGGCATGTTACAGCGCATAAGCCATCCCACTGGTCGTCCCAAAATAAGGGCACAGTTAAAAAGAAAAAAAAAAGACTGACATGAATGTTGTACATGCGACTGCCTAATACTCGTTCAAGAGGGGGCTCACTTTATCTATGTAAGAATCAAATTATCAATAGAGCATACAGCATACAGCATACAGCATACAGCATACAGCATACATCATACAGCATACAGCATACAGCATACAGCATACAGCATACAGCATACAGCACACAGCATACAGCATACAGCATACAGCATACAGCATACAGCATACAGCATACAGCATACAGCATACAGCATACAGCATACAGCATACAGCATACAGCATACAGCATACAGCATACAGCATACAGCATACAGCATACAGCATACAGCATACAGCATACAGCATACAGCATACAGCATACAGCATACAGCATACAGCATACAGCATACAGCATACAGCATACAGCATACAGCATACAGCATACAGCATACAGCATACAGCATACAGCATACAGCATACAGCATACAGCATACAGCATACAGCATACAGCATACAGCATACAGCATACAGCATACAGCATACAGCATACAGCATACAGCATACAGCATACAGCATACAGCATACAGCATACAGCATACAGCATAGAAGAAGAAGCATATACCCCATGTTGCAGCCGTGAGCGAGTGTTTATACAAACAAGAACTCACTGGAAAACCGCAGGCAATTCCACGTTTTCGCCCAAATTTTGTCCGTTATTGCATGTGGCATACTTTTGGGCTCGCAGCGAAATTCAATTACGGAAGCATGGAACACTACATGGCCACTACGTATCCTCAGCACATCGCATGGCATCGCATCGGTCGTCTGCAAATTAAACCAGAAAAGGGAAGGGAAAAAATTTAGAAACTTTTAGCGTCTCACAAACTCCATTAGCCCAGCGCCAAATGTAAAAGTCATGACCGAAATGCCAGATCAAAAGCTAACAACAATATTTCCATATCATTTCGCGCTAATGTTGGTAGCCCATTTCTTGCTGTTTGCTAATGGAAGATGTAGAGTCAGATAGTCGACATACAGAAGGATTTCAGATTGTTATACATAGAATAAGATTTTCATTATGCCTTTGTTTGTGCATAGAAAGTCGAGCTTAGCTCTTGTAGAGAGAGTGGGATTTCGTGTGACTTGGTCTGTGCTGACATGCTGAAACTAAAAAACTTTCCGAATTCCAATGTTATTTATTGACTTCCGTATAGATTCCTTTTAGCAGTTACATCGGTAGCAATAAATTACCATTTGATTAATTTACTTTTCAGTCTCATTTCAATCCTTTGTCAGCATTTGACTACCATAAACTCAGCCAGCTCTAGTATGATATACTTAAATGTTATTTAATCAATGAATATACTGTCGATACAGTATGGGTCGATCTATGAATATATTGTGAGATTCGTATCGTGTGTATGGGTGTATGTATTTCGTTAAGGCATTTTTTGCACGTATTTTCCCGAATTGTCCGGCAGGTGGTGCCAGCTGCAGCTGCCGTTCATTTTCGAAAGTCGCATTTCCATTGCTTTTCATTACGCTTTGGCGCACATTTTGCGCTCAGCAACCATACTGACAGTCAACGCATTGCGATTTCTATAATTTATGCAGCAATTTGTACTTTTTGTGGCTATGCGTTTGGGTCTGTACGTGAATATGTATGTGTGTAGAGGTCTGCAACACACACATTCCATAAAACACCACAAACATAACAAGCAGCAACAGACATCATTGGAGCAAATGTGGTTCGATCTGCAGAATACTCATGAAATACTATTCTGTATAGCATATAGCATATAGCATATAGCATATAGCATATAGCATATAGCATATAGCATATAGCATATAGCATATAGCATATAGCATATAGCATATAGCATATAGCATATAGCATATAGCATATAGCATATAGCATATAGCATATAGCATATAGCATATAGCATATAGCATATAGCATATAGCATATAGCATATAGCATATAGCATATAGCATATAGCATATAGCATATAGCATATAGCATATAGCATATAGCATATAGCATATAGCATATAGCATATAGCATATAGCATATAGCATATAGCATATAGCATATAGCATATAGCATATAGCATATAGCATATAGCATATAGCATATAGCATATAGCATATAGCATATAACACTTTGCTGATCATACCCCGTATTAATTTTATAGGGTATACACTCGAACACGGCAGGCATTTTGCATTGCAATTGTGTCGGCATTTTTATTTTTATTTTTTTATTTTTCTTTTCGCTGTGAAAAGTGAAAACGCAACAGCAATAACCGCATTGATACCAAAAATATGTGCCAATTTTTATTATGCGCAGTCAAATGGTAAAAGCCAAACGACAATGCCACATGACGTCCCCAAAAATGCTCTCGAAAAACGAAATTCCGGGCGAGCTAGACACGGACAGCGGGAGACAGAGACGCAGCTAGATAGAGAGGAAATGCAGCCTATTCAGAGATAGTCAACAATGGCATTGCATGTGAATGGAACTGCGGTAATTTAATTAGAGTAGCTCACGCTCTGGCTGAAAGATCCACGCGATGAAACTCTCACTTAAAATTAGTCGAACGAACAAACTCTTCAACAATTATTCTATTTTGTTTAAAGTTGTATTGGGTGGTCAGCAGGAAGATATCTTAAAGCCAGTTTGCCCTCAACTAATATTTAAGTTTGTAAGTGGACTATACATATTTATGTATATATATATATATATATATATATATACATATATAATACATATATAATACATATGTATATAATTTCGGACAAATGGAATTTTTGACTTTTTAAAAGATAAAACGAAATATTGGTTAAGCAAAAAATTTTATTAGATCATCTTCAAATTAATATCAATATCATTTCATTCATATAAATAACACATCGTACTGTTACTGGGTATCTATGGGTCGATACTCTCTTTATCATAACTATTGATTAAGTAAGTCCTTTGGCTCTGCTTGCCTAGTGAGCTGTACTTTCATCGGCATCATTTTGCATTTTCCATAATGTGAACTCCAAAAGTGACATTAACTGAACAATGTGTGTGGGCAGCAGCATGCAAAAAACAGTTTGTCTACACACACACACACACACAGCCGTATATGCCTTCAGTTGCACACCTGGTTTTGGGGCACAAAAAGTGATACTTAATAATTTTAATTTCCTGTGCTCTGTTGAATGCTTCATAAATTTCATGATGAGCCAAGCAGAACACGCTTGTCGTTGCCTCTAGCGATGCTACGCTGCGTGCAGCTTCCACCACCCCACTCCCAGCCCATTTCATATTAATATGGCCGTCAAACCAATCAACCACCCACCAAACCACCCAACCACCCAACCAGCTATGCCACCTGATCCACCTAGTTATCCGTTACGTCTGCTCACTCGGGCGACGCACAAAAGCGCGCTTCACTTATTTCAATCAAATTACGGCCAATGAATATTGAACTATCGCGCGCACACACCCACACACACTCACACACACACACAGTTACCGGAGACACAACGAAATGTGCAGCACAAGCTGAAAATAGTTCTGGAATATTTGTTACAAATTTTTTATTAAATCCCCAACCTCATATATATTTAAGGGTATTACCATATACACATAAATATATTTATATAGGTATATCATGTTAACAGTTTGACAATTTGTACCCGTCGTGCAAAAAAAAAAGAAAAAAAAAAAAAAACAAACAAACAAAGCTGAAATATCTCTGGGGTTAAATCAACCTACAGGAAATTCGTAATGGAAACGGCGCAAGTGATTTGACCATCGACTGCAGCACAACCAACAACAACCACAGTAGTAGAAAAAAATTCTACTGTCCAAAAGTCTATTAAAAGTTTTGTCTACTTTACATTTTGCTTTTTCATTTTTAAAAAAAATTTTTTTTTTTTTTTTTTTTTTTGTATTACAACAAATACTTTTTTTTTCTTTTCTTTTTTTTTTTTGGTTTGTTTGTTGGCATTTTTAGCATTTTAAATCAATCAGGATATTGCTTTATGCAGGGATTCTGTATATGCACTTTTTATGGAATTTTAATGTACTTTCCATATATAATTGTACATTTCTATAGGTTTTCTCTAAAAAGCTCGAAAGGTCGCCATTGAAATAATTTACAAATTTATTAAACATAAAATCGTTGTACATGCACTAGTCCACACTTTTGTAAAGACATAATCTGCGTATATTATAGTGAAAATATATCATGCAAGCTTATCTGTAATCCAACTTCATTTTTCGCTTTATTTTGTTGAGCTGTGAATGCACTTCCATAAACCTATCTCAGGCTCGTAGCATCATGAAGAGCCTGGGCTTTGCTGCTGATCAGCCTAGATTTTGATACCCAGACTCAATGTTAAACTCAACTCGTAAGCATATTGTACCTATTGTTTAGTTTGCGGGGCTCAGCATTGGTATTTAAGATATTCTTGATCACAGCGCTCAGTGAAATATCGGATAGCTGATAACATAGTATCCTTGTTCACATAAATGAGAAATTTCATTTGAAACGCTCTATACAGTTGAAAATTTGAATAATAATTATGAATGGATACTCATGAGATAATACAAAAAGTTCAGAAAATTCTCTGAGCTTACCTAATTTATAGTTTTATTTAAGTATAAATGTAAATTGCAATATATAAAATAAAAAATTAATTAAATATTACAATGTATCCCGAATAACGAATCGCTCATGTGAATTCAATATATACTTGGGTATCAACAACTAATTGCAGCGATGGCAATGGCCACTGAAAATGTGGGTAGACTTTACTTAATAAATCGGCCACAAAAAAAAAAAAAAAAAAACAAGTAAGAAAACTCTAGTCGAGAGTGCTCGACTACGAGATCCCCTGAACCCTTCAAGCAACAGCCATTTCAATCATTTTTAGCGTCTCTCTGCTTACACAAACACACACATACACACGCAAACACACATACATAGACACCCATAGGCGCGCACGCATGGGCTGCAGTGTGGGCTTACTATGGGAACTAATTGTTTAATAACTTTTTTTCTGGACGTACGTTCTCCATGAAACTTTCAGATTGTGGTTTTATCATTACTATGCGTATAATTGCCAAAGCTCAAGTCTCTAGTATTTGAAATACGCCTTTTACAAACTTATGGGTGAGGGGGTGGATATAAGGGTGGGGGGTGAAATTGAACAAAAATCGAAATTCTATAACGTACATATCAATCTACATTTAAAATTTGGATACTCTAGCTCTAAAGATGTAGGAGATATAATTTTATAACTGCATTTCGATAAGGTTTTTGATCGATAAAAAAATAACGGGATGAGTTATCGATTTTTAGTGATAAACTCGATATCCGCGTGCTATATACGAGCATTTTAAAAAAAAGTTGAAGTCTCTAGCTTCTATATCTTCTGAAATCGACGCGTTCAAACATACGGACAGACGGACAGACGGACGGACGGACAGACGGACAGACGGACAGACAGACGGACAGGGCTAAATCGACTCAGTTCGTCGCCCTGATCAAGAATATATATACTTTATGGGGTCTGCCACGCCTCCTTCTGCCTGTTACATACATTTCAACAAAAACATTATACCCTGATTTCCCATTTTCAATGGGTTCAGGGTATAAAAAAAAAAAAAATGTAGAAGAAATGAGATGAACAATATATACGATAAGCCCACTGTATGAAGAAACAATTTAACATTCAAAAACCCCTCCAAGCAAAAAGAATGACATCTAATTTATCCCAAAGTCACACTAAAAGATCACTCATGTGATCCCGAGGATCCACAACTATAAAGTGACATTTGGATTCTCTTCACCTCTTATACATCCTCATCGATGTGTTAATAATCTACGTAATTCTCTCCACAGTGTGGAGGTCTCACACAGGTACGAATACAAGTGTGGCCAAATTACAATCATTGGACGAAACAGGACGATATCCTACCACCAGAAACTGAGAACCAAATATAAGCCACCATTTGAAATTTTAGGGTTCAAAGATAAAAATGTAATGATCATGATAATGGAAATTACATCCTCATACATAGTGAAAACTATAGCAACATTCAAGGAAAACAACGTCTTCTTTGAATGCTCTAAGCACTAATACATGATATTACAACAAAATATATCAACCCAAAACATCCGACCTGCTTATTCCTCCTCTGTAATCCGACTTTATAGTTTACAAATCCATGATTTGGTCACAATAGATCCACTTGCGGAACAGTTTGCGGATGGATGTTATTGAAATAAATCAGCAGGAAAATATATCAAAGGAGAGATGACGTCGTCTAGACTGAATAAATGGATGGCAAAGAATTTACTGGTGTATTATATTACAGAGCCCAACAGTAAAGATTACAATGTACCCAGAATGAAGAATCACTCATGTGAATTCAATATATACTTGGGTATCAACAGCCCAGGATGATAATAGCCAGTGTAAATATTGGTAAACTGACTATTCCAGAAACTCAACCAAACGGCACTTTAAACAGTATACGCGCAACCCCAACTAATCTTAGTCGATTAGTGAGATATGCATAAGCGCCGCCCGCTGAACTTCAGAGAAAATCTGCCGCTGAACCGTTTGGTTATCCAGTAGAATAAAGCCTACAAGTTATGTTTTGAAGATCTATGGTGTCTACTTAAAACGCCACAAAATGAATGTAGAGCCCATTTGGCATTAGAAATAATATGAATAATAATATAAAGAATAATAATATAATGAATAATAATAATCAACCTCCGTGGATGACATTTGAAGAGGTGCGAAAAACATATTGAGGAAGACGAAAGTGGAATTACAAACCAATACCCAGAAAATCACGCGTAATCTACTATATATATTTTTTTCTTTTTTTTTTAATAATTCAGTAGATAGACGATATTATAAGATAATCTTCAACCAATAAAAAACCCTCAACCAGTAAATCGAATTTTCGTTAGAAGAAAAACTCTGCAATATGCATATATGTCAACAGAGAAGATCATAATAGAAGATATTATAATATATACTTCAGCCCACAAAACTACTGGATAAAGAAACCAGTTGACAACACTGGAAGTTCTCCAAAAAAGTATCTTCGTGACCTGTCTTTACAAACCGCAGATACAGGTTTTTTATATTTTTGATATGGATACAATAAATTAAAATAATTTAATAATAGAAGAATAAGAGATAGCCCTCGTGAGTGTTTTAATACTTGGGTTTCTACTTCCGTGGATGCCATCGGAGCACGTTCGAAAACTATTGAATAGAGTGAGGAAAAAAAAAAAAGATGAAAAACATAAATATATCCCCCTGCCACCAAGTATGGAGACGTCTTGTAGACACTACCACTTCAATGCAAGCACAATCGACGTGTTCAACAATCCCCGTAATTCTCTCCACAGTGTGGAGGTCTCACACATATACGAATACAAGTGTGGCCAAATTACAATCATTGGACGAAACAGGATGATATTCTGTCGCCAAGGAATAGGACCCCATGTGGACCACTTCCACCTCAAACCAATTGAGTTTTTAAACAAAAAACTTAAGAAAAACAAAAATAAAAACTTAACAATAAAAAATAAAAACTTCTGAAAAAAATAAAAACTTAAGAAAATAAACTTCAATTACAATCGTTGGACGAAACAGGATGATATCCTGCCGCCAGGGATCAGGACGTCAGTAGACTTTCACCTGAATCCTCAATGCAAACACAATCGATGCGATGTGTTTGATAATCTACGTAATTCTCTCCACAGTGTGGAGGTCTCACACAAATATGAATACAAGTATGGCCAAATTAAAATCATTGGACGAAACAGGATGATATCCTGCCGCCAGGGATCAGGACGTCAGTAGACTTCCACCTGAATCCTCAATGCAAACACAATCGATGCGATGTGTTTGATAATCTACGTAATTCTCTCCACAGTGTGGAGGTCTCACACAAATACGAAAACAAGTGTGGAAAATTACAATCGCTAGACGAAACAGGATGATATCCTGCCGCCAGGGATCAGGACGTCAGTAGACTTCCACCTGAACCTTCAATGCAAACACAATCGATGCGATGTGTTTGATAATCTACGTAATTCTCTCCACAGTGTGGAGGTCTCACACAAATATGAATACAAGTATGGCCAAATTAAAATCATTGGACGAAACAGGATGATATCCTGCCGCCAGGGATCAGGACGTCAGTAGACTTCCACCTGAATCCTCAATGCAAACACAATCGATGCGATGTGTTTAATAATCTACGTAATTCTCTCCACAGTGTGGAGGTCTCACACAAGTACGAATACAAGTGTGGCCAAATTACAATCATTAGACGAAAAAGGATAATATCCTGTCGCCAAGGAATAGGACCCCATGTGGACCACTTCCACCTCAAACCAATTGAGTTTTTAAACAAAAAACTTAAGAAAAACAAAAATAAAAACTTAACAAAAAAAAATAAAAACTTCTGAAAAAAAAAAAAAAAACTTAAGAAAATAAACTTCAATTACAATCGTTGGACGAAACAGGATGATATCCTGCCGCCAGGGATCAGGACGTCAGTAGACTTCCACCTGAATCCTCAATGCAAACACAATCGATGCGATGTGTTTAATAATCTACGTAATTCTCTCCACAGTGTGGAGGTCTCACACAAGTACGAATACAAGTTGGCCAAATTACAATCATTGGACGAAACAGGATAATATCCTGCCGCCAGGGATCAGGACGTCAGTAGACTTCCACCTGAATCCTCAATGCAAACACAATCGATGCGATGTGTTTAATAATCTACGTAATTCTCTCCACAGTGTGGAGGTCTCACACAAGTACGAATACAAGTGTGGCCAAATTACAATCATTAGACGAAAAAGGATAATATCCTGTCGCCAAGGAATAGGACCCCATGTGGACCACTTCCACCTCAAACCAATTGAGTTTTTAAACAAAAAACTTAAGAAAAACAAAAATAAAAACTTAACAAAAAAAAATAAAAACTTCTGAAAAAAAAAAAAAAACTTAAGAAAATAAACTTCAATTACAATCGTTGGACGAAACAGGATGATATCCTGCCGCCAGGGATCAGGACGTCAGTAGACTTTCACCTGAATCCTCAATGCAAACACAATCGATGCGATGTGTTTGATAATCTACGTAATTCTCTCCACAGTGTGGAGGTCTCACACAAATATGAATACAAGTATGGCCAAATTAAAATCATTGGACGAAACAGGATGATATCCTGCCGCCAGGGATCAGGACGTCAGTAGACTTCCACCTGAATCCTCAATGCAAACACAATCGATGCGATGTGTTTGATAATCTACGTAATTCTCTCCACAGTGTGGAGGTCTCACACAAATACGAAAACAAGTGTGGAAAATTACAATCGCTAGACGAAACAGGATGATATCCTGCCGCCAGGGATCAGGACGTCAGTAGACTTCCACCTGAACCTTCAATGCAAACACAATCGATGCGATGTGTTTGATAATCTACGTAATTCTCTCCACAGTGTGGAGGTCTCACACAAATATGAATACAAGTATGGCCAAATTAAAATCATTGGACGAAACAGGATGATATCCTGCCGCCAGGGATCAGGACGTCAGTAGACTTCCACCTGAATCCTCAATGCAAACACAATCGATGCGATGTGTTTGATAATCTACGTAATTCTCTCCACAGTGTGGAGGTCTCACACAAATACGAATACAAGTGTGGCAAATTACAATCGTTGGACAATACAGGATGATATCCTACCACCAGAAATCGATAACCAAATATAAGCCAACATTTGGGTTCAAGGATAAAAATGTAATGATCATGATAATGGAAATTACATCCTCATACATAGTGAAAACTATAGCAACATCCATAGAAAATTACGTTTTCTTTGAATGCTCTAAGCACTATTATACACGATATTACAACAAAATATATCAACCCAAAACATCCGACCTGCGTATTCCTCCTCTGTAATCCGACTTTATAGTTTACAAATCCATGATTTGGTCACAACAGATCCACTTGCGGAACAGTTTGCGGATGGATGTTATTGAAATAAATCATCAGAAGAATATATCCCAGGAAAGATGACGTCGTCTCGACTGAATAAATGGACGCCAAAGAATTTACTGGTGTATTATATTACAGAGCCCAAAAGTAAAGGTTACAATGTACCCCGAATGAAGAATCGCTCATGTGAATTCAATATATACTTGGGTATCAACAACTAGGTATGATGATTGCAGCGATGGCAATGGCCACTGAAAATGTGGGTAGACTTTACTTAATAAATCGGCCACAAAAAAATAAAAATGTAGAAGAAACCAGATGAACAATATATACGATAAGACCACTGTATGAAGAAACCATTTAACATTCAAAAAACCCCTCCAAGCAAAAAGAATGACATCTAATTTATCCCAAAGTCACACTAAAAGATCACTCATGTGATCCCGAGGATCCACAACTATAAAATGACATTTGGATTCTCTTCACCTCTTATACATCCTCATCGATGAGTTAATAATCTACGTAATTCTCTCCACAGTGTGGAGGTCTCACACAAGTACGAATACAAGTGTGGCCAAATTACAATCATTGGACGAAACAGGATAATAACCTGCCGCCAGGGATCAGGTCGTCAGTAGACTTCCACCTGAATCCTCAATGCAAACACAATCGATGCGATGTGTTTAGTAATCTACGTAATTCTCTCCACAGTGTGGAGGTCTCACACAAGTACGAATACAAGTGTGGCCAAATTACAATCGTTGGACGAAACAGGACGATATCCTACCACCAGAAACTGAGAACCAAATATAAGCCACCATTTGAATATTTAGGGTTCAAAGATAAAAATGTAATGATCATGATAATGGAAATTACATCCTCATACATAGTGAAAACTATAGCAACATCCAAAAAAAAAAAACGTTTTCTTTGAATGCTCTATAATCCACTTTAATACACGATATTACAACAAAATATATCAACCCAAAACATCCGACCTGCGTATTCCTCCTCTGTAATCCGACTTTATAGTTTACAAATCCATGATTTGGTCACAACAGATCCACTTGCGGAACAGTTTGCGGATGGATGTTATTGAAATAAATCAGCAGGAAAATATATCAGAGGAGAGATGACGTCGTCTAGACTGAATAAATGGATGGCAAAGAATTTACTGGTGTATTATATTACAGAGCCCAACAGTAAAGATTACAATGTACCCAGAATGAAGAATCACTCATGTGAATTCAATATATACTTGGGTATCAACAGCCCAGGATGATAATAGCCAGTGTAAATATTGGTAAACTGACTATTCCAGAAACTCAACCAAACGGCACTTTAAACAGTATACGCGCAACCCCAACTAATCTTAGTCGATTAGTGAGATATGCATAAGCGCCGCCCGCTGAACTTCATAGAAAATCCTGAGTGCAACTCGAGTCGCATGCTTTTCACGCTCTATCATCCAAGCTATGAGCAGAAATGACTTTAATGAATTGACCAAATTCAAAATATATATTATCTAAGCCAATTTCATAAACTCGAAAAACAATTCGCACAAATCATCCCAGACCCTAAAGTCTGCCGCTGAACCGTTTGGTTATCCAGTAGAATAAAGCCTACAAGTTATGTTTTGAAGATCTATGGTGTCTAATTAAAACGCCACAAAATGAATGTAGAGCCCATTTGGCATTAGAAATAATATGAATAATAATATAATGAATAATAATATAATGAATAGTAATAATCAACCTCCGTGGATGACATTGGAAGACGTGCGAAAATCATATTTAGGAAGACGAAAGTGGAATTACAAACCAATACCCAGAAAATCACGCGTAATCTAATATATATATTTTTTTCTTTTTTTTTTTTAATAATTCAGTAGATAGACGATATTATAAGATAATCTTCAACCAATAAAAAACCCTCAACCAGTAAATAAATCGAATTTTCGTTAGAAGAAAAAATCTGCAGAAATATTTTTAATATGTCAAAAAAGATCATAATAGAAGATATTATAATATATACTTCAGCCCACAAAACTACTGGATAAAGAAACCAGTTGACAACACTGGAAGTTCTCCAAAAAAGTATCTTCGTGACCTGTCTTTACAAACCGCAGATACAGGTTTTTTATATTTTTGATATGGATACAATAAATTAAAATAATTTAATAATAGAAGAATAAGAGATAGCCCTCGTGAGTGCTTAAATACTTGGGTTTCTACTTCCGTGGATGCCACCGGAGCACGTTCGAAAATCATTGAATAGAGTGAGGAAAAAAAAAAAAGATGAAAAACATAAATATATCCGCCTGCCATCAAGTATGGAGACGTCTTGTAGACACTACCACTTCAATGCAAGCACAATCGACGTGTTCAACAATCCCCGTAATTCTCTCCACAGTGTGGAGGTCTCACACATATACGAATACAAGTGTGGCCAAATTACAATCATTGGACGAAACAGGATGATATTCTGTCGCCAAGGAATAGGACCCCATGTGGACCACTTCCACCTCAAACCAATTGAGTTTTTAAACAAAAAACTTAAGAAAAACAAAAATAAAAACTTAACAATAAAAAATAAAAACTTCTGAAAAAAATAAAAACTTAAGAAAATAAACTTCAATTACAATCGTTAGACGAAACAGGATGATATCCTGCCGCCAGGGATCAGGACGTCAGTAGACTTCCACCTGAATCCTCAATGCAAACACAATCGATGCGATGTGTTTGATAATCTACGTAATTCTCTCCACAGTGTGGAGGTCTCACACAAATACGAATACAAGTGTGGAAAATTACAATCGTTAGACGAAACAGGATGATATCCTGCCGCCAGGGATCAGGACGTCAGTAGACTTCCACCTGAATCCTCAATGCAAACACAATCGCGATGTGTTTGATAATCTACGTAATTCTCTCCACAGTGTGGAGGCCTCACACAAGTACGAATACAAGTGTGGCCAAATTACAAACAGCTCAAACTCATTTGAGTTTTTAAACAAAAAGTTAAGAAAAATAAAAACTTCTGAAAAAAATAAAAATAATAAATAAAAACTTCAGCAGAAAAACTGCAAATAAACATATGTGAAAAAAAATGCCAAAAAAAAACTGAGCCTGCTCTGGGCGAGCCACAGAGGCAGACTGAGCTTTGCACTGAGAACACGGGCTTTTATAGCAAAACGGAAGCCAGTTTCGATTGTTGATTTTCATGGAACTCTGTGATTCAGAGTTGCTTTGAGAACAGTGTTGCAGTTACATACATACATGTATTTTGCTTTGTAACGGGTTTTTCATTTGAATTGATGTGATGTGGAGTAGCGCAAAGGGGTAGACTCGATGCGCTTTGCCGAAGCAGTTTCGGATTTGAGTCCAGACTGTGGGCCGGACTTTTTATTATACCCTGCACCCATTTTCAATCATTCAGGGTATAATGGTTAAGTGAAAAGTGTGTTATTTGCAGAAGGAGGCGTGGCACACCCCATAAACTATATTCTTATATTCTAGATCAGAGCGTCGATATAGCGCTCCCCGTCTGCCTGTCCGTCCGTATGTATGAGCGCGTCGATCTCAGAGATATAAGACCGAGGTATGTACTTGAATATTTTTCCTAGGTCCGTATATCACGCGCATTTCGAGTTTTTCTCCAAAATACGGTTACTTCTCCTGCTATATTGTTATCGATTAAAAACAGTTTCGATCAGTAGTAGTAATTATAATCAGTAATAAATATATATTTGTTACATCTTTAGATCTAGAGTCGCCAAATTTGAGATGTAGATTCATATTAACTTTATATATTTTCGGCGTTTGTTATACATAATTTACATCCCGACCTTATATAAAGGGCGTACTTCCATTAATAAAGTCTTGAGCTTTGGCACTCATTCAAATGTTTTATCATGGTCTGAAAGTTTCCATTCCCAAAAAAGACTTATTAAACAGTTATGTTCCCGGAATGCGTGCTTATGGGTGCGTGCGTTTACTTGTGTGTGTGTGTATGTGCTGTTTCTTGAGTAAGAACAATAGAAGCGAATAATTGAAATATCAGTTGCTGGAGGTTCAGAGGATCTAATAATCGAGCAGTCTCGAGTAGACCCTTCTTTTTTGTTCAAAGTAGCAGAAATTATGCACTATAATGGATACACTTTGTATAGAACAAAGCATTTTATATGATTTTAGTTAATTAATTAAAAGCTACAAAAAAAGTGAATATTAAATATGCAAAGACTTGAATTTAAAGCGATTAAAATGCGGCTAACCATGTTAAGTGGATGCGCGGCAAGTGCTGCAGTAACCAATGCACTTGGCTCTTACCAAACTATCCAGCACACACACACACACACACACACACACATTTGTACATTTGGCAGAAGTTGCTTCATTAGGATGCATAAACTGAAAAACAAATAGCGTTGAGGTTGCATCCCCTCCATTATTTTTTGTATATTTTCTAATGTAATGAAATAAGTTCAACAGGATCTCTGGCGTGCAGGCCCTGAAGAAGCCGCCCTTGTCCGGTGATGCAAATGCACGTGTGTGTGTGAGTGCGTGTGTGTGCTGGATGCGCCTGCAGCAAATTGGTGGCTCTAATTTTACTCGCAGCCAGCTCTCATTAAATTTTCATAGTTTTCCAAACGCGCCCGAATCCGAAAATGATAATTAAAATGCGCCCCAGCCTTCAGCTAGAGCCGGACCATTTCTGCATCTGTATGTGTGTGTGTGTGTGTGTGCGGCATGAATTATGCGCAAGCACACACTTAACACCCAAACGACCAGACTCACAACGTGGCATCCTGCTGCTGCAGTTGAAGAGTTGGTGCGGGCGGCCATGGGCGGCTCAGCGCTTGAATGGGCGTGGCAGCAACTCATAAATGCTGTGCAGGCGAGCAAAAAGGATTCACACAGGATGCCAGAAGGACATCAGGCAGTAACGGCAGCCGGAGTACGTGCGCTAGCCTGCACGGGTCAGGATTCAGGCATCAGGCTTCATGGCAAACTCTGCTGGCTGTCTCAACAACGGCTGTGTTGCTGGCATCTACTTCATGCATGCATAAGAAAGCAGCTTCTTAAGCGAGCGTCACGCCCTCTGACCCCGCTACACGCCCACACACACATGGGTGTGCGCTTGCCGTAGGTAAAAACTGCAAACATTCAACGTTAAGCGTTGCGTATACGTAATATTTACAATGGCAACTCCCTAAGAGGAACCTGTCTAATGGCCAATTGATTATCATTTATCTTCAGGAATTCTATTTTTGTTCAGCTGCTCATTTATATCTGTATATCTCCAGATGCTATGTATGACTGCACTCTCTGTCCACTTTGGTTCAACGTCTCGTATACGTAATATATCAGTTAAGATATATTAAATCCAATATCTTAGTTAATTGCTTAAGTTCATAATCATTTCATGCTTGTTATTTTTGTTTACATCATAATAATTTTGCTTCTCTTTTTTCACTTTACTTGCACACTGAACAAGGTAGATTGTACATATTCCAGGAAGCATTGCGTCTACGCAATATGTGTTAGGGTGAAGGAGAATTATGATTGATTGGCTTCAAATTAGACTAATAATTCGTAGACATTTCTCAATCTGTTATCATTGTTACAAGCAGTTAACCTTGTGATTTGCTTATACATAATAGATCCTTCACTCAATATGTTGGCTTCTGCTGAATCAGATTGTTGCAGCTTCTTTTGCTTTATATTTCTGTTTGTGTTTCTGTTTCTATTTCTATTTCTATTCATTTTCATCTCTTTCATTTGCCTTTACTGTTTCATATTTCTCTGCTGTTTTCTCTTTCCATATGTATGCATTTTTGCTATGTATTTCTATCAAGATAATGTTTGTCATTTAGCAGAGTTTACTGTATAAGCGAACAGTTGAGCTTTGCGTGTGGAGTCATGTGCGTGTGTGTGTGGCCAGGTGATGTGATTTATTGCATTGTGGTAACTTTTAGGTATCGCTCTGCCACGGTCTATGCGTGTGTGTGTGTGTGTGTGTGAGTGGTGTGTGGTGCGTGGTGCGTGGTGCGCTCTTTTTCGCTTAAGAGACAAACCGCTAATTTGTTATCATTTATCACCATGCTGAGACGCGCGCGCGCTTCTGTGTCTGTGTGTGTTTGTGTGTGTGCGGTTGTGTGTGTGTAAACAATTTGTAAATGTGTTACATTTAAACCCTAAAGTAAAGTCTGCTCTGATGTCCTTTGCCCCCTCCCCTTTGTCAACCAGCTTCGTTTGCCTGATTTTGTCATTGTGATAAATTCTTTGACGTTAACGTAACGTGAGATTTAAGCGTGCGTGTGTGTGTGTGTGTGCGTGCGTGTGAGTGTGTGTATTTGCGCACATGCTAGCTTAAATAATGAAAAGGGACCAAGGATTTCGTCCAGCCGCTAAATAATGACAGCCGAGCGTACGGCTAAAGAGATAAACATTTTTTATGAATCGTATTTCATTTGTGACTCACAGCAAAACAGAAATAAAATTAGAAAGAGCATAGCACAGGTTAAATACACTTGCGCACATGTCGCTTGAAGGACGATTCTCGTTTTGCTGTGGCTTCTGTGTAAGCCGAATCGTTCACAAAGGCTGAGCCAAAACCTTGAAGAACAAGCAAGCTGCTGCTTCAATTTTGCTACTATTTGATATGGCCTTTGACTCATACGATCTGACTGAAAGACGGTTACACAAATTGAAATAACTTTGTAATAACTTTGACAAGCGCTAAGAGAATCGTCAACAGCCAAAGCACCGATTACCCACATTTCCTATCCCACTCGCTTTCCTACTTCTCGTCTACTACCTTTCGTACTCCTTTTTCTATCATATGTATATTTCCTTACTAATTGCTCTCGTTCTGTTGAGTGAACCTTGACTTTTCCAATTGACTTTGACACACAACGTTTGTTCAATTTTTTCATATCAATATATATAGAACATATTAGACTCTCATATTTCAGATAAACAAGACAAACTGTAGTAACAGCACTCGTCAATTGCTCGACATTTCCAAATTGACCCACACAAATATGTCTAGAAACTCGCTGCTGGCTCTGACCGCGGGCACTGCCGGTGCTATTCTACTTGGCTATTGTATTTATTACGATCGAAAGCGCCGCTCCGATCCCAATTATAAGCGGAAGGTGCGTGAGCGTCGCCAGAAGGTAAGCGCAATGCCGTTCGTCTACGATGCGACCAGCCAGCTCAACCTTCCCGAGCTCAACGAACACGAGAGGGTGCAGCATTATTTCCAAAACGAGATCAAGCTGGCCGAAGATCTATTCAGGCAGGCCAAATTAGACATGGGCCTCGTTCACTTGGCCAATGCCATCATGGTCTGTGCCCAGCCCGTCGCCTTGATGGAGGCCATGAAGGTGGCCCTGCCTGAGCGCATCTTCAATATGTTGCTGTCCAAGCTGCCCGACTTGCAGCTACCCGAATCCTTACCAGAGTCCACGGATAGAGATCTACCACTCGATTGAAGCTCGCGTCTACCAAGGCTGTCGCCTTTTTGTAATCTGCTTTTAGAAGCAAAAAACCAACAAAAAAAAAGAAAGGAAAACTCTAAGAAAGCTGCAAAGCTTCTCGCTTCGCGTTGTCGAATATCACAAAGAAAATTGTGTAAAAGAGTTTCGAATAGGGGGCATGTCTAAAGAAATCGAAAGAGAGAAAGAAAAAAAAAATAGACAGCAAATATTCGCTACAAAGACTTAAATATATGAAACAAAAATATTTTAAAAAAAAATCCGTCGATCGACTTGTAAAAAAAAAAAAAATAAAATAACTTATGCTTTTCTTCAATCGATTCTGGGCAAAAACAACTGAAGTAGGGTGATATAGTTTTCTCTCAGAATATAAGTACAGTAGAGTAGGGACTGCCGTTATACCCGTAAGACGCTTTAACCGTATAAGCTTCTCATACATATAAGTTTGCCGGGCCAAGCTCATGCAAGTGCGAGTGGGAGAGCGCACTCACATGCATGCACTGCTCTAGCAACTCTATTTATTTACGGCTCTCTCTCACTGTTCTTACACACAATGCTTTCACTCAAATACTTGTACAAATACATATGCACATGCATATCTATATACATATGTATGTATGTTCGTTGAACGCCTTTAACATTTTATAACTGTACTTTTCAAGCTGCCAATGAAATCGAAGCGAGGCTGATCGAAGAGCCATAAGCAGCCATCTCGCTCTCACCAAGCAACACACGGCACTAAGATCAGCTACAACTGTCTGTGTCTCTCTCACTCTCTCGTAGAGCAAAGGACAAGCTCTCAACTGACTATAAATACAACTGCATTAGTGAGACAAGATAAAATAGCATGGGAGAGAAAGAGTAGCAACGAAAACATGCTCCGCTGTTAGTGTATCTAATTACATATATACATATATGGGAATGAATACATGTGCACGTACATACATATATGTATATTGATATACATATACACTAGGCTTCACTTTTCACTATCGGAGCGATTTTAGCTGAGGTCTGGATAACTGGTCGAGTCCTCCTTGTTGGAACTGGACGTGGTAGTGCTCTCATAGCACTGCAGCTCATGCAATTTCATGATCAACGGCATGAAGACGCGATCCGGCAGCGATTCCTTTAAAGTGTGCAACACTGGCATCGGCTGGGTGCACATCATGACTGCATTGGTCAAATGGCTGAGGCCATCGGATATGTTGCCCTGGGTAATCAGCACCTCCCCCACTTTGATCTCGTCAAGAAAGCAGCGCTCCAAAGTCATATGAGCGCTGCTATCGCATATGATATCGTTCAGCGCCCACTCACTGTCTCTGATCAGACGATACTTCAACATTTCGATCTCATCCCGTTGACGACGCTCGTGCACCTTCCGTCTGTAGGCCGGGTCAAGGCGACGCTTTCTATCAAAGTACATGCAATAGCCCAGGATGATGGCACTGGTAGTGCCCACCGTGAATACCAGCAAGCATGCGACCGACATTTTAAATCGAACTAAAATTTTGGCTTACGAATTTCGAGCAAGAATTTTGCAAATCATCAATGAAAACAATAAAAGAATTTCAAATTTAATCAAATAATTTACAAACTTTTCTAAACTTCTCTTTGGCCTGTTTGATTTCCTTACTTGTGTCTTATTTCGTATTTTTTGTATTGTCTTTTATTTTTATTTTTATGTTTATTTATTCATTTATTTTTTTGTTTATTTGCTTTTTACAATTTATTTATTTTTTTTCTTTTTTTTTAAGAGCTGAGCTTTACTTTTACTATCTGTGTTGACCAAAGGAATAATGATCGAATACTGAGAGCGTTCGGTATTGACGTCTGTGTCCGAAATGATGCCTAAAGCAAGGCTATCGAGCATTAGTTTTCTTTTGTGATTATTCATGAATCACACACACACACTCACAGACACATTTAGGCATGCAAGCATAAGCACGCAAGGGAATGAATTGTGGGCTTTCTATGGGAATTCAAGTGTTTAATAACTTTTTTGTGGATGGACTATATTCATGAAACTTTCAAGTCGTAATAAAAAAGTGCATGCTTTTGCCAAAGCACAAATCTCTAGTATAAAAAATATGCCCGCTACAAGCTTAGGGGTGAGAGGTTGGATATACAGATAAAGTATATAATAAAAAAACGAAGTTCTATATAATACATCTCAATCTGCAATTAAAATTTGGAGACTCTAGCTCAAAAGATATAGGAGATATAATTTTATTATTGATTCTTGATATAGTTTATAATCGATAACTTAAGAACGGGAGAAGATATCGATTTTTGGAGGAAAGCTCGATATGCTCGTGACATAAACGGACCTAGAAAAAAAGTCTCTGGCTCTTATATCTTCTGAGATCAACGCGTTCATACATACAGAAGGACAGGCGGACACGCCTCCTTCTGCATATTACATACTTTTCACAAAACCATTATACCCACACTGATTGAATATGGGTGCAGGGTATAATAAAAAGTCCGGTCCACAGTCTGGACTCAAATCCGAAACTGCTTCGGCAAAGCGCATCGAGTCTACCCCTTTGCGCTACTCCACATCACATCAATTCAAATGAAAAACCCGTTACAAAGCAAAATACATATATGTATGTAACTGCAACACTGTTCTCAAAGCAACTCTGAATCACAGAGTTGCATGAAAATCAACAATCGAAACTGGCTTCAGTTTTGCTATAAAAGCCCATATTCTCAGTGCAAAGCTTAGTCTGCCTCTGTGGCTCGCCCAGAGCAGACTCATTTTTTTTTTGGAATTTTTTTTCACATTTGTTTATTTGCAGTTTTTCTGCTGAAGTTTTTATTTATTATTTTTATTTTTTTCAGAAGTTTTTATTTTTTCTTAACTTTTTGTTTAAAAACTCAAATGAGTTTGAGCTGCTTGTAATTTGGCCACACTTGTATTCGTACTTGTGTGAGACCTCCACACTGTGGAGAGAATTACGTTAAACACATCGCATCGATTGTGTTTGCATTGAGGATTCAGGTGGAAGTCTACTGACGTCCTGATCCCTGGCGGCAGGATATCATCCTGTTTCGTCCAATGATTGTAATTTGGCCACACTTGTATTCGTACTTGTGTGAGACCTCCACACTGTGGAGAGAATTACGTTAAACACATCGCATCGATTGTGTTTGCATTGAGGATTCAGGTGAAAGTCTACTGACGACCTGATCCCTGGCGGCAGGATATCATCCTGTTTCGTCCAACGATTGTAATTGAAGTTTATTTTCTTAAGTTTTTATTTTTTTCAGAAGTTTTTATTTTTTATTGTTAAGTTTTTATTTTTGTTTTTCTTAAGTTTTTTGTTTAAAAACTCAATTGGTTTGAGGTGGAAGTGGTCCACATGGGGTCCTATTCCTTGGCGACAGAATATCATCCTGTTTCGTCCAATGATTGTAATTTGGCCACACTTGTATTCGTATTTGTGTGAGACCTCCACACTGTGGAGAGAATTACGGGGATTGTTAAACACGTCGATTGTGCTTGCATTGAAGTGGTAGTGTCTACAAGACGTCTCCATACTTGGTGGCAGGGGGATATATTTATGTTTTTCACTATTTTTTTTTTTTTTCCTTACTATTATATTCAATAATTTTCGAACGTGCTCCGATGGCATCCACGGAAGTAGAAACCCAAGTATTAAAACACTCACGAGGGCTATCTCTTATTCTTCTATTATTAAATTATTTTAATTTATTGTATCCATATCAAAAATATAAAAAACCTGTATCTGCGGTTTGTAAAGACAGGTCACGAAGATACTTTTTTGGAGAACTTCCAGTGTTGTCAACTGGTTTCTTTATCCAGTAGTTTTGTGGGCTGAAGTATATATTATAATATCTTCTATTATGATCTTCTCTGTTGGCAAATATGCATATTGCAGAGTTTTTCGTCTAACGAAAATTCGATTTACTGGTTGAGGGTTTTTATTGGTTGAAGATTATCTTATAATATCGTCTATCTACTGAATTATTAAAAAAAAAGAAAAAACTATATATATATTAGATTACGCGTGATTTTCTGGGTATTGGTTTGTAATTCCACTTTCGTCTTCTTAAATATGATTTTCGCACGTCTTCCAATGTCATCCACGGAGGTTGATTATTACTATTCATTATATTATTATTCTTTATATTATTATTCATATTATTTCTAATGCCAAATGGGCTCTACATTCATTTTGTGGCGTTTTAAGTAGACACCATAGATCTTCAAAACATAACTTGTAGGCTCTATTCTACTGGATAACCAAACGGTTCAGCGGCAGACTTTAGGGTCTGGGATGATTTGTGCGAATTGTTTTTCGAGTTTATGAAATTGGCTTAGATAATGTATATTTTGAATTTGGTCAATTCATTAAAGTCATTTCTGCTCATAGCTTGGATGATAGAGCGTGAAAAGAATGCGACTCGAGTTGCACTCAGGATTTTCTATGAAGTTCAGCGGGCGGCGCTTATGCATATCTCACTAATCGACTAAGATTAGTTGGGGTTGCGCGTATACTGTTTAAAGTGCCGTTTGGTTGAGTTTCTGGAATAGTCAGTTTACCAATATTTACACTGGCTATTATCATCCTAGGCTGTTGATACCCAAGTATATATTGAATTCACAAGAGTGTCTTCATTCTGGGTACATTGTAACCTTTACTGTTGGGCTCTATAATATAAAACACCAGTAAATTCTTTGCCATCCATTTATTCAGTCTAGACGACGTATTCTCTCCTTTGATATATTTTCCTGCTGATTTATTTCAATAACATCCATCCGCAAACTGTTCCGCAAGTGGATCTATTGTGACCAAATCATGGATTTGTAAATACGCAGGTCGAATGTTTTGGGTTGATATATTTTGTTGTAATATCATGTATTAGTGCTTAGAGCATTCAAAGAAGACGTTGTTTTCCTTGAATGTTGCTATAGTTTTCACTATGTATGAGGATGTAATTTCCATTATCATGATCATTACTTTTTTATTTTTGAACCCTGAAATTTCAAATGGTGGCTTATATTTGGTTCTAAGTTTCTGGTGGTAGGATATCGTCCTGTTTCGTCCAACCATTGTAATTTGGCCACACTTGTATTCGTATTTGTGTGAGACCTCCACACTGTGGAGAGAATTACGTAGATTATCAAACACATCGCATCGATTGTGTTTGCATTGAGGATTCAGGTGGAAGTCTACTGAAGTCCTGATCCCTGGCGGCAGGATATCATCCTGTTTCGTCCAATGATTGTAATTTGGCCACACTTGTATTCGTATTTGTGTGAGACCTCCACACTGTGGAGAGAATTACGTAGATTATCAAACACATCGCATCGATTGTGTTTGCATTGAGGATTCAGGTGGAAGTCTACTGACGTCCTGATCCCCGACGACAGGATATCATCCTGTTTCGTCCTATGATTGTAATTTGGCCACACTTGTATTCGTATTTGTGTGAGACCTCCACACTGTGGAGAGAATTACGTAGATTATCAAACACATCGCATCGATTGTGTTTGCATTGAGGATTCAGGTGGAAGTCTACTGACGTCCTGATCCCCGACGACAGGATATCATCCTGTTTCGTCCTATGATTGTAATTTGGCCACACTTGTATTCGTATTTGTGTGAGACCTCCACACTGTGGAGAGAATTACGTAGATTACTAAACACATCGCATCGATTGTGTTTGCATTGAGGATTCAGGTGGAAGTCTACTGACGACCTGATCCCTGGCGGCAGGATATCATCCTGTTTCGTCCAACGATTGTAATTTGCCACACTTGTATTCGTACTTGTGTGAGACCTCCACACTGTGGAGAGAATTACGTAGATTATTAACACATCGATGAGGATGTATAAGAGGTGAAGAGAATCCAAATGTCACTTTATAGTTGTGGATTCTCGGGATCACATGAGTGATCTTTTAGTGTGACTTTGGGATAAATTAGATGTCATTCTTTTTGGTACTTTGGAGGGGTTTTTGAATGTTAAATGGTTTCTTCATACAGTGGACTTATCGTATATATTGTTCATCTGGTTTCTTCTACATTTTTATTTTTTTGTGGCTGATTTGATTGACTGATTGATACCCAAGTATATATTGATTTCACATGAGCAATTCGTTATTCGGGAGACATTGTAATCTTTACTGTTGGGCTCTATAATATAATACACCTGTAAATTCTTTGGCGACCATTTATTCAGTCGAGACGACGTCATCTTTCCTGGGATATATTCTTCTGATGATTTATTTCAATAACATCCATCCGCAAACTGTTCCGCAAGTGGATCTATTGTGACCAAATCATGGATTTGTAAACTATAAAGTCGGATTACAGAGGAGGAATACGCAGGTCGGATGTTTTGGGTTGATAAATTTTGTTGTAATATCGTGTATTATAGTGCTTAGAGCATTCAAAGAAAACGTAATTTTCCTTGAATGTTGCTATAGTTTTCACTATGTATGAGGATGTGATTTCCATTATCATGATCATTACATTTTGTCTTTGAACCCTTAAATCTCAAATGGTGGCTTATATTTGGTTCTCAGTTTCTGGTGGTAGGATACTATCCTGTTTCGTCCAACGATTGTAATTTGCCACATTTGTATTCGTATTTGTGTGAGACCTCCACACTGTGGAGAGAATTACGTAGATTATCAAACACATCGCATCGATTGTGTTTGCATTGTGGATTCAGGTGGAAGTCTACTGACGTCCTGATCCCTGGCGGCAGGATATCATCCTGTTTCGTCCAATGATTGTAATTTGGCCACACTTGTATTCGTATTTGTGTGAGACCTCCACACTGTGGAGAGAATTACGTAGATTATCAAACACATCGCATCGATTGTGTTTGCATTGTGGATTCAGGTGGAAGTCTACTGACGTCCTGATCCCTGGCGGCAGGATATCATTCTGTTTCGTCCAATGATTGTAATTGAAGTTTATTTTCTTAAGTTTTTATTTTTTTCAGAAGTTTTTATTTTTTATTGTTAAGTTTTTATTTTTGTTTTTCCTTAGTTTTTTGTTTAAAAACTCAATTGGTTTGAGGTGGAAGTGGTCCACATGGGGTCCTATTCCTTGGCGACAGGATATCATCCTGTTTCGTCCAATGATTGTAATTTGGCCACACTTGTATTCGTATTTGTGTGAGACCTCCACACTGTGGAGAGAATTACGTTAAACACATCGCATCGATTGTGTTTGCATTGAGGATTCAGGTGGAAGTCTACTGACGTCCTGATCCCTGGCGGCAGGATATCATCCTGTTTCGTCCAATGATTGTAATTTGACCACACTTGTATTCGTACTTGTGTGAGACCTCCACACTGTGGAGAGAATTACGTTAAACACATCGCATCGATTGTGTTTGCATTGAGGATTCAGGTGGAAGTCTACTGACGTCCTGATCCCTGGCGGCAGGATATCATCCTGTTTCGTCCAACGATTGTAATTTGGCCACACTTGTATTCGTATTTGTGTGAGACCTCCACACTGTGGAGAGAATTACGTAGATTATCAAACACATCGCATCGATTGTGTTTGCATTGAGGATTCAGGTGGAAGTCTACTGAAGTCCTGATCCCTGGCGGCAGGATATCATCCTGTTTCGTCCAATGATTGTAATTTGGCCACACTTGTATTCGTATTTGTGTGAGACCTCCACACTGTGGAGAGAATTACGTAGATTATCAAACACATCGCATCGATTGTGTTTGCATTGAAGGTTCAGGTGGAAGTCTACTGACGTCCTGATCCCTGGCGGCAGGATATCATCCTGTTTCGTCTAGCGATTGTAATTTTCCACACTTGTATTCGTATATGTGTGAGACCTCCACACTGTGGAGAGAATTACGGGGATTGTTAAACACGTCGATTGTGCTTGCATTGAAGTGGTAGTGTCTACAAGACGTCTCCATACTTGGTGGCAGGGGGATATATTTATGTTTTTCACTATTTTTTTTTCCTCACTCTATTCAATAATTTTCGAACGTGCTCCGATGGCATCCACGGAAGTAGAAACCCAAGTATTTAAGCACTCACGAGGGCTCTCTCTTATTCTTCTATTATTAAATTATTTTAATTTATTGTATCCATATCAAAAATATAAAAAACCTGTATCTGCGGTTTGTAAAGACAGGTCACGAAGATACTTTTTTGGAGAACTTCCAGTGTTGTCAACTGGTTTCTTTATCCACTAGTTTTTTGGGCTGAAGTATATATTATAATATCTTCTATTATGATCTTCTCTGTTGACATATATGCATATTGCAGAGTTTTTCTTCTAACGAAAATTCGATTTACTGGTTGAGGGTTTTTTATTGGTTGAAGATTATCTTATAATATCGTCTATCTACTGAATTATTTAAAAAAAAAAAAAAAAAGAAAGAAATATATATATTAGATTAAGCGTGATTTTCTGGGTATTGGTTTGTAATTCCACTTTCGTCTTCCTAAATATGATTTTCGCACGTCTTCCAATGTCATCCACGGAGGTTGATTATTACTATTTATTATATTATTATTCTTTATATTATTATTCATATTATTTCTAATGCCAAATGGGCTCTACATTCATTTTGTGGCGTTTTAAGTAGACACCATAGATCTTCAAAACATAACTTGTAGGCTTTATTCTACTGGATAACCAAACGGTTCAGCGGCAGACTTTAGGGTCTGGGATGATTTGTGCGAATTGTTTTTCGAGTTTATGAAATTGGCTTAGATAATGTATATTTTGAATTTGGTCAATTCTTTAAAGTCATTTCTGCTCATAGCTTGGATGATAGAGCGTGAAAAGAATGCGACTCGAGTTGCACTCAGGATTTTCTATGAAGTTCAGCGGGCGGCGCTTATGCATATCTCACTAATCGACTAAGATTAGTTGGGGTTGCGCGTATACTGTTTAAAGTGCCGTTTGGTTGAGTTTCTGGAATAGTCAGTTTACCAATATTTACACTGGCTATTATCATCCTGGGTTGTTGATACCCAAGTATATATTGAATTCACAAGAGTGTCTTCATTCTGGGTACATTGTAACCTTTACTGTTGGGCTCTATAATATAATACACCAGTAAATTCTTTGCCATCCATTTATTCAGTCTAGACGACGTATTCTCTCCTTTGATATATTTTCCTGCTGATTTATTTCAATAACATCCATCCGCAAACTGTTCCGCAAGTGGATCTATTGTGACCAAATCATGGATTTGTAAACTATAAAGTCGGATTACAGAGGAGGAATACGCAGGTCGGATGTTTTGGGTTGATATATTTTGTTGTAATATCGTGTATTATAGTGCTTAGAGCATTCAAAGAAAACGTAATTTTCCTTGAATGTTGCTATAGTTTTCACTATGTATGAGGATGTAATTTCCATTATCATGATCATTACTTTTTTATCTTGAACCCTTATATCTCAAATGGTGGCTTATATTTGGTTCTCACTCCCCGGCAGTAGGATATAGTCCTAAATCGTTTAGTGATTGTAATTTGCCACAGTTGTATTCGTAGTTGTACGAGAGCCCCTACACTGTTAAGAGAATTAATTATATTGTATGTTTTCTTATATAGTATTGTTTATCTGTTTTCTTATAAAATCGTTAGTGTTATCCAGTAAACTTTGCAACTCGACTTCGTACTGAGATTCGTTCACAAAAATATTCTCAGGTTACCTCTGTCCTTTTTTGTTTTTTTTTTTTTTTTTTTTTGAGTTGAATAAACTTTGATAGCTTTAGAAAAACTCAAAATATTTTTTGCTGTTAGGTAAATATTGGCCTTTATTCAGTACGGTCTCTATTAAATGAGAAAGGACAGCAATTGGATCAGCTGGAAGAGGTGGTGCTTTAGATGCTGGTCGCATAAAGAAGATACTGTGGACTCATCTACTTCGTTTAGCTGAAAACATTTTTTAAAATCAATAACTATATATGCACAAATTTTCGTCATTTTTATATAAGAAAAATTTAAATAAAAAAAAAAAAAAAAAAAAAAAACCAATAAAAGGACATTAAAAACTTGTTTTTTTTAATTTGCACAGAAATATTAAATTTAATAAATAAAGGTGAAAATTGTTTAATTTTGTCATTTTTAATACCCTGAGTTTTCGACGAAAGAAAGTTACTATTCTTTTCAAGACGTATCCTATTCGCTTTGGTAAATCACCAAACTCTGCGATGCAGCCTTCGCTTCGCCCAAAATAAAATATTAGGTTGATCAAAACAAGTTCTCATTAAGAATTTATTTGTTAGTTTAATTAGCGAATTCGAAATTCATAATAAATATCTTCAAATTTAAATTTCAGTTTTAATGCTTAAATTTTTAAATAATTAAATTTAAATAATTAAATTTGGACTACTCACTCAAACGTTTTACCATTTTAAAGTTCGCCTTTGGTGTGGTATAAAATTCTGTTCGCTGCAAAAAATTGCAACAATGAACACTTGCTAAAGATAATTGGAGTGCACTTGGCCATATTATTTTGCAATCGACTTTTTGATTTTTGGTCTATGGTCGGAACCACTGTGCAGTGTGGGCTTGCTACGGGTTAACTGTTTAATAAATTTTCGTGTGGATGGACTTTCCACATTAAACTTTTGGATTGCGATTGTATCATTAAAACGCGTGCATTTGTCAAAGTACAAGTCTCTAATATTTGCAAAACGCCTTTTACAAAATTTATAGGTGAGTGGTGCTTATAGGGGTGGGGGGTAAATTGTAACAAAAGTCTAAATTCTATAAAATACGTATGAGTCTACATTTAAAATTTAGCTCTAAAGCTGTTGGAGATATAATTAAAAAATAAAAATAAACGTAAGCTCGCTAAAGGGTTTAATCGATATTAAAATAACGGTATGAATTATCGATGTTTGGAGATAAGCTTGATATGCGCGCTATATATACGGACATTAAACCAAAATTCAAGTCTCTTGCTCTTAAACAGACAGACGAACACGGTTAAATCAACTCGATCAAGAATATACCTTGTGGGGTCTGCCACGCCTCCTTCTGCCTGTTACATACATTTCAAGATCTTTAGCTTAATTTTTTTTTTATATACTCTGCAAATCTAAAAGCTGAATATCCTAATTATCAATGTTATATATTCTTTGTAGAAGTTAAAGAGACTTTCTTGCAATACATTTTTTAACTAATATATATATATATATGTATAAGAGAAAATATTCGTACTAACATGCTCAAACTCGTCTCGTTCTCGTCTTCATCTCATTTTCAGGTAATTAACTGACTACAACCTCAACTCTGGAACTATGTAGCTTACCTGAACTACTTAAGCCTGGTCAGTCCCACTCAATTTTTTTCTAACTCTCCTTCTTTAGTATTCCCAGTGCGAACATTTTAAAGAAAAGGTCCTATTCGTACGAGCTTTAATGAAATTTTGTAGCCTGAACAAAAAAACAATGGCGCTGAGTGTGTTTGTTTATGTGTGGGCGTGGCACACTGTAAGCCCAAATGAGCATATGCATATTTCATAAGACCTTTTCTTTTTCATTTTTTTTAAGTTTTTATGTTTTTTTTTTTTTTTGCCTCTGCTTCTCGAGTTATGTTAAAATTTTTACTACTACTCCGTTTGGCCGCTGGCCCATAAAACAAAAAAGAAGTGGGAAAGGGCATGGAATGGAAAGGAACGGAGAGACGAAAACTTAAGAAACTGCAAATATTGTTGCCAACTGTATGAGCAAGAAGAAGCGCCTAAAGAAAACACACACACAGAGAGAGCGCAGTGGAAAAATGCGCAACGGAAAGAAAACAACAAAAAATAAAAATAAAAAAAAATTTGTGATGCGGCCATAACGAAATTTTGCTGCCGCCATTTCCGTTTTGAAATTTCCTTTTCTTACCGTAATTTGTCGGTGATTCATTTGCTCTGCTTCACATTTATTTCTGCTTTCATTTGCCTTTCGCATAGCCCAGCCAACTGACACGCCTCTGTTGCCAGTTTCAGCTACTCGCAGTGTTTGCTTCTTCTATTAAATGCTTCTCTTCTCTCAGTTTGTTTATTTTATTTTTTTTATTTTCTTTTCTTAATTTTTTTTATTTTTTAGTCGTACTGCCACTTGTCATAGCCCCAGAGCGACATTAAGTGCAAACACGAAAGGAAACTATGAGATCAGGCAGTGCTGCGACACCCTCTGACATTTGTTCAGCTTTTGTTCTTTTGTCCACGCGTTTGCCGCTCTTCCGAAGACATTGCAAGCACCACTCCGTTACAAATATATGTATATAGATCGAGTGGGCTTATGAGGGTATTTGATTCATGTTATATTATGCTGCTGGGTAAATGGATACTTAGAGCTATTGTATTATTATTTGTCTTAAGAAAGTGTGCTTAGGACTAGTTCATGAACAGAGTCATTGGCATACTATATTATAACTGCGGCATTAGAGCCTACCTTATTTCAAGGCCAAAAGCTATCCGCTAATAACATTCAGATTCTCTGTTTTCTCATTTGTTCAGTTCCAGTTCACAGCACAAGAAGGCAACAAAGTTCATTACGTCCTGTGTATGATTGCAATTGCAATTGCGACTGCCGTAGTTTTGCCTCCTCTTTTCTCCTCTCCGCATCAATCCATTTCATTGCGCCTCGAATGCCTGCCCGAACTGTCAAAGTGATACACTTTGGAACTGGTTCATCGAGCTCAGTGCATGCAATTATCCCGGTACACATATCCTTGAGCCCTTTCGCACTTTAGCTGCTTGTTTAGTCCGCCCTCATTCGAATTCTGTGCTCCAATTCATTCCACTTCGTTTCATTTCATTTTATTTTCATAGTGCACACAAATTTCGCGTGCTTTTAATTTTGTTGTTCAAATTTGTTTCCTTATTTTTTCTTCCTCTATCCCTTCAGATTTTTTTTTTTTCAAGTTTTTTGTTTATTTTTTTCTTTCTTGTTGCTTTGTAGTTTGTTCTTGTAACCGGCATGCGACGATTCAGGCGTTAAACAAGCGTTGACAACAACAACAACAACAACTACAGCGTGCGCTGAGGTGTGTTTGCACCCGCACGTCTGTGTGTGTGTGTGTGTGCGCGCAAATAGCATAAAAACGTAGCGTATGAGTGATACAAGTGTAAATTTGTTGAAGTGCTCGGATGGGGACAAAGTACAAAAAAGATACACTTGGTGCAAAAAATGCATGTGCGAGCAAGAGATGTGCTGCACTCGGAGATACCCTGTATTGGCTAATCAACTCTTTAAATGCAGTTGACCCATGCAAGAGTGAAGATATCAAATTATTTTGTATGTGGCAATGAAAGAAAGTGAATTAGAGCTCAGTGTCACCTTTTTTGCTAGCTTCTCTTTTACTCTTGAGACCGAGCGCACAATTCTCGACTCTCGATGGTCTGCCTTTAGCCAACTCTACAGGGTATAACAAAACGTGAACAGTAACAATTGTGCACAGCTATAAGCATACCTAATGTGTGCCATCTGTATGTGTGTGTGTGTCCTGTGCACGTGTGAGCGGACGCCGAGTGCAACTCATGTATTTATGAAGTGTCAACAGCTTCGTCATGATACATGGGACCTTAAGCTATCTGCCCGCACACACAGCTCAACGGCTCATCCATGTGTATGCTCTCTATGTATTTGTATGTGTGTGTGTGTATATCCTTCTCTTTTTTTTTTTTTTTTTTTTTGTTGTCGGTCGACAACAGAATTTGTGCGGTTCTGACACTTGAGGGCAGCTTAATAGGTTTTTTTTTTATTCTTTATCATAGCTGCGACTGTTGCACTTTGTGTGTCTTAAACTGTCAGCTGCAGCTAATTAGTTGCAAAAAGCAAGAGTATTACAGGGTATCTGGTAGTGCAAGCAGTTGACTGTGGTAAAGTCTTCGGCAAAGATTTAGCTAATTAAGCGGTAGAGCTGAACGAGGCTTAGCCCGTAAAAGGCTTACCGAGCTAGTAGTTTGACCAAGGGGTAGATGGTATTCCTTTAGGTCTTCCTTGACTTGAGTGAAGAACCGAAATCGAGTCGAAAGGAATGAGCTAGGAAATATTAAATGAAACGAAAAGTAGATAGGATGATCAGTAAAAAACACGCAATTCCCCAGCTGTTATCGTAATAATAACACAGAAGAGCGCTACCCAAACTAAACTATGTCTAAAGCAAGGTCGTCATTTAATTAATTTCAACATAACCATGGAGGACAAGTGCTGCCACAAAATGCATTAAGTCAAGTCAAAGTAATGCCAGCCATAAAAATAACTGTGAGCATGGCAAGCAACTAAGACTGGAGGTTAAGTGGACATGTTAAGCCAAGTGAGACTTTAAGGGGCTTATTAGCCGCCTTGACCCACTCAAAGGGCAAACGCTAGTGCAGAGCCAACCACAAGGACTTGCAGTTAGTTCACATGGAACGTATCTTTGTTGTTGCTGGTGCGCTTAGGCGAGTTAGGACAGAGCATCTTCTAGTCGAATGCACAACTGCAATCATGTCAAACACACACACCCATTCATTTTTCAAACCCAAGTGCATGGAAAAGCGGAATTCTGGGTATACTGCATTTGTTAAAATCACTGTAACAGGCAGCAGGAGCAGCAGTCGAGTTGAGTTAGTTCGGTTCGTCCGTCCGTTTGTCAGACTGCCAGTCTATTTATCCATCGGTATATTCATTCTTCCGTCTATCTGTTCTTCCATCTTTTTATAGATCCATTTGTACATATATCTTCCAGAATGCCTTTCTAGTCATCTATCTGATCTTTTTTTGGCTCGCCCCTTGATACATGCCTTCGTCAATCAGCTATTCCGTACATCCGTATATCCAAAAATCCATACATCCGACCGTTGACTCCATCTCTCAGTTCCTCCGTATGTTCGTATCTCCGTCTGTTTATGGGTTCATCCGTCCGACTCTTCGATTATCCATCTATCCAACCCTCCTATAAACAGACATCGATCCTGAGAACCATCCAGGTTATAACAATAATCACAATCCCCAAATATACTTTTCATATTGTAAGATTTCAACACAAGCTGAAAGCTAGACTCCAGGGTATCTTCCAGTCGGTCATTCTCTACTCTCGAGCAATCCTACTGGCGTGTTGCAACTCAATTTGAAAGCATGCCGAAATATGGAAGTGCAGAAAAAGCAGCACACATCCAAAGGCAGACACAGACACAGGCACAGTCACAGTCACATATACAGATGCAGATACAGTAGACATGAAAACAAGTGAAATGGAGGCAGATGCAAGTACATGAACAAAATGGTCGACAGTCAGACGAAATTGTGTTTCTATGTCAAGCATAAATTTTAGCTTTCTCCCTCTCCTGCCACCCGTTCTCTCAGTCCCAAAGTATGATGAAGACGAACGTAGACAGCGAGACTCGCGGCAGAGTCCTGGGATTTCTGTATATAAATATAGACATATACATATATATATATATATATATATATATATGTACGTACATCTATCTATCTATATGGAAGGTGGCTGCTGTCCTTAATGAATGCCACCCGAGGGCCGCCAAGTTAGCGCCCAAGGCGCTTATATCATTTCCTTGTTAGTGCAAATAAATTATACGGAAATAATTTCATTTAGTTTGTGCAAAGAGGAAGAAATAAAAAAAAAATATATAAGAAGGGATAAAACAGTGGAAGTAAAGGAATGAAAATTGTCTTAGCCAAAAGGGGAGCTGCGTGTGCCGGTGCGGGCACGTCGAGTGATCTCTCAATTCGCAGCAGCCCGACAGCATTTAATTTCAAATGTAGCTAAAAGTGTCTAATTGCTGCTTGAAAGCATCCACAAAATGCTGAAAGCAAATGCACTTAACGCAGTTGAATGTTGCCCCCATCAAGGTTGCTGCAAGTCGTCAGGACGTATTCCCAAAAGGACGACGACGGTGTTGCTTTGGATTTGATTTGCGTTCTACCTTCGCTGGCAGCAACCATTGAAGTGAAGTCAGCTGCAAGTGAAGTAGATAGCTTGTTTGAGTGATAAAGCGTTCCTTCTGGCAATTCCCTGGCTTACTTCACGCTTCGCTTCTCTCGCTTCGCCTAGCTGTTGATTTTCGCCGTGTGCTTTGCTTCTCGGCTCGATTCGGGCTTAGCTTCTAACTTTGATTTCTTAATTTGCTGCTCTGATTTGATCGCTGCGGGCTTTAGCAATTCGAATTTGCTTATCCTTTCACTGTTTTCTGCTTCTATCTGCTCTCTCCCCCCAAAACAGTTAGCTCTGACAGCGAGCTACTTATTCTGAGTTGCCTCTATTGTTTGTCATATTGCTTGAGCTACTTTCTAGATTTGTTCATTACAACTGATTGTTCGGGTATTTTTAGTTTGACTTCACATCTTCCTTTTGATAGAATCTTGTCAAAACTTTTCATATATTGTGATCGGCTTTTACCTTTTTTTTTTTTTTTTTTACATAATACTAAGTTTGTTTTCTTTTGTAGTTTCTTCGTCTGCTTAACTTTTATTTTTGCAGTTTCCGTTCCTTGCTAAGCTTCTCACTTTGATTTTCCGAAATTAAAAAAAAAAATTTATGTGTTTCTTTCATCAGAAGTATTTTCTCAGATTTTTTCGCTTTCATAGCCTCGTCCTTTGTTTACTTTTCACTTGTTTTTTTTATGGTTTTTGAGCTTTTTTAATCGCTTCTTTCTTAGTTAACTTTCCACATAGTTTTTCTTTTTTTTTTTATTTCTTAAGTTTATTCTTCTTTAAATGGTTCTTTCTTTTGGAATTTTAATGGCATTATTTTTAAAGCTTATTTATTAATTAATTTTATTTCCATTCTGATATATTGTGGCTTTTTTTACTGCTTTTTTGGGGCTTTTCGACTTACACTTCAGTTCTCAAACTTATTTTATTGCTTCTCTCTATGCCTTCAACAATGTTGCATACTCTTGGCTCCCCCTTTACTTATCAATTTGCCCAACACTTAACTTTTTACTCATCTGCTGACCACTTTGCTTCTTTCATTCTCTTTCTCTCTCTCTCTGTGTCTCTCTTTCGCTTTGCTACACCTTTCACCTGGTCTATTGCATTTTTCATTCAGCTGAAGAAAGTCCATTTGAATTTTCCTCTTCGGCGACTTTTCAAACACTTGGCATTCACACAATGCAAACTTTATACAGTTCATTCGTTTTGTGGTATTTTTCTGTTATTTCGTTTTATTTTTTCATTTTCATTTTCCTTTTAATTTTTTGTTTTTTTTTTTTTTGTTTTTTGTTCGTGTTCTTTGAAATTCAATAAAATCAACCGAAATTGGTAGTCAATAGTGGAATATAGTGGCCTGGTCGCCCTGTCTGACTGCCAGCGAATGGGATGGGAATGGGTTCGCAAGCCGCACGGTTTGCCTTAAATTGTTTTCCGACAAATTTCGTGATGAGTGGAGGGAAGGAGGGCGGGGCGGAGTTGGGCTGGCAAAAGGAATGATACAATGGAGAATAACTGGGCGAAACAAGTGAAAAAGTGTTGAAACACATTTTACAACTCAGATGGAGTGCTTAATTACACACACACACACACACATACACAAGGAAGCGAAGTAGATAGAAAGAGTGTGAGAGGGAGAGAGTGGGAGAGGCAGCGCTAACAATGCCAAACAATAGCCAAAAGGAGAGTGGCAAATAAATTCGTGTGCGGTGGAACGTGTTGTATTGTAATACCAGAAAACTACAAAATCAAAACCACAATAACAACAACAACAACAATAACAACAACAACAAGGAACTGTAACAAGCAACAACAAGTGGAACTGCAACTGCAACAAACGCCTCCAAAGCCTGGCCCCACGCCCACTCAAACAATCTGCACTTTGAGCTGTTTAGGTGGCCATTAGTCTTAATGACTCTGCAGCAACGAGGGCGAACGCTAGAGAGAAAGAGAGAGAGATAGAGAGAGAGAGAGAGGGAGAGAGGGGGGGAGAAACCTGGAGAGCGCAAGCCAAATAAATAGTCAAGTCCCGAATGAGCTGCTGCACCATACGAAGCATCCACATAAAGAGCAAACTCTTTTCTTTTTTTTTTTTTGCTTTCTCCCTTTAAATGAAAGTATTTAGCTGGGCGTGGCCGTGAGTGAGATGGGCCGGAAGAAGCAACGTAGGCGTTGGGCATTAACTACGGCGCTAGGCTGCATTTGCTATGACGGCGACAAATGAAATTTCTACTTAAAAAGCGTAAACAGCTACGAGAGTGTGCGTGTGTGTGTGCTTGCAGTTTTTATATTTTGCAGTGATTGCCCGCTACAAAACTGTCAACCAAACTAGTCAGGCTTATGCGTCCAGCAATATCATGAAAAGCAAGCAAATACAGTAAAGACTCCCAGCAGCTCTTGGTTTATGTTGATATCCAAGAGCTGAGTGCAGATTTATATATCTAGCATACCCTAGAATCAGCTTACTGTCTTGATTCAGCTCAGCTCAAGAGTTTTGTCACTTTTGTATTTTAATGGCACAAAATAGTGTTTCAGCTTTTATTTACAATTTCTGAGATGTTTATGAGCATGCATCTCAGCACCGGAGGCCCTTACGCCAGCGGAAGTTCATGCCCAGTGAGTTATCGCAATTGTGTCACGCATAAACGTGAAAGACGCATTGCCAGTGCCGTCTTCGTATTTATTATATATCCTGGAGCACTTTGCTTGCACAAAAGGGTATGAAAGGCCTAAAGCTCAGAGTTTGTGTGAAGTAAAAGTTTAAGTTATATGAGAACTATTTCAATATAGATATCTCACGATGGTTACATTGATGATTAAATATTTCTGCTTAAGTATCTATCTGGAATCCTCTTACAGGGTATCTCCCTTCTCTCGATTGGAACACTGTTGGAGCGTATTTTCGGAGCGTCGCCTATTGTAAACAATTAAAACTTTACGCGCCTTGACAGAAACTTCACGTTTTAATTCCACTTTTCATAAGAACGGTAATTTTTAATGAGCATGCCAGGACTTCAGCTCCAGCAGCAGCACCATCATCATCATCATCATCATTATGAACAGCAAGAGCATTATGATGATGATTATGTGCTAGTGGAGCCGGAGCCAGAACCAGAATCAGAGCCAGAGCTTCGGCTAGCATTATCAAGGCGCACTGTCCGCTCTCTGTCTCCGTCCTGTCTCTATCTCTTTCTCTTTGGCTGCCTCTGTCTCTGTCTCTGGCTGGGTCTTCCGGTTGGGCGTCGCATCCTGCTGCGCCTCGCTACTTTTTTGTTTACGACAATGAAGAGCACGCCAACATCCTGTGATGCGCCAGTGCCACGCCCAGCTGCGACGGCTCCAGCTTTAGTTTTCTTTTACTTTTTATTTGCATGCTAAAGCTGCATTTAACCCGTTTGAATACCCTGTAATTACACTTACACTGGAGAGCACCAATGTCAGCTGACTGTTATGAAATGAGAAGTACATCTTAAGATTCAATTGTTGGAAAACTTTTGACTGAAATTTTGTAGACAACAAATTTATATATTAATTGAAGGCCAGATATATAGGATATATGTATAGCATCGGTGGAATAGATAAAGCGGAAGATGTATAGATATACTGAATATTTAGGGTAGATAGGATAGAATAGGACACGATAGGTATCCTAATGAATGATGAAGAGTATAGATATATATAGGATGGGATCGTGTAGCAAAGAATAAATGAAAAAGAAGGCATTAACAATGTAGGATTGAGGAAAGGATAAGACAAAGAAGATAGATAATAGTTAAGATAGATGATAAGAATAAATCGGACTGATTTATTGGATCGTATAAAAGTAACTTCACACCTTAGTTGGGCTCGCTCGTTTCGTAATTTTTAAATATTCAACAATCATTATTATTTACAGGGTAGCGGTAGACTTACAAATGAATGGCTCAGCTTTTGTTTTCTTATTTTTGGCTTATCTACGCTGTGCTCGGCACCGAGAGAAACAGCATTTGCACGCATTCGGTGTAGTTCGTTTAGTAATTTTCATAAATTACCCTTCAGACACGAACAAAAGCAAGAAGGAAAAGGAAGGTGATGGGGAGGGGGGTCGTCGAGGAAAAAGGATAGCGCAAATGGCGCTCAAGGCGCTGGGAAACAGATTTTCAAGGATTGTCGGAAGGACTCGCAGCTTTCACTCTCGCACGCACACACAGCTACAAATTATCATTATCGGACGCTCCCTTAACCCAGTTCGAGTCAAACAAATTCGTTTTAAATGATCAAATAATTGCACAGATTTTCGTGAAAATTATTTAACAATTTATTTGTGCTTGCCGCGTATACCCAGTAGGCAGAAGATACATCGCATGGGGTATATACATACATATCTTGTTCAGCTATCGAGTATTCGATGCATATGTGTAAAATCATCTTTCGTTGATTTGCTTCACTTATCTTAATGCCAGAAACTTTCGCTCATTTGATATGGATGCGCATTCGAGTGTGAGCCGCCGCTTGAATGCATTCAAAGTGCATTCTGGCTTCTTGTTTGTGTGTGTGTGTGTGTGTGTGTGTGTGCAGTGTAACAGATCCCATATAAAGGATTATTGTGGCAGCAATCGTTGCTTGCTATTGCAGCTGCCGGCTAGCTATTCAAACGAGTAATCGCTTATCGATAACGACAAACGAAAGCACACAGGCTTAGTTTATGCTCTGATGTTACTTTTGAAGATACAAGCAATGTATGTAAAGTGAATACTGATAGAGCGATTTCTCAGTCAATCGGTTATCGATAATATGCGTCGCTAGCTGACATGAGCAGTCATCCAGAAATCATCATTTTTTCTTAATAAGCAGAGCTTGTTGTGCACAACAATATAAAGAAATATATTATCGATATCGATATCGATACATATAAAATGAGCATGAGCAACTGATCGATAACACACATAGTCTTGCAAGAAAATTTTCATACAATTTACGTAATGTGACTTGATTCGTTTTGAATTTTATTGCTGTACCAATATGTGCAAGTAATCTAAAAATGTATCGTTAATCGATAAAGCATAACGATAGCTTGTTAAGTTAAACAAATCGGCTTAGTGTTGAGCTAGTCAATCATTGGGAAATTCAAATGGGCTAAGCTCCTTTGCCTAATGAGCTCGAGCTTACATATGCTGATATATGTATGTATATACAAACATATGTATAAATATATATACATTTATATACACATATATTTTTTGAAGGCTATGTATGTGGAACGAGCTTCTCTCTTTGTGACAGTTGCTGCTACAATGGCTGCAGATAAACAAGAAGCAGCCAACAACTGAAAGCAACACTTGAAACAATAATAATAACACAATCAAGTGCCTGTTCGCACACGTTTTTGAAGTGGTGCAAGCACCACCGAACCCACTCACAGAACCACTCACGCACACACAGATGTACATGTATGCATATGCATGGCATTACGTATACGCGACGTGTGCAGGACGAGCCGTGCATACCGGCCGGCCTTTGCGTTCTTTTTACACATGCGTGCCTAAGAAGAACCCATATGCAGCAGCAGCAGCAGTTGCCCCTACAGCAGCACCGTCACCCTTGCCCTTTCCCATCATGTATGTATCCAGCTGGCAGCTCAGTTGCTCTCTGCTCTGGCGGAGCAGCCAGCCCGCTTTGTGAGTGAACATTTTAAGCCTTCAAGCTATCATCATCATCATCAGCAGCAGCAACAGCAGCAGCAGGGGCAGCCACTGAAGCAGGGGCCAACATTTTGTAACAATAGTCAGGTTTGTGCAAGTGCGTGTGTCTGTGTTTGCTGCCATGTCTGTGTTTGCTTTAGGTAATCATTTCAACGTGCTCATCCACCCGCTCACACACACCAACACCCCCCCCCCCCCCACACACACACACACACCACCAACGTCTGGCAGCATCTGTCTCAGCCAGCTGATCACCTGCGGTATAGGCGAGAGGAAGAATGGACGGACGCTGACTCATGCAGCAAGTCAAGCAGTCAGCAAGCTGCTCTTGCATTCCTGCTCCTTGCACAATGCCATAATAAATTTGAGTTTGACTAGCCTCGGCCCCCCACAGCCACCTGCCCAAAAGAAATGTCAGGCCACAAACAACACATTGCTGGTGCGCCCCATAAAGTTGACTTTCATATATCTTAGCAGCACTTCTAGCAGCTCCCTCTCACTATCACTATCACTCTCCAACTCCCTCCTCTGCTGTCCTCACACGCAACTTTGCTCTGCTATCTCGCCAAATAGGATAAAAAGTTGCTTTGACCAAGCACTTTATAACTTTATTAACCAACATTTCTGAGGTTTTCTTTTTTTCTTCCTTTTTTTTTAGCGTATGCGAACAGTTGTTTAATGACTTTTCACTTTGTTCGACTTTCTAGTTACGTTTGCGCTACATGTGGAGTGAAAAAGTAGATAAGCGTCGTTTTATTAAAGAATTTAATTATGTTTAATTGAGATAATCAAGAATGAATCTCTAGGAACTAAGAGTTAGATATTGTATTTCATAGATTCTTTTTTAAATATATTACTAGCTGCCCCGGCAAACGTTGCTTTGCCCTATCCAATAATTCCTCTGCGTCTGTTGACTACGAATCTGCGCGCTTCTCTTCGTTCTTTGCTGGTTTCGCTCATCTCGTGCCTCTTGCAATTTTGATGCACCTAACTGGATGCAGAAGAACTCCAGGAGATCATTTAGAAAATGCCTGCAGCAGCAGAGAATGTTCCCATTGGATCGACTGCAACGATCTCTACCTGGCGCCCAGCTCAAAATTTGAGTGCCCCTCAGGCTTTGAGTGGAAGTCGCCCTATATAAAGGGCAGCAGTTGTTTGTTATAAAAAAAAAAAGATTAAAAATTTTAAATAAAGAAATATTTCACTAAAAAAAAATTTTGCAATAAAAAAAAATTTTGCAATACAAAAAATTTTGCAATACAAAAAATTTTAAATAAAAAAAAAAAAAAAAAAAAAAAAAAAAACAAATAAAACAAAAAAAATATAATAAAAAAAAAAATTGCCCTGCACGTACGACTGACCCCACCGGGTCTGGACGACTGAATAAATTCCACAGCTGCTGCCCTTTATATAGGGCGACTTCCACTCAAATTTTGAGCAGTGCGCCAGATAGAGCAATGGGAACATTCTCTGCTGCTGCAGGCATTTTCTAAATGATCTCCTGGAGTTCTTCTGCATCCCTTGCTCTTCTTAGGCAGACGGACAGAGAGACAGACAGTGAAATATATATATTTCACTCTCTGTCTGTCTGCCTAAGAAGAGCAAGGGCTGCAGAAGATGTATATATATATATATATATATATATATATATATATATATATATATATATATATATATATATATATATATATATATATTATTTTATGTTTCAATATTTTTTTTTTTATCAAATGGTTGTTTTTTTTATGATTAGTCAGGTTCGCCTGAGGCTGTGCCGTAGACTGACTGACTACATTTGTTTATTTACTTCTATATTATTGTATAACATGAGAGCAGGACCGAAAACTGTCATTGCTATCAAGCCTACTTTTTATCAATGAAAATTTTATCCTTTTCAAGTATTCGTCAAATTTTTTCAGTACTTTTAAGATCTACTATCCTCCTATCCTAGACAAATCCAACAAACCAAAAACCATAAAAATTGGTCCAGCACATATCAAGTTATAAGTGTAGTCACACTTTTACACAACTTTCTTTTATATATATAGATTATTTTAGCTGCATTATCAGCCTTAGTTATCTACTATACTATTCACTGAGAAAATATCATTTGGCATTGCCTATCGTTAACTTTATTATTTTACCTCATGGCACTGCAACATAATGTACAATCCACACTCAGATATATCGTTTTTATTGAAAATATATTTTTGGGTGCTCAGGCAAAAGTAAACAGCTTGATTCGGCTTTCATTTTAGTATATTTTTCATATATTCGCAATAAGTTCATACTCTTGCCAAGAATATAATCAGAGCATGAGAATCTGAGAGCATTTGCTTTTGGCTTTCACCTTCGCTCTTTAGCTGGCTGGCACAATTTTGCATAGATGAGAGGTTTTTGGCGCCAATATAGCTCAGTTAGGGGGAATACCTATGTATGTATGTGACACGTGCCTTCTGCGACGCTTTACTTTGACAGCATCTCAGATAATAGCAAGCGCATAACCTTTAGCTATGGTCATAAACTTCAAGAGCAGCTCAAGCGGCAACAGCTCGTTTTTGGCCTTTGAGCTTAATCATTTACAACAACAACAACAATGACAACAAAGATGATGAAGAATGCCTTAAAAAAAAAGAAGAAGAAAAAGTGCAACAACAGCAGCTAGAAGAAGAAGCAGACAGACGCAAAAGCCAGTCAACGAAATAACCTTTCGCTTATGCATGCATGCGAGCTGCAATTTATGTGCAAACACACACACACACACACACATATACATTGACAGGCACGCATCCTTGGCACGTGTGTGTGTGAAAAGTCAAGTTGGAAAATGTTTCCAGCCAACACCTTCTAATAGTTTCTAGCTTCTCTGCTTCTTCTCTCTATATTTTTTTCACTTTTTTTCGCTTCTGCTTTCAATGGCAGCCATCGCTGACACCATTTTGTAAGCCAGTCTGTGTGTGTATGTGTGTGCGTGAGTCCTTTTTGCTATCTTGTTTTATGGAATTAAAAAAAATATATATATAGAAAGGAAAAAAATAATATGTGTGTATATAAAATAAACTTTTAGCCTTTGACTTTGGGAGACGTTATGCATTTTAATACCTCGCGCATCTTTTGGCCTTGAGCCAGAAAACAAAATGAATGAACTAAAGGGCTTCAGTGTCAAGCAGCTAAGAGTGGGCTCAAAAACTTTCGATTCGTATGCAAGGCCATTAAATTTTTCAAATTGTTTGCATCAAATCCAAATGAGTACAACTCGGGCTATGGAGAGCATATTAGCATTAGTTCTACGCCATATTCGTACAGCTGTTTGATTCTCTATTCGCATGGCATCAAAACAAAAATTCTGGGCGGTCAATAGAGCATACATCGAATCCTACCAGCATTTCTGTCATTAGCACTAGTGACTGAACAAAATATAGCATAGTTTGAAAATTCACTTCAGGTCCACGCCCGTAGTGGGCGCAGACATATGATTACTTCATTAGCTCATTTCACTTTGTGAATGAGTATATTAAATAAATAAATACGTAAATGAATTAAAAGCTAAATAAATATTTAACTCAAACATTACTTAATAATTATTATTTAATTAATAATAAATCGACTCAGCTCGTCGCCCTGATCAAGAATATATATGGTTTATAGAGTCTGCCACGCCTCCTTCTTCATGTTACATACCACTGCGCTACTCCACATCACTTCAATTCAAATGATAAACCCGTTACAAAGCAGGATACATATATGTATGTAAGTGCCGCAGCTTGCAGCACTGTTTTCAAAGCAGCTCTGAATCACAGAGTTGCATGAAAATCAACAATCGAAACAGGCTTCCGTTTTGCTATAAAAGCCCGTGTTCTCAGTGCAAAGCTCAGTCTGCCTCTGTGGCTCGCCCAGAGTAGACTCATTTTTTTTTTTTTTAATTGTTACGACAATTTTTCTTGGAAAATTGTTTTTTGGCAATTTTTTACATTTGTTTATTTGCAGTTTTTCTGCTGAAGTTTTTTATTTATTATTTTTATTTTTTTCAGAAGTTTTTATTTTTCTTAACTTTTTTTAAAAACTCAAATGAGTTTGAGCTTCTTGTAATTTGGCCACACTTGTATTCGTATTTGTGTGAGACCTCCACACTGTGGAGAGAATTACGTTAAACACATCGCATCGATTGTGTTTGCATTGAGGATTCAGGAGGAAGTCTACTGACGTCCTGATCCCTGGCGGCAGGATATCATCCTGTTTCGTCCAATGATTGTAATTTTCCACACTTGTATTCGTACTTGTGTGAGACCTCCACACTGTGGAGAGAATTACGTAGATTATCAAACACATCGCATCGATTGTGTTTGCATTGAGGATCCAGGTGGAAGTCTACTGACGTCCTGATCCCTGGCGGCAGGATATCATCCTGTTTCGTCCAACGATTGTAATTGAAGTTTATTTTCTTAAGTTTTTATTTTTTTCAGAAGTTTTTATTTTTTATTGTTAAGTTTTTATTTTTGTTTTTCTTAAGTTTTTTGTTTAAAAACTCAATTGGTTTGAGGTGGAAGTGGTCCACATGGGGTCCTATTACTTGGCGACAGGATATCATCCTGTTTCGTCCAATGATTGTAATTTGGCCACACTTGTATTCGTACTTGTGTGAGACCTCCACACTGTGGAGAGAATTACGTTAAACACATCGCATCGATTGTGTTTGCATTGAGGATTCAGGTGGAAGTCTACTGACGTCCTGATCCCCGACGACAGGATATCATCCTGTTTCGTCCAATGATTGTAATTTGGCCACACTTGTATTCGTATATGTGTGAGACCTCCACACTGTGGAGAGAATTACGGGGATTGTTAAACACGTCGATTGTGCTTGCATTGAAGTGGTAGTGTCTACAAGACGTCTCCATACTTGGTGGCAGGGGGATATATTTATGTTTTTCACTATTTTTTTTCCTCACTCTATTCAATAATTTTCGAACGTACTCCGATGGCATCCACGGAAGTAGAAACCCAAGTATTTAAGCACTCACGAGGGCTATCTCTTATTCTTCTATTATTAAATTATTTTAATTTATTGTATCCATATCAAAAATATAAAAAACCTGTATCTGCGGTTTGTAAAGACAGGTCACGAAGATACTTTTTTGGAGAACTTCCAGTGTTGTCAACTGGTTTCTTTATCCACTAGTTTTTTGGGCTGAAGTATATATTATAATATCTTCTATTATGATCTTCTCTGTTGACATATATGCATATTGCAGAGTTTTTCGTCTAACGAAAATTCGATTACTGGTTGAGGATTTTTTATTGGTTGAAGATTATCTTATAACATCGTCTATCTACTGAATTATTAAAAAAAAAAAGAAAAAAATATATATATTAGATTACGCGTGATTTTCTGGGTATTGGTTTGTAATTCCACTTTCGTCTTCTTAAATATGATTTTCGCACGTCTTCCAATGTCATCCACGGAGGTTGATTATTACTATTCATTATATTATTATTCTTTATATTATTATTCATATTATTTCTAATGCCAAATGGGCTCTACATTCATTTTGTGGCGTTTTAAGTAGACACCATAGATCTTCAAAACATAACTTGTAGGCTTTATTCTACTGGATAACCAAACGGTTCAGCGGCAGACTTTAGGGTCTGGGATGATTTGTGCGAATTGTTTTTCGAGTTTATGAAATTGGCTTAGATAATATATATTTTGAATTTGGTCAATTCATTAAAGTCATTTCTGCTCATAGCTTGGATGATAGAGCGTGAAAAGAATGCGACTCGAGTTGCACTCAGGATTTTCTATGAAGTTCAGCGGGCGGCGCTTATGCATATCTCACTAATCGACTAAGATTAGTTGGGGTTGCGCGTATACTGTTTAAAGTGCCGTTTGGTTGAGTTTCTGGAATAGTCAGTTTACCAATATTTACACTGGCTATTATCATCCTGGGCTGTTGATACCCAAGTATATATTGAATTCACATGAGTGATTCTTCATTCTGGGTACATTGTAATCTTTACTGTTGGGCTCTATAATATAAAACACCAGTAAATTCTTTGCCATCCATTTATTCAGTCTAGACGACGTATTCTCTCCTTTGATATATTTTCCTGCTGATTTATTTCAATAACATCCATCCGCAAACTGTTCCGCAAGTGGATCTATTGTGACCAAATCATGGATTTGTAAACTATAAAGTCGGATTACAGAGGAGGAATACGCAGGTCGGATGTTTTGGGTTGATATATTTTGTTGTAATATCGTGTATTAAAGTGGATTATAGAGCATTCAAAGAAAACGTTTTTTTCCTTGGATGTTACTATACTTTTCACTATGTATGAGGATGTAATTTCCATTATCATGATCATTACATTTTTATCTTTGAACCCTAAAATTTCAAATGGTGGCTTATATTTGGTTCTCAGTTTCTGGTGGTAGGATATTATCCTGTTTCGTCCAATGATTGTAATTTGGCCACACTTGTATTCGTACTTGTGTGAGACCTCCACACTGTGGAGAGAATTACGTAGATTATTAACACATCGATGAGGATGTATAAGAGGTGAAGAGAATCCAAATGTCACTTTATAGTTGTGGATCCTCGGGATCACATGAGTGATCTTTTAGTGTGACTTTGGGATAAATTAGATGTCATTCTTTTTGCTTGGAGGGGTTTTTGAATGTTAAATGGTTTCTTCATACAGTGGGCTTATCGTATATATTGTTCATCTCATTTCTTCTACATTTTTTTTTTTTTTTTTGTTTTGTGGCTGATTTATTAAGTAAAGTCTACCCACATTTTCAGTGGCCATTGCCATCACTGCAACTGTCACTCTGGGTTGTTGATACGAAAGTACTTAATGAAATCACATGATGGTCTTTTAGTGTGACTTTGAGAGAAATTAGATGTCATTCCTTTTTGGTATTTTGGAGGGGTTTTTGGATGTTAAATGGTTTCTTCATCCAGTGGGCTTATCTTATACATCTTCTGTTTTCCAAAAATATGGTTAATTTGTTTTCCTCTGATATCGTCTATTTTCATTTTGTGTTTGAAGTATTCAGAAATGTCAGTTAGCCCATAACTTAAATGGGCATTGACTTGTATTTGCACTATTTTAACGATAAAGACGATGAAGATGAGGAGATTTGTGGACGTTTTCCAATGTCATCCTCGGTTGTTGATACGAAAGTACTTAATGAAATCACATGAGCGATCTTTTGGTGTGACCTTGAGAAAAAATGGATGTAATCTTTTTTCTCTCTTAGTTATACATAATATTTTGAGCATACATATGTATTGCAAGAATTAATGACATGATGCACTTTTACCAGTCGCAATTGGGAGAATTAAATATTTTGAAACCATTAAAAAAATTAACATAAATTGCGCGCTTTGGAGTCGAGCCCGAGACTGTCATCTGGCAGATTCAAACTGAACAAAGTGCTGGTGTCTGCTGCTGATCTTATATCTTCTGAGATCGACGCGTTCAAACATTCGGACAGACGGACAGGGCCGAATCGACTTAGCTCGTCGCCCAGATCAAGAATAAATGAAATCTGTCTTTAATTAATTATGTAAATTGTGTTGTAACCATGTTCGTAATAAAAATAAATAAAGAAAAGTGTATATATTTAAAAACTGGACTTATATATTTGCTATAATTTACATCATATATGAAGGCTCTATGTTCTTCATACAGTTTTTATTACTTTCTTACCCTCTTATCTGTCTAGACCTACTCAATTGTGTATACATTTGAAATACTTTACATGTTATTATACGGAATATTTTATTATGATTATTGATATAGTATTATTAAATTATTCTTAAATATTAGTATACAAGAACATCTCGAATAAACCTAACCATTCTGGTTTCACATTCAGGTTCATCACTTCAAAGGGCTGTGCAATACTTAAGTAAAATCTTCTCTATAATATTTAATTACGTTCCTGTTTAAACGTGCCTTAAATATCATTAATTGCATTTCCTACATTCCCTTGCAGGCGTCCCTTGCTAGTTAGCTCTTGATTATTTTTCTTATTTCTTCGACACTTTTTGCAGCAACATTGCAACAATTTGGCTTTAATGAGCGGCAGCTGCGACCGTCGCCAAGTATGCAGCAGCGTTGGCCGTATAAAAGGTGAAATTCTTGACGTGAAATGTTGCATAAAATACGGCCGGGCTGCGACCATCACAATCCAACACCATGTCCCAGCCCCTATACTCCAGCCACAGCCCCTTTCGCCCTATGCCTAGCCATATGCGTCGTATCCGTATTCCTGGTCCGTAGTGCCGTCCGCCTCTTCTCGCCGCACTCCAGAAACATAATATGCGGCTACGCAATTATTTTGCATGCTCCATTTTAACAATTTAAAGGAGCCAGCAAAAAAAAAAACAAAAAAAAAAAAACAGGAAAAAAAATGCCAAGTATACGCTTATGCAGGGGCAGTCATGTCCAGCACATACCCTTTAATTAGAGATTTGACAATAGTTTGATTTAATTTGAGGAGGAAAAGCTTATACCCAGCAATTCTTCAATTTAATCTTAGCTGTAGCCATTACCACCCGCTTGGTTGTAGCTCTACTTTACAGGGTATGCGCAGGCTGAAATGTGACCAAGTGCAAGGCACAACTGAACGAACGACTGAGTGACTGGGCCAGTCAGCAGCCCCTACCCCCCACTGAATATCCCTCAAATGTTACATATATACATATACATATACATATGTGGGGCATTAGAGAGTCGTTGAATGAGACAGGATGTACATATACTGTATATACATACATATATATAGGATGTAGTCCCATATAGCATGTATGTACATATATAGTGTGCGCGACTCCAGACCGGGACAGCGACCGGGACTGCAATTCGTTTTCATATGCACGCTTAAGTACGTCGCAAGTGTGGAAAAAAATGTATCAACAACAACAACAAACAGTTGCCAAAGCGAAGAGTCAAGAAAATATTAAGTTAACACACACACACACGCACACTCGCTCGCACACACATACAGACAGACACTCCAGAAAGTATGCTCAATGTTTTTATTTACTTTTTCTTTATTTATTTATGTTGTTGTATCTCTCTTGTTTATTGTGCGCCTTTTTTATTTTTATTACGACTATTTTCTCATTAGCAGCGAGCCCGAATGCCTTTGAATTGTTGCTGCAACCGCGCTGCTGCCTCCTGCTAATAGAAAGCCAACAAGAACTCATACCCTGAGCAGCTGCTGCGACTTTGAGTGCTCCCAAGCGCACCAGCATGCCAAAGAAACTTGACCTGCTCATGGCATTTTTACTTTAGACATAATTAACTATCGGCTGCCTGACTGGCAATACAATTAAAATATTCTGTGGCTTAAACCACAGCAGGAAGCAAAGCAGGAGCCCGTGCCCCTTGGCCTTAAGGCCAGCTCTTTGTACGCACCTGTCGGACTTAAGCCTCAGCAAATCTGTCAAAACTAAAGTGGCTGGCGGTAATCTCTGCAGCTTACCTGGCGTTGGCTCAACACTTTCTTTGATTATATTATTACATATTCCAGCTTTTGCTAAGACTTACATTAAAAACTACTCTTTTTTGAATATTTGAATTTGTAAAAGTTTATTCTTAAAGCACACTAAGTGCTTTCAAGCTGATCAAAAAACAATTGAAAATATTAATCTAGTAAGAAAGTAAGTAAGTAAGAAGGCACTAGTCGAAACTGCTCGACTTGGATATACCCTGAACTCTCCAAGTTGATATTCTAATCATTCTGCACTTCTTTTATGCACACATACATACACATGCATAGATACACGCATGCATAAGCACGCGCTCTGCTAACTGCGCAGTAAGCAGCGACTGCGTTTGGTCTGTTGAATAATTATACACATTCACGAAAGTGAATTGAGTATATTGGTTTTGTGAATGGCCTTCCATCTGTACGTCTGTCCGTATGAACGCAACTTTTTTCGGCGCTATTGAAGCTAAAGACTTGAAATTTGCAACACATAAAATTTTCGCGAACCACCCCATAGGGGCGGGGGCAAATCGGTAAATGCACTATTCATGCTAGAGACCTGAAATTTGGTATATTTACGCGAGTTGACCACCCAAGTCCAAAGAGTTATGGTGTATATATATTATCTCCGCCCAAAGAGGCGTGGCAGCCCACTAAGCTTTATATCTCCTACGGTTTAAGAGCTAGCAGCTTCAAATTTGGATAGTTGAATTACTGGTAACCCCCTCTATCGATATCCCAAAAATAATTCTTACGCCCCTTTACCGAAAAATACCCTATATGTTTCACATTTTTTTGCAGTTAGGTTTTTCATTTGAATTGAAGTGTTTTACAGTTTTTAAAACTCTATTGACACCAATAGAATTGCCTCATCAATTGCACTAACTTCAATAATCTCAATAATCTCTGCTGCAACACAGAAAATTGATAGAAATGCCTTTAAAATTTAATTGCCACACATTACACCTGATGGGTTTTTGGCCCCAAATGACATTTTTCCCTGGTCGAATTTCTATTTCGTGAATAAAGTTCGAGCTAATAAACAATTCTTGCACGAACAATTGACTAATTGATGATAATTGTGTGCCGCACGTGGTAGGACGAGCTGTAAAATGTGCCATTTCGACTTGATTCCGTTTCATATCTTTGACTTTCCGTTTAGTTCCGTTTCGTTTCGTTCCGTTCCGTTTGGCTGCGCATACGTCATGTTGTCCATGTGCATCATTTGGGGCATTTCCTGTTGCTCGCAAAATGTTTACAGAAATAACAGAAATAACAGCAATTATGTGCGAGAGCTGCAAGTTCAATTCGATACAATTCGATGAGGATTCGTTTCGTTTCATTTCATTTGAATTTCATTAACATTTTGCTTGCCAAGGCTGGGAGAGGTACGGGCAACGGGTTGGTTGGCTCGAAAATTGTGCGCATTTCCTGCGATATCAGTTGACGCGTTGCATTTCATTGCATTTGCCGCAATTACAATGCAAATTTACTGAGAGAAAGACAGAGAGAGAGAGGGGCGAGGGAGATGTAGAGAGAGTCAGAAATGGAGGCCGAGTGAGAGTTACATTGATTTGCTGTCTGTTTGACAAAACCACACCATATTTAATTACATATCAAAATGCATTGTATGCCTAAATAGAATCAGCTCGAACCATGCACACACGCACACACACACACACACCTGTAACACCTGCTGTTATCGCTATATCCTAACGGTTTTATAGATAAACCGCACGCAGAGTCCTAGCACAAAATGTTGTATTATGACCAAACATGCAAAACAACCTCATTACCAGAATTCACCCACCCACACCCAAGCACACACATGACTAGGGTACGCCATTGTTAGCACACACACACACACACACACACACAGAGAGGTGTACCTATTCACCTGCCAGTAGTATCTCTCCTTGTGTGTGGTGCGTGTGTGTACGGCTCTTTTCGTTGCTAACGAAATTATTGACAGCGTCGAGCGCGAACCTGTAAAAATGTACTCAAACCTCGAGCCTTACACGCGACCACAAACAGTGAACAACAAGTTGATGTGCTTACTGTGCAGCAGGACGACTTTCAAATACCCTAACTTCTATACTAAACAAAACTGAAAATATCGAAATTCGAACAGCGAAAAGTAGACTAGTCAAGTAGATAAGCTCAAATAGATATTTGGCCTTATAGATCTATTTCTTCTGTGACTTGATTTGCTGAGAGCCTGGACTCGGCTTATGCAGCTAGTTTTCCTGTGGCTCGACATTTTTATTTCCATCAAAAGTTCTCTGAGATAAGTTCGCCGTTTGTCGTCTACGTTTGTGCAAACGTTTTGCTAGGGGCTCAATTTACTATTCCTGGTCATGATTCGTCCAAAGTTTTGGCTCGGCTTGAGAATCAGGTTTTCCTGTAAAGGGTATAGTTTAATGTTCATATACAAGATTTGCTTAATGGTCTAGTTCGGCTTGTCCATTCCTGTGTTTCCTGTGGCTCAGCTCCTCATTCAAAGGAAAAGATCTCTTAGAAATATGATTCACCCCATGAAGGTAGTAAAAGTAAATGTTTCCATATATAATTTTTTTCATATGTTCGCCTTATTCTCATCATTTTCATATGATAAATTCGTTGGTTTTCATATGGCATCTGTCCGACTAGACTTCGTATTGTTTCGGCCTAGATTACCTCATAATATTTAATCTTTAGTTGCTCGGCTTTGCTTGGTTCAGCTTGGCTTAGTATGGGATCTCGAGTATATCTAGATTATCTTTTATTATAATAGTTAAGCTAACAACTGGGCTTAGCTTAGTTCAGCTCAGTTCAACTTATTTGATCTCGGCTTAGCTTAGTTCAGCTTGGATTAGCTCCATTAGTGGGTGTCGAGCTAACTTTAGCTTTGTTTAGCTCGGCTTAGATCGCTTCTCCTGGGTTCAACTTGGTTCAGTTTGGGTCCCGAGTTTTTCCGATGCTCTTCAATGCTTTAAGCCATTTCTCAAAGGTTTACTTAGCGCCTGATTATAGTTCGACTCTTTTTTTTCGAATTTTTTTATGTGCATGGTTTCGGTCAAGGACGAATTTGCATCAGTCAGACATTTAGAGATATCGATTCGAAGTGTTTGCTGGCATAGCCCTAAGTATCTTTATCTGTATTCATTCCATATCATCCATATACAGATTCAGCTGCAATATAATATAGAATACTCGCAATAGCCACGACATTGATTGACAATACTATATACTCAGCAAGCAAGAGTGCTTGAATGCCGCCATCATCTATCTAATGAATGCAAATATAGCTACAATAAGTGTTATTACGAGCACACACACAAGCATACACACGTATGTGTGTGTGTGTGTGAATGTGAGTGTGAGTGCCTGAGTGTGTTTATATATCAACTTACATGCGGGCAAAGTGAAATGGCGAAATTAATTTTCATGTTGCGCTACCTAAAAATAACGCGGCTTCATTAACGTCAGCAAAATGATGGGGGCAAGGCTCTTTGCTGCCTCCTCAAATTGAGCCTGGGCAAAAGGTAAATGTAAAGGCAGAGGTAAATGTGGAGAGGCAAAGGCATCATCATGTTCGGTCTATATTTATGCATCGTTCAGCTAACCTCTGCTCATTAGAAGCGGTAGATAATGAGAAGTAGTTCCGATGGCGTTCAGCTTGAACTTGGGTAACTGAGAGCCAAGTCTACTTGATGAAAGCTAATCGAATTAGATGGGGATTCACACCGTTTGTAAAAGCTGCTTAAGCGTTTTATAAGCGATAATGGGTTTACCAAGGCGGCTACATGATATACATAGTAGCTGAGTAGGAATTCAGTTCTCCTACAATAAAGCGGGGCCAAAACAACTCTTCCACTCATATGCTTAAAGTGATATTTAATTAAATAAAGGTATGCAATTTTATATCGAAAGCAGCTGCATCCCAATCCATTAAACGTCCAAATCCAGTATCCATTTTGTTGTGTCTCTCAGTGTCAGCAATGTCTCGGATTGCTGAACTGGACAGCGCGTCGAGTAATCTGGGATATGTTTCGGTGTCCGACATGCGGCTGCGTGTGTTGGGCACGTGTTTGAGGTATGTCGAGCATGGGCATGTTTATTACTCTAGATTCGAGAGCATGGGCAACGGACAGCCCAAAGGTCGGAGAGGCGGACAGACATTCATGTCGGCCCCTTGGGGTGTGACAGGTGAAATGCGTTTGAGTTGGACAGGCAAGTGGATGCAACAGATGCAGCGACATTTATGAGATGGGCGTAGAAGGAAACAGTCTATGGGAGTGAAGAGTGAAAAGGGGTGGGAAGAGAGGCAGGTAGGATGGGAGAACGGTTGAAGGAGAGGGGTTGACGAGAGAGAGAGAGAAAGGGACAGATTAAAGGAAAAGGAAAGTGAGAGAGGAAAAGGAGAGAAAGATAAATAGAGAGAGAGAGAGAGAAAGAGATAGACTGAAAGAGGGAGAGCGAGAGTGAGAAAATGAGGGGTAGAAATGTAGAGAAAGAGAAAGATAGAGAGATAGACTGAACGAGCGAGAGAGAGAATGAAGGGAAGAAAGTGAGAGAGAGAAAGGGAGAGAAACAGAAGGATAGAGAGATAGACTGAAAGAGAGAGATATAGGTAATGGGGGGTAGAAAGGTAGAAAGAGAAAGAGAAAGAGAAAGAGAAAGAGAAAGAGAAAGAGAAAGAGAAAGAGAAAGAGAAAGAGAAAGAGAAAGAGAAAGAGAAAGAGAAAGAGAAAGAGAAAGAAAGAGAGAGAGAAAGAGATAGAGAGAAAGAGAGAGATAAAGATAGAGAGATGGACTGAAAGAACGTGAGATAAAGAGTGATAGAGAGATCATGATAGAAATAATTTGAGAGATACAGGGAGAGAGAGAGGGAGAGGGAGAGAGAGAGAAAGTGATAGAAAGAGGGAAAAAGATGGGAAAGAGCGTGAGATGTGATGTGAGAGAGAGAGGGAGACAGAGTGTGTGCGAAAAAAAATAGAGAAAACAAAAAGAAGGGAGGGAGAGAATGAGTGTAAGAGGCAATGAGGCACAGATGATATGTATGTAAATATTTATTTCTTTTGATGAATCGGCACAAGAAGCTCCGTGCCTTTGTCTGTTTCCTGGAGAAGAAAAAAAAGGCATTTGAAAAGCACATTTTAAATTAGGCTTTTAGCATTTTGATATGTTGACCAGAGTTGAGTGAAGCACAACATGCCAATTAACCACAGAAATTAAACAAGAACAAGCAAAATGTGAAGCCTCTGTTAAGATAAAAAGACTCGTTAAATGGCACAAAGAAGCGGTCCACAGACGGTTAAATTTGAGATGTTTCCAAACACTCAAGCTTCGTCAGCTTTCACAAGAATGAAAATTGGTGACAAGCCCCAACAAAAGCGAGCGCTTACAATGTGCAGCTCGTCGGGTTCGTTCTGGGAGCCAATGCGATTAGATAAATGAAAATGCTTTCGAATAGGGCCAGAAGCCAGCCAGTTGCCAGCTGAGCTGACTGCTAACTGCTGACTGGCTGTGCACGTAATGGGCCACTCGTGTTGGCTTTTGAGTGCATTCAAATGCGTACTCATCAAATCAAAAGCCAAAGTGTCAGCTCCCCAATTGCCACTGTAACTGTGCTGGTCAACTCCTTGCTCAGCTTTTGGGACCTGAACTGGAGCTGAAGCCATAGCTGCGACTGGACACTCATAAAAAGTTGCCGTTGCCGTTGCTGGAACGACTAATAACAGGCAGCGTTTAAGGAGCTGAGCTTTCATTTAATGCAATTGCTATTAAGTTCACTTGACGACACAACCAAAAACTCTGCCCTGGAGTCAGTTCCAGTTCCAGTGCAAAGCCCCAACGTTGCCTCTGCGTGTGTGTGTGTGTGTGTGTGTTTGGTAGGGGGAGGTAAAGCAGCAGGTCGCCGGCTGCTATTTATTTTCATTTTCGAGCATTTATGGTTTTATCTCTTACGCTCCCACGCACCACTTCCGACCTTCTGTCAGACTATAGATACCCTGTAATACATACAAATGCGCAGGGCGTGTGAAATTTACCAAATGAGATGAATACATAGCAAAAATTAGTAGATATTGTTAAATCTGTTAATTAATAAATATTCTTTATATTAGGATGAAAAACTTAATCAGACTTTGCTTACTGAAGTATACCATAGTCACTGTCTGTCTCTCTGTCCGTCTGCCTAAGAAGAGCAAGGGATGCAGAAGAACTCCAGGAGATCATTTAGAAAATGCCCGCAGCAGCAGAGAATGTTCCCATTGCTCTATCTGGCGCCCTGCTCAAAATTTGAGTGGAAGTCGCCCTATATAAAGGGCAGCAGCTGTGGAATTTATTCAGTCGTCCAGACCCGGTGGGGTCAGTCGTACGTGCAGGGCAATTTTTTTTTTTTTTTTGTAATTATTTTATTTTTTTATTTTTTTATTTTTATTTACAATTTTGTTTATTACATTTTTTGTATTTAAAATTTTTTTGTAATTAATTTTTTTTTATTTAATTTTTTTTATTCAATTTTTTTTATTTAATTTTGTTTTATTTAATTTTTAATTTTAATTTTTTTATTTAATTCTTTTTTATTTAATTTTTTTTTATTTAATTTTTTTAATTTAATTTTTTTTTTAACTTTTTTTATTCAATTTCTTTTTTATTGAAAAAAAATTTTTTTAATTTTTTATCTTAATTTCTTTTTCTGTTTTTTAACACACAACTGCATTGCCCTACACGTACGACTGGCCCCTCCGAGTCTGGACGACTGAATAAATTCCACAGCTGCTGCCCTTTGTATAGGGCGACTTCCACTCAAAGCCTGAGGGGCACTCAAATTTTGAGCTGGGCGCCAGGTAGAGATCGTTGCAGTCGATCCAGTGCGAGCATTCTCGGCTGCTGCAGGCATTTTCTAAATGATCTCCTGGAGTTCTTCTGCATCCAGTTAGGTGCATCAAAATTGCAAGAGGCACGAGATGAGTGAAACCAGCAACGAACGAAGAGAAGCGCGCAGATTCGTAGTCCACAGACCTAGAGGAATTAATGGATAGGGCAAAGCAACGTTTGCCGGGGCAGCTAGTTTATTATAAAAGAGTAAATATAGAAAAAATAAGTATATCGATCTAGAACGAGAAGATTTGAAGTGTTTATATAATGATCGATTAATCGATTAAATGTCAATAGATCCATCAATAATATTTAGCATTACGGGGACTGTGTTTCGGAAATTAAATGCTTATGACAAAAAACTTATTTGTAAACTTTTACTTATTGCTATCTACAGGGTAGCTGCCAGCTGTACATCCAGCACGAAATCATTCAAACTTTATATTCATAATTTATGAATACTTTTATGCCTAAGAAAAACAAAAATAAATGAAAAAAAAGAACTGAAAATATTCATTTTTTTTTTTATTGCGATTTAATTTCAAGCTACCCTATAGGGTATCATAAGTCGAGCACTTCACATAAACATATTCACAGAGAGTCACAGTTACCTTGGCATATCAATTTAATTCATAGCTAAGTTATATAAATTATCTATATCAGCATATTCTGTTCTTACAGGGTATTTAGTTGTTGTGTTGATTACATATTACAATAGTCTCCCTTGCCCACATCTTGCCCTTGCGAATCTCTCTATCTGTGAGCTATACTCGACTCATGCTGACACTTTGTCGTTTTTATCGTTTCAGCGTTAATTCGGTTAAGCACTTAAAGCGACGTCAACGGCTGGCCAAAACAAAAAAAAAAGCAAAGAAGACGAAGACGAAGAGGTAGGCGGGGCTCATGTGGCCCACAAGCGGCCGATGCGACGTCAATGCGTTGACTACAACAACAAAAGCAACAACAACAGCAGCAACTTCAATAAGAAAAGCCAAGTCAAGTAACAAACGAGAACAAATTGCTTGGCCAAGTTACGTGCATAGTTCAATTGAAGGTGAAATCCACTAGCTAAAGCCGTGCGTGTAACAAAGAGCGAGAGAGAGGAGAGGAGAGTGTGTGAGCGAGAGAGAAGCCTCGGCCAGTACCCGCATCAACATGTCCAGCAGCCATTCGGGCACAATTGGCCGTAAACGCGTTGGCAGCGGCAGCGCCATCGGCAGTGAATTTTACTATGGCAGCAGCATAAGTGGCTCGAACCCCGGCGGCGGCGGCGGCGGTGGCATTAGCAGCTCGAACCCCGGCGGAGAGCAACAGCAGCTGAGGCGTCAACGTTCAGCCGAATGGCATAGCCATCGACATGGACACGGCTATGGCAGCAGCAGCGAGGATGAATATCAAAATACCGCCCAGGCAACGGCCTTTGATACGCAGCTGTTGGCTCAGCTGCTGCTGCAGAGTCAGCAATTGGCAAGTGAGTGAATCACATGCATGACACACACACACACACACACACACACACACATAGATACACACTTATATAGGCAGAGTCACAGTTACTGACCGGCATAGAGCTACATCGTGGCTAAGTAAGCGATTTATAAGTCGGTCGAGCCAACTAAATATTCATTATTTTATTTAATTGAATTATTCAGTAGTCATCGGATCTAATCCGCAAATGCCCAACAGAACTTGACCCAAGGTCAAGCCAAAACACACTCGATGATCGCATGAACTTGGCCATACCCTGTGCAGGACTTCAACTTGGATTAGATCATCATTCTGTTCAAAATTTGCAGCCCAAATAAATTCCATTCATAATTGAACTGACAACTTTTTCTATTCAAATCGAAGGCACTTGAGCTCAGCTAGAATGACTCCTAGTTCACCTACAGGGTATGCTCTAGTTGAGCCCACTCTGTCGACTCTTGTTTGTGCTTCTGCTTTGTTAGTTTTTGCTTTGTTTTCGGGCTGAGCTTTGGCTCTGATTGGATTCAATTCGATTCGAGCCAACGTGACGCAACGCATTGGGATTTGAATTGCATTGATGGATTTTTGGGATTTGGGTTTCGTCTCTGGGATTTTTTGTTCTCTCCTTTTTTTTTTTTCATTGGTTAAAGCAATTTTGTTCTTGTCATACCCTGTACTTGGAGGGCATGTGCCATAAAAACTGAGCTTTAGCTGAGAGCCGCGGCCAAATATGGAATGAACTGGCTCAGTGCTAAGTGAACTATTTAGTTTATGCTCCATCGCTGTGTTCAATTATTTAATTGATATTGAATAATACATTGTTTCCTAAGCTAACATTTCCATTGAGTCTCTTGTTCATTGTTCATTGTATAACTATCTGCTGTGTATTCTGTAAGTAGCTCTCTTTGTAGAGGGACTTGCCTTTAGTTCATCAAATGAAATTCAAGAAATTAAATATGAATTTATATTAGCTTCATTTCGATTTGATAATAAATATAAATATCGTTAGTTCTTAACATTTTCCACAGGCAAATTGCTGGCTTAATGAAAATTTTGCGCAATTTCAACTGTTTGCGAGCGCGAAAATTGCGAATTTGATATTGAATATTCAATAAAAGCTGCGATTAATTTGCGTTTCAAGTACGCTGGGGCCGATAAGGATTGACTAACTGAAAGTGAAGCTTCAATTCAATTACAAAGGCAGCGACAAGGGAATGGGGAATACGAATCGGAGATGGGGGCTCTTTCGGTCTGAGTGTAATCGAGGGCCAGCTGAGGGTCTCGCAAAGAGCGCCTAATCGAAACATAAAACGCAAATCGGCGTCTGTTGCGCGATTTTTATGTTCGTAATGCATATTGCGTTTTGTTGTTGTTCCCGTTGGCGGTGTACGTCTGTGTATGTCTGTGTGAGTGTGAGTGTGTGTTTTGCTTTTTATTGTCTGTTAATATTTAATGCAATTTACGATTCATTTTTTACAACCTCATAACATTGGGTGCCCCCACAGCCGACTGGGGAGCGATTGTTGCTCTTTACACAGAGGACCATGTCTACAGGGGTCGTTCGCGATGATGGGGGAGGATGGGCGGGAAGGCGGCAGTACGAGCGTGCCAATGTCTAAATCTGTAACGACGAACTCCTGAGAGAGCATATTGAGAGCATCACCAACTACATTTTGAAGGTTATGCTGAAGATTTTTAATAGATGCTTCATTGAGCAGTTAAATGAGACTCATTTGAGTGGAATGGAATGCGCACTCGCAGTGCGTAAAGTATATTGCCTGAAACAGTGTTAGATCAAGGCGAAAATGTACATTGAAGCTTTACCAGGGAGCTGTACATATTGAAACTTTGCAAGAACATGCTTGAATGCTCAAGACCAGGCCAATACTTTGGAGAGAGATAGATGACGAGAGAGAGTGATGCAAATTTGCATCATCATTAGTGATCTTAAATACAATCTCGAGAGAGCTCAGTTAAGCAAACGAAGCTCATTGCTAGCCAATTCCACAGAAAAAAAAATCAATTAGTCAATCGAATACTGTTCCCATTCTGCTATAGGAACAAGGGATTAGATTAAAGACAACTGTTCCCATTCGGCTCTGTCCTAGTTGTGAACATCAATGTTTCCGTTCCCGCAGAAAGATATATTAGTTGGGCACAGTGCTCTCATTCTATGGCAACAGAGAAATTCGAGTGAGGCAATGGCATACGGCTCCCATTCTATTCCTACAAGCAGGCAATCGAATATTTTTCTTACTGTTCCCACAGCATTATCATGCACATCGATCAGAAAAGAACGAAATTAACTTTTACTTACCGACTAAAATCTCATCTTTATTGGTCCAGGCCGCTCAGCGTTAAATAATTGCGCAATAATAATATTTATAATAATAAATATTGTAATAATACTAATTATAATAATAATAATGAAATGGAGACTCTTGCTCTAAAGATGTAGGAGATATCATTTTATTACTGATTTTCGACAAAGTTTTAATCGACAGCTCGTCGCCCTGATCCAGAATATATATGGTTTATGGGGTGTGCCACACCTCCTTTTGCATTTTACATACCTTTCACAAAACCATTTTACCCTGACTGATTGAAAATGGGTGCAGGGTATAAAAAATAGTTCGGCCTACAGTCTGGACTCGAATCCGGAATTCTTCGGCAAAGCGCATCGAGTCTACCCCTTTGCGCTACTCCACATCACTTCAATTCAAATGAAGAACCCGTTACAAAGCAAAACACATATATGTATGTAAGTGCCGCAGCTTGCAACACTGTTTTCAAAGCAACTCTGAATCACAGAGTTGCATGAAAATCAACAATCGAAACAGGCTTCCGTTTTGCTATAAAAGCCCGTGTTCTCAGTGCAAGCTCAGTCTGCCTCTGTGGCTCGCCCAGAGCAGACTCATTTTTTTTTTTTTAATTGTCTCGACAATTTTTCTTGGAAAATTGTTTTTTGGCAATTTTTTTACATTTGTTTATTTGCAGTTTTTCTGCTGAAGTTTTTATTTATTATTTTTATTTTTTTCAGAAGTTTTTATTTTTCTTAACTTTTTGTTTAAAAACTCAAATGAATTTGAGCTGCTTGTAATTTGGCCACACTTGTATTCGTACTTGTGTGAGACCTCCACACTGTGGAGAGAATTACGTTAAACACATCGCATCGATTGTGTTTGCATTGAGGATTCAGGTGGAAGTCTACTGACGTCCTGATCCCTGGCGGCAGGATATCATCCTGTTTCGTCCAATGATTGTAATTTGGCCACACTTGTATTCGTACTTGTGTGAGACCTCCACACTGTGGAGAGAATTACGTTAAACACATCGCATCGATTGTGTTTGCATTGAGGATTCAGGTGGAAGTCTACTGACGTCCTGATCCCTGGCGGCAGGATATCATCCTGTTTCGTCCAATGATTGTAATTTGGCCACACTTGTATTCGTACTTGTGTGAGACCTCCACACTGTGGAGAGAATTACGTAGATTATCAAACACATCGCATCGATTGTGTTTGCATTGAGGATTCAGGTGGAAGTCTACTGACGTCCTGATCCCTGGCGGCAGGATATCATTCTGTTTCGTCCAATGATTGTAATTTGGCCACACTTGTATTCGTACTTGTGTGAGACCTCCACACTGTGGAGAGAATTACGTAGATTATCAAACACATCGCATCGATTGTGTTTGCATTGAGGATTCAGGTGGAAGTCTACTGACGTCCTGATCCCTGGCGGCAGGATATCATCCTGTTTCGTCCAATGATTGTAATTTTGCCACACTTGTATTCGTATATGTGTGAGACCTCCACACTGTGGAGAGAATTACGGGGATTGTTAAACACGTCGATTGTGCTTGCATTGAAGTGGTAGTGTCTACAAGACGTCTCCATACTTGATGGCAGGGGGATATATTTATGTTTTTCACTATTTTTTTTTTTTTCCTCACTCTATTCAATAATTTTCGAACGTGCTCCGATGGCATCCACGGAAGTAGAAACCCAAGTATTAAAACACTCACGAGGGCTATCTCTTATTCTTCTATTATTAAATTATTTTAATTTATTGTATCCATATCAAAAATATAAAAAACCTGTATCTGCGGTTTGTAAAGACAGGTCACGAAGATACTTTTTTGGAGAACTTCCAGTGTTGTCAACTGGTTTCTTTATCCAGTAGTTTTGTGGGCTGAAGTATATATTATAATATCTTCTATTATGATCTTCTCTGTTGACATATATGCATATTGCAGAGTTTTTCGTCTAACGAAAATTCGATTTATTTACTGGTTGAGGGTTTTTATTGGATGAAGATTATCTTATAATATCGTCTATCTACTGAATTATTAAAAAAAGAAGAAAAATCTATATATATATTAGATTACGCGTGATTTTTCTGGGTATTGGTTTGTAATTCCACTTTCGTCTTCCTAAATATGATTTTCGCACGTCTTCCAATGTCATCCACGGAGGTTGATTATTACTATTCATTATATTATTATTCTTTATATTATTATTCATATTATTTCTAATGCCAAATGGGCTCTACATTCATTTTGTGGCGTTTTAAGTAGACACCATAGATCTTCAAAACATAACTTGTAGGCTTTATTCTACTGGATAACCAAACGGTTCAGCGGCAGACTTTAGGGTCTGGGATGATTTGTGCGAATTGTTTTTCGAGTTTATGAAATTGGCTTAGATAATATATATTTTGAATTTGGTCAATTCTTTAAAGTCATTTCTGCTCATAGCTTGGATGATAGAGCGTGAAAAGAATGCGACTCGAGTTGCACTCAGGATTTTCTATGAAGTTCAGCGGGCGGCGCTTATGCATATCTCACTAATCGACTAAGATTAGTTGGGGTTGCGCGTATACTGTTTAAAGTGCCGTTTGGTTGAGTTTCTGGAATAGTCAGTTTACCAATATTTACACTGGCTATTATCATCCTGGGCTGTTGATACCCAAGTATATATTGAATTCACATGAGTGATTCTTCATTCGGGGTACATTGTAATCTTTACTGTTGGGCTCTATAATATAATACACCAGTAAATTCTTTGCCATCCATTTATTCAGTCTAGACGACGTCATCTCTCCTCTGATATATTTTCCTGCTGATTTATTTCAATAACATCCATCCGCAAACTGTTCCGCAAGTGGATTTATTGTGACCAAATCATGGATTTGTAAACTATAAAGTCGGATTACAGAGGAGGAATACGCAGGTCGGATGTTTTGGGTTGATATATTTTGTTGTAATATCGTGTATTAAAGTGGATTATAGAGCATTCAAAGAAAACGTTTTTTTCCTTGGATGTTACTATACTTTTCACTATGTATGAGGATGTAATTTCCATTATCATGATCATTACATTTTTATCTTTGAACCCTAAAATTTCAAATGGTGGCTTATATTTGGTTCTCAGTTTCTGGTGGTAGGATATTATCCTGTTTCGTCCAATGATTGTAATTTGGCCACACTTGTATTCGTACTTGTGTGAGACCTCCACACTGTGGAGAGAATTACGTAGATTATTAACACATCGATGAGGATGTATAAGAGGTGAAGAGAATCCAAATGTCACTTTATAGTTGTGGATCCTCGGGATCACATGAGTGATCTTTTAGTGTGACTTTGGGATAAATTAGATGTCATTCTGTTTGGGGCTTGGAGGGGTTTTTGAATGTTAAATGGTTTCTTCATACAGTGGTCTTATCGTATATATTGTTCATCTGGTTCCTTCTACATTTTTATTTTTTTGTGGCCGATTTATTAAGTAAAGTCTACCCACATTTTCAGTGGCCATTGCCATCGCTGCAATTATCATCCTTAGTTGTTGATACCCAAATATATATTGAATTCACATGAGCGATTCGTTATTCGGGATACATTTTAATCTTTACTGTTAGGCTCTTTAATATAATACACCAGTAAATTCTTTGGCAACCATTTATTCAGTCGAGACGACGTCATCTTTCCTGGGATATATTCTTCTGATGATTTATTTCAATAACATCCATCCGCAAACTGTTCCGCAAGTGGATCTATTGTGACCAAATCATGGATTTGTAAACTATAAAGTCGGATTACAGAGGAGGAATACGCAGGTCGGATGTTTTGGGTTGATATATTTTGTTGTAATATCGTGTATTAAAGTGGATTATAGAGCATTCAAAGAAAACGTTTTTTTCCTTGGATGTTGCTATAGTTTTCACTATGTATGAGGATGTAATTTCCATTATCATGATCATTACTTTTTTATTTTTGAACCCTGAAATTTCAAATGGTGGCTTATATTTGGTTCTCAGTTTCTGGTGGTAGGATATCGTCCTGTTTCGTCCAATAATTGTAATTTGGCCACACTTGTATTCGTACTTGTGTGAGACCTCCACACTGTGGAGAGAATTACGTAGATTATTAACACATCGATGAGGATGTATAAGAGGTGAAGAGAATCCAAATGTCACTTTATAGTTGTGGATCCTCGGGATCACATGAGTGATCTTTTAGTGTGACTTTGGGATAAATTAGATGTCATTCTGTTTGGGGCTTGGAGGGGTTTTTGAATGTTAAATGGTTTCTTCATACAGTGGTCTTATCGTATATATTGTTCATCTGGTTCCTTCTACATTTTTATTTTTTTGTGGCCGATTTATTAAGTAAAGTCTACCCACATTTTCAGTGGCCATTGCCATCGCTGCAATTATCATCCTTAGTTGTTGATACCCAAATATATATTGAATTCACATGAGCGATTCGTTATTCGGGATACATTTTAATCTTTACTGTTAGGCTCTTTAATATAATACACCAGTAAATTCTTTGGCAACCATTTATTCAGTCGAGACGACGTCATCTTTCCTGGGATATATTCTTCTGATGATTTATTTCAATAACATCCATCCGCAAACTGTTCCGCAAGTGGATCTATTGTGACCAAATCATGGATTTGTAAACTATAAAGTCGGATTACAGAGGAGGAACACGCAAGTCGGATGTTTTGGGTTGATATATTTTGTTGTAATATCGTGTATAATAGTGCTTAGAGCATTCAAAGAAAACGTAATTTTCTATGGATGTTGCTATAGTTTTCACTATGTATGAGGATGTAATTTCCATTATCATGATCATTACATTTTTATCCTTGAACCCACATGTTGGCTTATATTTGGTTATCGATTTCTGATGGTAGGATATCATCCTGTTTCGTCCAACGATTGTAATTTGGCCACACTTGTATTCGTACTTGTGTGAGACCTCCACACTGTGGAGAGAATTACGTTAAACACATCGCATCGATTGTGTTTGCATTGAGGATTCAGGCGGAAGTCTACTGACGTCCTGATCCCTGGCGGCAGGATATCATCCTGTTTCGTCCAATGATTGTAATTTGGCCACACTTGTATTCGTATTTGTGTGAGACCTCCACACTGTGGAGAGAATTACGGGGATTGTTAAACACGTCGATTGTGCTTGCATTGAAGTGGTAGTGTCTACAAGACGTCTCCATACTTGGTGGCAGGGGGATATATTTATGTTTTTCACTATTTTTTTTTTTCCTCACTCTATTCAATAATTTTCGAACGTACTCCGGTGGCATCCACGGAAGTAGAAACCCAAGTATTTAAGCACTCACGAGGGCTATCTCTTATTCTTCTATTATTAAATTATTTTAATTTATTGTATCCATATCAAAAATATAAAAAACCTGTATCTGCGGTTTGTAAAGACAGGTCACGAAGATACTTTTTTGGAGAACTTCCAGTGCTGTCAACTGGTTTCTTTATCCAGTAGTTTTGTGGGCTGAAGTATATATTATAATATCTTCTATTATGATCTTCTCTGTTGACATATATGCATATTGCAGAGTTTTTCGTCTAACGAAAATTCGATTAATGGTTGAAGGTTATTTATTGGTTGAAGATTATCTTATAATATCGTCTATCTACTGAATTATTAAAAGAAAAAATATATATATTAGATTACGCGTGATTTTCTGGGTATTGGTTTGTAATTCCACTTTCGTCTTCCTCAATATGATTTTCGCACGTCTTCCAATGTCATCCACGGAGGTTGATTATTACTATTCATTATATTATTATTCATTATATTATAATTCATATTATTTCTAATGCCAAATGGGCTCTACATTCATTTTGTGGCGTTTTAAGTAGACACCATAGTTCTTCAAAACATAACTTGTAGGCTTTATTCTACTGGATAACCAAACGGTTCAGCGGCAGACTTTAGGGTCTGGGATGATTTGTGCGAATTGTTTTTCGAGTTCATGTAATTGACTTAGATAATATATATTTTGAATTTGGTCAATTCTTTAAAGTCATTTCTGCTCATAGCTTGGATGATAGAGCGTGAAAAGAATGTGACTCGAGTTGCACTCAGGATTTTCTATGAAGTTCAGCGGGCGGCGCTTATGCATATCTCACTAATCGACTAAGATTAGTTGGGGTTGCGCGTATACTGTTTAAAGTGCCGTTTGGTTGAGTTTCTGGAATAGTCAGTTTACCAATATTTACACTGGCTATTATCATCCTGGGCTGTTGATACCCAAGTATATATTGAATTCACAAGAGTGTCTTCATTCTGGGTACATTGTAATCTTTACTGTTGGGCTCTATAATATAATACACCAGTAAATTCTTTGCCATCCATTTATTCAGTCTAGACGACGTATTCTCTCCTTTGATATATTTTCCTGCTGATTTATTTCAATAACATCCATCCGCAAACTGTTCCGCAAGTGGATCTATTGTGACCAAATCATGGATTTGTAAACTATAAAGTCTGATTACAGAGGAGGAATACGCAGGTCGGATGTTTTGGGTTGATATATTTTGTTGTAATATCGTGTATTAAAGTGGATTATAGAGCATTCAAAGAAAACGTTTTTTTCCTTGGATGTTGCTATAGTTTTCACTATGTATGAGGATGTAATTTCCATTATCATGATCATTACATTTTTATCTTTGAACCCTAAAATTTCAAATGGTGGCTTATATTTGGTTCTCAGTTTCTGGTGGTAGGATATTATCCTGTTTCGTCCAACGATTGTAATTTGGCCAAACTTGTATTCGTATTTGTGTGAGACCTCCACACTGTGGAGAGAATTACGTAGGTTATTAACACATCGATGAGGATGTATAAGAGGTGAAGAGAATCCAAATGTCACTTTATAGTTGTGGATCCTCGGGATCACATGAGTGATCTTTTAGTGTGACTTTGGGATAAATTAGATGTCATTCTTTTTGCTTGGAGGGGTTTTTGGAATGTTAAATGGTTTCTTCATACAGTGGGCTTATCGTATATATTGTTCATCTGGTTTCTTCTACATTTTTATTTTTTTTGTATCTGATTTATTAAGTAAAGTCTACCCACATTTTCAGTGGCCATTGCCATCACTGCAATTGCCATTCTGGGTTGTTGATACGAAAGTACTTAATGAAATCACATGATGGTCTTTTAGTGTGACTTTGAGAGAAATTAGATGTCATTCCTTTTTGGTATTTTGGAGGGGTTTTTGGATGTTAAATGGTTTCTTCATCCAGTGGGCTTATCTTATACATCTTCTGTTTTCCAAAAATATGGTTAATTTGTGTTCCTTTGATATCGCCTATTTTCTTTTTGTGTCTGAAGTATTCAGAAATGTCAGTTAGCCCATAAATTTTCTGGGCATTGACTTGTATTTGCTTTATTTTAACGATAAAGACGATGAAGATGAGGAGATTTGTGGACGTTTTCCAATGTCATCCTCGGTTGTTGATACGAAAGACCTTAATTAAATCACATGAGCGATCTTTTAGTGTGACTTTGAGAATTTAGATATCATTCTTTTTTTAACGTTGTATTGATAATCATTTTCTTTTAGAATCGTTTTGTGTGTTTCGTTTAATTTCTGGCAGAGTCAGTTTACCAACATTTACACTGGCCACTATCATCCTGAGCTTTTGATGCCCAAGTGGTGAGCGATTCTTCATTCGGGGTATATCGTAATCTCTACTGTTGGGCTTTATAAAATAATATAACAGTTTATTGTGTGGAATCCATGTATTAAGTCTAGACGACGTCTTCTTTCCTGGGATATATTTGTCTGATGGTCTCTATGACGTCCTTCGGCACACTGTTCTGCAAATGGAGCTATTGTGACCAAATCATGGATTTGTGATTTATAAAGTCGTAAAGACACAATAGAGGGTCGCAGTCTTCATTTAGATTTACACGAGGACATATAAGAGGAGTTTTAATTAGATGTTGAGGGGAGTTTTTAGTTTATATGAAGGTTTAGCATGATGTATATAAAATATGAATGAGGAGTTAATAGGGGTAGACCGAAAGTTTTTATGCTTTGAAGATATGAGATTTCTAAAAGTTTCAGCATCTCTGGCAGATTCACTGCATTTGGAGTCAACGCAAGGTTTGAGATAGATGAGCCGTTGCTAAGGAAGAAAGTTGTAAGACAGTCGCAAAGAAGTTGAGTCACACAGCGGACTTGGATAACGAAGAACTGAAGTCGTGAAAGTCAAATAGAGGTCACAGGAAGTAATAGAGATCGCTCGTAAAGATCGCGTTCGCATTCAATTAATTAAAATATATACAAGTGTAACTAAAACTAATCCATAAAATACTAAATGAAATAAATTGTAGACATTTATCGCCAAATAAATATTCCCACATGTATGAATCATGAATAGGCGAATGCCCCAGTTGCTAGTACATAAAAATACATTTGGTATTATTTCCAACTTGTAATAAATAATGATGAATTTGTTTGCAATTTGAATGTTTGATTGGCTTGCAAGTCTTAGATCTGACGAAAACGTTAGCGTAAGGAGATTCCATACGTAAAATTGAAATTTAATTTGAATTGAATGAGAAATGATTTGAAGACGAAAGTGAAATGCATAAGCGAGGCTAATTCTCTTCTCTTCTCTTGTCCCTCCGCCGCCAGGCATGGAGCACTACAATTCGGACTGTGAGCCGGAATATCTGCGCAAACGCGACCATCGCACCGAGGATGCCGGCCAAGCCAGCCAAGAGGTGACCTACGCTCAGCCGCATCAGCGAACTGGCGCTGCGTCTGGCGCAGGCAGCGGCGCGGCAGCAGCGCAGTCGCCGCTCAAGGTGGCCACAGTGTCGGCGAGCAGCGGCGCCATCAAATATCCCTCGAATGCCAACCTGGGCCTGTTCCCCAACAGCAGCAGCAGCAGCAGCACGACGCTGACTGCGGCGCCGCGCAGTACAAATCCCTTCCTGAACGGCAAGTACGCCGCCGAGGAGTCGCCCCCCGATGCTGGGGACGGCAGCGCCAGGGGCGTGGCGGCGGCAGCGAGCGCCTATTTGCTGCCCGCGTCGGCGTCATCGTCGACAGCGGCGTCGAGCAGTCGCAGCCAGCGCAGCGGGGCAGCGCGCAGCACACTGAACCGATTGAGCGGCATGACGAGCTCCAGCAGCGGCACCTCGGCCCTTTCCGTCAATCGCAGCGAACGCGCCCAGACGCCACTGCAGCACCAGCAGCAGCAGCAGCAGCAACAGCTAACGGTAAAGCAATCACAGCTGCAGCTGTCGTGCGATCTGAATGAATTTGGGGACAACAACAGCAGCGGCGAGTCGGAGCCACCGCCGGAGCCGGCGCCGCCGGAGATACCGCCGCGCACTCAGTCGCTGCTGATGTCCTTGCGCAAGCACTCCGACTACAAGCTCAAGTACGAGGAAAAGGGGGACCAAAAACACGAGGAATTCATACCGACCAGCCAGCTCCAGAAGGGTAAGTCCCAAAATACCAAAACTTTAAGCTTTTTGTGCCCAATAAAATGTTCCCCGCCAAAGCAAAGGCATTATCCAAAAAGCTTTCGTTTCGCTTTATGTTGGAACAGCTTAACAGAACTAACTTAACAGAACGAACTTAACAGAACTAACTTAACTGTTATGACTTTGCTTAACATGAATTATTTAACATTGACTGTTATGACTAACAACAGTGTTAGCTGTGTGCTTAACAGCGTGGGTGAGCTTTTAAAGCTTTTAAACATTTTAGCTCACACTGAAATTGAATGAAGTTAACAGAATCATGCATGTAGTATTATTATTATTATTTTTTTTAACATTTAAATTTTACGTTTTTCAAAGTAAACTTTTCTCTATTTGAATTTACTCAAACTCATAAAAATTAGATTTAGATAATCCTGACATAAGAATGTAAATTGCTTTTTGATATAATCTCTAAATCTCTTACTTTACTTTCGGACTGCGGACATCATTTTTTATTATGGAAACACTCTACTATTGGTCAGCTACCTAAATATAAAATATAATATAATAATGACTCTAATAAATAAAATTTATTTATACATATTTAGATAATTTTTTGGCAAATATTATTTTTTCGTTTAACTTTTTCACTTACATTTCTTATATGAACTCAATTGAAATGCAGTTCAATAAAGCACTAATTAATACTTCTTCTGCTTCGCTCTTCCTCTTCTTCAGATTATATCATCAGCGATAACCTACGCACCGTGGAGCAACAATTAAAGCCAATATCTCCAGGCGATTCCCAGGGGTAAGTTCTACTTTCATTTATTTAACTTCATACTAATTACTCGGCTTTAAATAGGCTACATTAATATATTAATTAGCCATTATATATAAAATAGGCTAAATGCCTATATACTTTAGGTATATGAATTATATATATATATAATATACAAACTAAGCTTATTTATAATTAAGTCTAAGGCCAACTAACCAGCGTGGCCAAGCAACCGTGCAAAGCCGCCTAATGCTTCTCCACTGTATTTAAATATATGTAGCTACCACCCACGCTGTACTCAGTAGTGTGGCTTTTGAATGTTAAGTCGCTGTTAAGAGTGGAAAATCTGTTTAGCTGCGTTACCTGCGAGTTGACATAAATCCCTCCACTGACCACAAAACTTGGCAAAAGACTTCTCTGAGCTGTGAAGTGTACGAAGCTGAGAGCAAGAACGCACCTCAAATATTCTCTAATATACATAACTATAGATATGTAATCAAGTATTTTATTAGTTTACTATGCTAGCTATGAATTATATGTTGTGGATGCAAAATTCGAATCTACTTATCTATATGGATCAACATTATAATATTGCTGGACAGACATTTTTACCTTATATGCTAAACATTTTTATTTACAGATTATTTAATTATGCCCAAATGCCATCTGAATCAGTTGGTTAACAAGATTTTTACCAAGCAAAAGCTTACTGGAAATGAAAAACTGGGAACTTAAATAAACATTTCTTTGTATACATTTTTTATTTATATTTTATATTGTCTTATTTTGATAATAAATTGTGCAAATCGAATTGATTTTCCATTTATAAATATGTCAAAAGTCTGTTTGATTTTTATTTTTCTTGCTCTCTTTTTTTCAGTTTTCCTTTAGATCTATTACAAAAAATCGTACACATTTTATAATGTTTGAAAAATACCCAGTACATTTTTTATTCATTTTTAAATAAGTAATGTTCCCACTTGATAAGCTTGAATTCAAAGAACTTTTGCCACTCTACTACAAACTGAAAACTAACTCTGTTCCCATGCCTCAAGTTTATGTGCAAAAACTGTTCCCACTATCGAATTTTATGGACTCCGACTAAAAATTATTACCATTAAGATAAATGAGATAACTACAAATAACTATTCCCAACTACAACAGATTACATGAGCCTTCGACAAACTCAAATATATAAATCTGAACTATAAAAATTTGCATAGAATCTTAGACAAACTTAAATATGTAAATCTCTTTAGAAACTGTTCTCATCTAAACTATAACAATTTACTCAGAATCCTAGACAAACTTAGATATATAAATCTTTTTAGAAACTGTTCTCATGCTTCTAATCATGATGCAAAAACTGTTCCCACTTTTGAACTCTAAGTATGCTTACGTTTGACAAAGTGCGTCTACTAAAAACTATTCCCATAGTTTTCAGAAACTATTTCGTATATCTTATTTCTCAGGCGCTCTCTTTCGACTGGCTTCTCACCTTTTACTCACCTCAGCCCAAATCATATTTATAATACCCTGCATATATAGGGTATTATCAATATGAAAGCAAACCTCAAGCTAGGACAAAGGCGAAAGAAGTTGAAGTTCTTTGAGTGAGAGAGAGAGAGAGAGAGATGAGGGGGGTTTCGCCTTCCAGTGAATGTGACGCTCAACAACAACAACAACAAGTATAAGAAGAAGAAGAAGAAGCAGAAGCGGCAGATGCAGCTGAGCTACAATAACAAAGTAAAGCGAGGCTCATGTTAACGGCAATTAAATCCGCAAATGGTTTCGCATTGGCAGCCACTTGGACGCCCACACACACACACACACACAGACACACAGAGACATGCGTGTGTGTGCATATTTATATATGTGTGTATATGTGTGTCTGTGCTTTCTGTTTGTATTTGTGTTTATTCGCATCTCCATTGTAATCCTTTGGACAGCGCGCACACACACACATGGGGAGAGTCAGAGAGAGAGAGAGAGAGAGAGAGAGAGGGAGAGAAATCGAGATAGAGCGAGCCGAAAAGCCGCAGCGACCCAAAAACTTCAAAATGGAGGAATGTGGAATGACGTAGCCAGCCAGCAGCTGCTCCTCCTGCCGAACCGAGCTACTACCGCCATCCAACCTATTCCTTCTGCTGGCAGAAGATGTCCGTAGCATTTTGTGGTTTTGTAAGCGGCTTTCGCTTCGCATTTTGTTTGCACTTCCGCACACATCGGTCACAGCGATACTGCGGCTCCGGCGCCACGCCGCCGCCTCCAACTCCTCCGCTCTGCCTGCTGCTGCTGCTGCTGCTGCTGCCACCTACTGCGCCGTTTACATGTGTTGCGCTGCAAGCATAATTAAAGAACTCACTTGCAGATTACGCGGCTTTATGTATAGGTGCCCTCGACGGACGCAGTCTCTGACAGCATCCTGCTGCATAGGTATACCTGCGTCTGCTACTGCTGCAGCTGCCCCGCCTCCTGCTATCTGGTGTTGTCCTATCCTGTGACGCCATTCACTTACTTTGCTTACTCAAAGGCTTAACGTAAACGTTTCGCAGTTGCACAATTTTCAACGTCAATGCCGCTAATGTACGGCTAATGATTGTTTGGCCACGGGCGACAGGCGACAGGCGACGGGGCGTGGCAGCTGTGAGTCCAGCACCGGGAATAAACCATGAAGATAAAGCCAACAAGATTATAAATCTGGTTAAGCGAGCTCATGTTTGAGTACATCCATATGAAGTACTTAACGGTGTGCATAGCTCTATGCTCCTGTCAAACTTAGCTAGCAGTTTAACGTGAGCTGCCCCCACACTCCTAATACTCACTCATTCATTCAAGCGAATGAAAGTATATTGGTTTTGTGCAATGCTTGAGACTGAAATTTTGAATGTACATAAATTCGTAGGTTCTCTCATTTTAAAGAGCGCATAGAGTTTCTTCATAGGGAGTGGCAAATCGGGACAATCTTTCTGATATCTCGAAGATTTTGAACGTAAGATACAAAGCCTTATAGTGAGATACTATACTATACTATACAAGCCTTAGAGTTAAACCATATCTTATATCCTAAAAGCATATCAGTTCGATTATCCTGCTGTTAAGTAGTAAGCTAAGTATATCTATATTTGCTATCAAGCTATATAGGCAGAGGTCTAGCCCGTGTGGATCAAAAGCTATCTCCCTCGGAACTAGTTCAATTGAATGTAAGGCAAAATTTAAGCATGTCGAGTCAAAGAGTTGCCTCGAAACGTCGAAAAATGTCTAGCTAATTAAGAATATATCAAGCACAAGCACATGTGACATTTTCTGCTCATGTCTGCCCGGAACTAGTTCAATTGAGTGTTTAGCCAAATCTAAGGCAACAGAGTCAATGAACTGTTCCAGAATGTTGGGGCATGTCTGGTCAAGGCAGAGCTATCAACTTGAATCGTTGCAGGTGCCACAGCTGAACGCCAGCCAAGCAGGGGTCGGTGGGCTTTGGGCAGGATGTGTAAAGGACATGCCTAAGATTTCGATTGACAGCGCTGCTAAAACTGAGCACACAGCTTCAACTCAGTTGCTGTTGTTGCTGTGGCCGTGTCGTTGACAGTCGTCAGGCGCAGCTACTTAGATGGACATAAAATTATGATTATAGCAAAATACCACAAGTCACATGATATGAAGCACAATCATGGCCAAAGAGATTGATATATGTATATACATACATATATGTATGTACATCTGTGTATGCTATATACATACATACATATATATATATACATATATACAATATTCGCTAGTCGGAAATGGGCAAACGGCGCTAAAACCCAACCGCATGCAGTCAATAACCGAGCCTCAGACTAACGACTAACGACCATCGTCATGGATTACGCCAAAAGGAATATAGAAAAGACGCAAGGGCAGGACACGCCCGACTCACAGTTATGCTGGAGGGCCGAGGCTGCGCTAGATATGGTCAGAAAATGAAATATTTTGGTGTAAAAGTATGGAAATTATGTGGAGTTTTATCAAGTATATATGTATAGTATATTAAAAAGAGTCTAAATGTGGGCAAAAGCAAGAGAGAGAGAGAGAGAATGATAATAGACTACACATACCAAATTTTGCTGGCTTCAACTCCAGCAATTATCGAGTTCCCATAAATAGTTGAGTATGATTAGAGGGCTATATAAGGCTATAGAATTATACAATTATGTGCTTCCAGCTTTAATATCTATAGAGTTCACCTGGGTAGTTGAGCATAGCACCAACGAGTTCACTTAGATTCTTGACTATATTTATGTAGTTGACTATTCATAACACAGTTTTCATAATTTGCCATACGGGATGTGAAATCATGTCTGCATTATAATACATTCGCTGAAGTTTTTCATATATGGTTAGATTGGTTGTCTATTTAGATGAAGTATTTCATATATGGATAGTTTTTTGACTATACTCAGAGAACTTTACCTCAGACATATATCTATGTCTATGTCTATGTATATCCATATAGAGAGAGATATAGAGATGTTCCCTCTCTACAAATAGAGGACCTTATATCAGACATATATCTATAACTATATCTATATCTACATAGAGATATACATATGTAGATATTTTCTCTCTCTATGCCTATAGCTATATCTACATAGAGAGAATCTGAAGTAAAACATGATTAAATTTGGTAAACAAAATCAACAAACTGTTAAACAAACCAGACCACCAAATGTTTTCTGATGCAGCCACATCATATGCTCAGTCCGAGCTACCCGCTCGACTGCTAGGGCTCTATCTACAGGGTATTTAAAGTATAACAAAAATGAAAGAGCGCAAAAGATACGTAAAGTAATTCATTACAATAAGCTCACGAATATGCCATAAAAATCGCGTGCGCTCGCCTCCAAAAAGGACATTCACAGTGGTCGAGAGAGAGAGGGAGAGAGAGAGAGAGAGAGAGAGCTAGACGGGTAGAGTGTGAGCGAGACAGCATATGGAACGTGGACAGATGGAGAAGCATCTGTGTTGGAAAGTGATGTCGTTGTTGGTGGCATATCCAATTGCCACAAGACGAGGTCACGATGATACGGAACCAGCTCACTCAATGGCTGTTAATACACTACGACTGCAGGCTGGCCAGACGGGGATGAGACAGACATGCAGACAGAGAGAAACAGAGAGAGAGTGAGTGAGAGAGAGAGAGAGAGAGGGGAGACACAGTAAGTTGGCTGCATATGTAACTCTAAGTACGAATACTTATGCATCTAACTATATTACATTTCTATGAACATGTCAGCGTTGCTTTTCGCGTTAGTTTTTCCCTCTGTCTCTCTCTGACTGTCTGTCTGACTGTCTGTCTCCCTCTCGATCTCTGGCTTGATTGAAAGCCCTGCACTCGAAGCATGAAATTGGCAATTCGAATCGTTTTAGCTGTAAACTTTCGTGCCTTATAGAGCAGCCAGTGCAATTGTTATTGTCCTGCTTCTCGCATCTGAAATTGAGGGTTAGCTGCCTGGGCTTAGCTGTATATATATATATAATATGTATATGTATATATGTGGCCTAGGCTGTGGCATTAATAATACATTTCACTGGATTACATCAAGGCTTTCGAGCTGCCATTTATTTTGTCGCCGTCACGATAAACGACGGCCAAATGTTGATGGGGTGAGGGTGAGGGTGAGGGTGATGCCGAAGTCTGAAGGGCATCGAGAGGTTTGCAAAACTTAAATGGATCATTCATGTGGTTGGCGGCTTAGTTGACAGAACAGCTGCCAGCTTGTTCAATTCAATTGTCACTTACAGCACTCAGCGAACAGCGAAATGTCAGCTATGAGATTTTTGCATTTTCAATTGCTTTCATTCAACCTCTTTCGAGTTCAACTATGCTTAGTCGAGCATTATATTAGAATAAATGAATCATTTCATATCTATGGCTTGAGCAGCACTCAATTCAGTTTCAATATAGGTTGAACTTATATTCAATTTCTGAATTTCTTAATTCAATTCTGTTTTGTATCTATCTATATCATCATACAATACATATATAATATATGTATTATTCCATTTACTTTCAATTCAATTTACGTTTAACATAAATTGTTCATCATTTATATTTCCTTCTTTTTTAACAATAATTAGTTCATTTAACTCTATATATTTTAAATATTTATTTCTACTCTTCAATTAATATAAATTCAATTCAATTTTTACAAAATTTTATACTAAATTACATTTTTGTAATTAAATTAAAGTAATGTATTACTCTCTATCCGTTTTCCTTTATAATACAAACAAAATTAATTTTTGTAATATTTTTTTTTTTTTTACATTACATTTACATAAACTTTGCGATCAATTTAAAATATTGATTCAATATTGACTCGCTCTTTTTTTGTAACAATATATCGGAGTTCAAATAGTTTGTATCGTGCTTTATTTTGATATTTTTCTGATATATATGTTTCAATCGAAATTGCATCGATGTTGAGCCATATTTACTTTCGTTCATTTCACTTTCAATGCATTCAGCTTTCAATTAGCTGATTTTTTGGCCCTAATTTGTTAATCCATCACAATATTTAGATGCCGCACTTTTCAACAGCTTTCAATCAATCTGGCGAGAAAAGCTGTGCGATTTCAGTTCAATCTTAATTCAACTTTCCATTCAATTCAAACAACTCTCAGCGTTGATTTATGTGCCCCCCCCCCCTCCTCTCCCACGCACTGTTGTTTCCCCCTCACTTTTCATATGATGTTCAGGGTCAATATTTTAACGTATTTCAACGTCAACAAATGTTGATTTCATTGGCAGCTCGTTAAGCGTTGGAGTTTTTTTTTTGAGTTGGGCCCGGTGACGCCCCCCGCCTTCGCCCTCGCCACCGCTGCCACATCTTTTGCGAGTTTTCCTTTTCGAGTTGTTTTCCTTGAGGAAGATGCACGCTGACAGCTGAAGACGTATGATGGAAATTAATAAAACAAGCGTAAACACTTAAAAGGCGCTCCGGCTCCGGCTCTGGCTCCGACTCAATCGATTCCACGCGATTGACTCTTAGCTGACCCCAACACCCTCCGCTCCCGCGCCCACCAATCCGGCCTATAAGACGCAGGCACAGTCAGGCAAAAAAAAAAAAAAGTAATTGAAAACAATCATTAAGAAAGGGCTGAAAAAAAAACGAACTGAAAAACTTAGCTGCAGCGCCCTCTCCCTCTCCCTCTTCCTCTCGCCGTCTCTCTCTCTTTCTATGTGTATCACTTAATTATAACTGTACACACACACACACACATCTCTATATTGCGCTCTTTGTTTTGGGCATTTCGATATTTGTATTACTTCTTTTCGTACACCTTTGGCAGCTGCTGCTGCGACCTCGCAGTGGGATATGCGGACCAGACAGCGACGCTTCAGTGTTTACTTTTTCACTTCATTAAAGGAGTCGCTTGCTGAGTTCGCTCTTAGCCGACTTCTCTCGTATACCCTGTACTTATTAGTGCTCGCAGGCATATACTGCGTGAGCTGCAGTCTCTGAGTGCCTATTTCG